>JAWMRF010000271.1:60839182-60860638 GCA_035221435.1 Sphenopsis melanotis
TTAGATTGGATATTTGGGAAAATTTCTTCCCTAGAAGGGTTCCCCAGCCCTGGCACAGGTACAGGGTGGAGTCCCCATGGCTGAAGGGATTTCAAATCCCTGTGGATGTGGCACCTGGGGACATGGGGCAGTGGTGGCCTTGGCAGTGCCATGTTGGACTTCATGATCTTGGACGACTTTTCCAACCTTCACGATTCTGTGAAATTATCAGGGACAGGAATCTCCTGAAAACCAATTTGGGGTTTTTGAAGAACGGCCTGGTTGGTTTTGTTTCACCTTTTTGTTTATTTGAGGTTTTTATTTGTGTTCCTTTATTTATGACACTTCCCAGTCCCAGATCTTTGTGTCAGCCCCAAAATCCCTCCCCTAATGATTGTGACAAGTAATGGAGTCAAGATTTTTATTGCTGAAAGATTAGAGAAGAAACATTTCCTGGTGTGGAGCTCAGTTGAGTCGTTGTCATCCCTGACAGCATTTTGGGAACGCTCTGTGAAGCTGCTTCCCTGTTTTTTACTCCTCCAAGGGGAGTAAAATGAGTGGAGATGGGGAGAAGGAAAAGCAGAAACAACACCTGAAATTGTTGTTTTAAGAGGGAAAAAAGTCTCAATTTGAGCTGCCTGGGTTTCACCACGGCTTTGTCACTTTGAACCACGATTCTGCTCCGAGGAGTGAATTTGAAGTGGAAAAAAAATCAGTTTTAGGCATTTTCCCCTCTCTGTTTAGACTGCAGTGTTTGAATTTAATGACACAAACACATTTTGATGCCTTTTTACTCTTGAGGGAAACAAATCCCTCTGGGAACAGGGAGCTGCAGGCTCCTGGTTTCCCAGTCCTGCTTGGGATGGGAGGGAGCAGCTCCAAAGGTCTCCATCCTCCAAAGATCCCATTCCCAAAGTGTGTGAGGGCATCACCTCAGGGGTAACAGCCTGGGATAAACTGGGACCTCAGGCAGGTAAATTCCTGGGAAAACTTGGAATGCTCAATGATTTTTAGGGAAAAATTGGGATTTGTACCTTTGGACACTGAGGGTGGTGCATTGGTGGCAGTTGGGTGGTGGAAATTCCCCGAACCTGGGAATGGTTTAATGGAGCTGGTCCTGCTGCTGAGGAGGAGATTTCCAGTCCCTGGGTCCATCCTGAAACTTCCAGCATTCCCAGGAAAATCCTTTGGAAGTGCTGACTCTGATTTAATGGAACAACATGGGTTGAAGATGTTTTGCATGAACATTTGGGGTTGAACAAACGGGAAATGATTCCTGATCCATTTTGTTACTTTAACTTTGCCTTTTATATTGAGAATTGATCCATGATCGATTTCCCTTCCCCCCTGGATGTTTTAAATCTGTTGATGGTTATTCTCTGATTTTTCCTGGGATTCTGTGCCATTGCTGAGCTTATCCCTTGCTTTCCTGAAGAAGTTTTTGTTATTTTAATGAGTTCAGTGGGTTTTTTTCAGACCTTACCTTGATATTCTACCTCTTCATCATCTACCCCTCAGAGAAGGCCCTTTCCTTGGATTTTAACCCAAGGGAATTGTAGAAGCTTTAGATGGAGGGAATGGGGCATTCCTACTCTAATTATTTTCTGGTTTATGGAACAAAAATGAATTTTTTAGTTCACTGGGGATTCAGAGCAGTGCTGGGGCATGGAGCAGCAGTGCTCACCATGGAGCAGTGGTGAGCACTGGGATCATCTCCCCATTCCCAGTTCTTTCCATGGAATCCTGGAATGGGTTGAAAGGGACATTAAAAAGCATTTTATTCCAAGCCACCCCTGCCATGGCAGGGACACCTCCCACTGTCCCAGGGTGCCCCAGTGTCCAACCTGGCCTTGGCTCCTGTCCCTCCATGCCTTGTCCCCAGTCTCTCTCCAGCTCTCCTGGAGCCCTTCAGGCCCTGCCAGGGGCTCTGAGCTCTCCCTGGAGCCTTCTCCTCTCCAGGGGAGCGTTCCCAGCCAGCCCCAGGGTGAGGGAGGAGGAGGAGGGCGAAGCCAAGAGAGAGCAGGGCCTCTCTGGGGCCTCACCTGTTCTTGTGCACCCACACCCCCAGCTTGTCCTTGGACGAGGGGGGCACCCCCTGGCACTCCACTCTCACCCACTGCAGCACTTTGTCCGTGGATCTGGCATTTAACATGTAGAACTGGGAAAATAAAGAGATTTTTTAAACTCACATCATCAGCTTAAAGTTTAAGTCTTTAAATTAACTTTAAATTAACATGTGTTGGTATAGAAATAGTAATAAATGAAAAGTTCTTTTCCGAGCTGACAAGTAGAGCACTGAAAATATTTGCAACAAAAGATGGACTCACAAATCAAAAAGTTCTGACCTTTTTCAGACTCAAACACCTTTTACAGCACTAACAGGGTTCTGGGCACTGAGCTTCAGCATCCAAAAGCTAAAACAATTGTGGGATAGAGGTGTGTACAGAGCACAATTGTCTTACAACTAAAAAATGGTTCAGAAGTTTGCAAAGTGACATTTTTTACAGTATCACCCCTTCTCTGCATTTATATAATTGTACAGGAAGAGAACCAGCAGCTACACTTACATACAGGAACTGAAATGAAAGAATGCCACAGCAGGAAGAGAAGAAATCACACCTTACAAATGAGGTTTGTTTCAAACTGTCTGCAAAAACTCCTTCCAACTCCTTCTAGTTTATATTTGCATAAAAAGCATATGATCTTATATTTAAATAGATAAACAACATATTTATATAGACCAAAAAGAATTAATTTAAACCACTTTGCCAGACAATCAGAAAAGATCATGAATTAATTCTGGTTGAAGGGGTGGTGATGGGTCAGTGATCTTGGAGGACTT
The DNA here is from genome assembly GCA_035221435.1 of Sphenopsis melanotis. NCBI lineage: Eukaryota > Metazoa > Chordata > Aves > Passeriformes > Thraupidae > Sphenopsis > Sphenopsis melanotis. The sequence continues at coordinate 60,842,004 of JAWMRF010000271.1, forward strand.
TTCCCACCTCAGTGATTTGGGGATTCTGGGATTGCCACAGACTCCAGGGAACAGAAACACTTCAAGCCACCCCACACCAGTTCCAGATCAGTTCCTGATATTATTCAGGCAACTCTGGCAACTCCCATCTTTTAAAATCAGCAAACTCAGAGGCAGGGACACAATCCAACTGCTGAGGGGAATTGCACAAGGACAGAATTGGTGCCAGCTCGGGGTGTTCCTGCAGTGCTGTGAAGCTTCCAGGGCACAACCCCTTGGGAAAGCATTCTATTTTATTATTCTATTATTCTATTAGAAAGGCATTGCTGACCTTGTTGGTGTTGCCCCGGGCGTGGTGCCCCCCGAAGAGGTAAAGCACTCTGTCCACACACACGGCACAGCTGCCAGACATGGAGGGGGGAACATCTCCCTCAGTCTTGCTCTTCTTCCTGCAAAACCAGGCTGGGATCTTTCACCTGCCCCCAGTCAGCAGGGATGGCCTTATCTGGAGAGGTTGGATCACCACAGCTCCCTGTGGATATTCAAGTCTGTTCTTCCCACCTTTTCAGATGTAACAATTCACAAAATGACTCTGTTATGATGCAGGGGTGGGGAAGAGGCAGTTTAGTTAATACATGGGTTTTTTGGGGGAGAGGAATCCCATCTGCCCAGCTCAGGAGTTTGGAATGCTCAGAATCCTCAGGCAGAGAGGATTCACCTGTGTAAACTGCAGGTTTCCACTTTGCTCCTGGATTTTTCCTGTTTGTAAACATCATCACCACAGAGAGGAGATTGCAGCCCGTGCCCCAGGCTGTGCCTGACCCCAGGGAGGGCGGGAGCACACCTGAAATCCCATTTCCCACACAGCACTGAGCAGCTCCTTTGGCTGCATCAGCCTTGAAAAACAACTCCTGACAAGGCCAAGAACTCAACAGGGATTCCCTGACCACCACTGGCATCAAAAGTGGTACAAGCACAAATTCCAGCTGCTCTGTCCTATCCCAGGAATCCCAGAACACCTCACACTGGTGGTCACACACCCCTATCCAGGCTGCCTGTCCCAGCTGCCTCTCCTACTTCATCCCGGAAAAACATTTTGGCTTTCATAGGAAAAAAACCCCAAACCTGAAATATTTGACCCACTTTTGCAAGAGTTTGATAGGTGGGAGCAAAGAGATCAGGGAATTCTCTCCCTGCTCAGTCCCTTTCCACAGCAATTCAATGATTTATCAGATTTCCCCCCCAAATTAATGATTTACCATCTTCCAGTTTCCATGTTGTAGATCCATATTTCATCCCTAGGCAGGTAGAAGTCATAAAACCCCCGGACCTGGGCATTCTGCAGAAGGAAAAGCAGGGTTGGAAGGGTGTTTGGCACAGGAATTTCAGACTCCTGGGGATGTGTTCACCCCCTCTGGGACCTAATCCCAGCACAGATCACAGCAGGAGCAGTGCCTGTACTTCCCACACTCCTGTGCCTCCCACCTGCACAGAGAGCAGCCATCAGCCCAATTTAGCACCTGCTGGGGACAATCAGCTCCCAGCAGAGCCAGACAGGGCTAAATGGAAGTTAAACCTCTGGTTTACAGCCTGAGCCAGGGAGCAGAAATGAGCCAAGAGCTCCTTTTTCCTTCCCCCACCCCCTCCGTGACAGGAGTTTATTTACTGAGTTCACTGGCAATGACTTTGTCACTGAAATGATTTTGTGGTGCTGCACCCCCCAGTGTGACAACAACAAACCGGGCATCCTTACCACCCCAAAAAATTATTACCACCCAAAATTACAAATTACAATTACAAAACGTAATTACAAATTACCACCCAAAAACACAGTTGGGCAAATAAAATCGCCACTCCCAGGGTGCACAACTCCAATCAGACAATACTCCCTTCACCTTTTGCCAAAGGCAAACGACACCCCAAAAATCCGTGTTATCTGCCAAGCTTTTAACACCCGTGATTTATCCCAGCGTTGCAAAACACCCCTGAGGGCCGTGTTACAAATTTGCTCGCTGGAGCTGCTGCGTTCCGGGGGAGGAAAAATTCCCCAGAGTGCCGCCCGGGTGGATGGATGGGACACGGTTCCCAGGCTGCGGCAGCTGTACCTTGTATCCTCCCCAGACGTACATGCAGCGCCCGTCGGTGACGGCCACGTGCCCGCTGCGCTCGGCGGGGCTGTCGTTCTCCAGCTGCTCAAAGCCCTCCTCGGCCGGCGCCGGCAGCTCCTCGTCCGCCGGCAGCTCCTCGTTCTCATCGGCCATCTCGGGACGTGCTGCAGGCACAGGGACACGCGATTCCCTCAGCGGTATCAGCCAGGGCCCAGCACAGACCCCTCAACAATCCCACCCTGCGCATCCCTGGCAGCCTCGGGCTGTGCCCATTGCCCGGGGAGCCTGGGCAGTGCCAGCACCCTCTGGAATAGTGGGACATTTCCCTGAGATCCTGACCCTCCCCTGACACAGTGTGGGCCTTGGAAAGGCCAGGATAAGCTACACACGGCGGGAGTCAGAAATGTTCCAGGTAGGAACTCCTCAGTGGTGCACGGTTTGTAATGGTTACAGTTGCCAACGTGACTCAAAGTGTCCGTTTGTAAAAATATTTAAAATCTTATCTATAAATACTTTGATTGGTTTGCCCAGAGAAGCCGTGGCTACCCCTGGATCCCTGGAAGTGTCCAAGGCCAGCTTGGAGCAGCCTGGGCCAGTGGAAGGTGTCCCTGCCCATGGACAAGATGAGCATTAAGGTCCCTTCCAACCCACACCACGTCAAAAAACCTCAAGATGTCAAAAAAAAAAACCAATCCAAAGGGGAATAAATTTGACAGCTTTGCCCACAACAGCAGCAAATCCTGGAGCTTTTCAGTGTCGTCCCACAGCGGCTCAGTGCAGGACAATGTCACCCATCCTACACAAAATCCCACAGAGCCAAAGTCCCTGCTCCAAACCCCAGACAGTGCTGGGAAAACACAGATCCAAAGCTCAGGGAAGCCAAAGAGCCCAAATTTGTGCACCCAAATCCAGGGAAAAGGACCTCAGTGGGACAATCACACCCTGCACTCCAGGCTGGATACTCTGCTGTTCCCACACACCGCTCCTGAGGGGTTTTTGCTGTTTAATTTTAATCGCTCCCGCCACGGAGACGCTGCACCACCTCCGGGGGGTTATCTGTGAACTTTAATTACGATTTCTAATTTAGATTAGCAAGCCTTGCCCACAGCCCCGTGAAACCTGCCTGCTTCGAGCTAGCGGCGTCTTCACCGCCTCGGAGAAATAACAGCGATATAATATTTATCTATAATAGATATGTACAATATTCTGTTATTCATTTTGCCCCTCAGACACGCTGGGCCGCGTCCCTTCAGCCATTTCCCCCTCAGCTCCCCGCAGCCCTGCGCGTTCTGCTCGCCCCCCTCACACACCGCAGCCGGGGGCTCCTCACGACACCTTCTCCTGTCGCGACATGCCTGAGCGCAGGGTGGGCCCGGCGGGCTCCTCACGACATGCTCAACTGTCGCGACATCGCGGCCGCCCGAGCGCTGCCCGCCGCCGTTACCGGCCCGGCCCGAGCCCGCCCCGCGTTCCTCAGAGCCCCCCGAGTTCCCCGCGCCCCCAGGCCCGTCCCGCTCCTACCGCGGCCCCGCCGCTGCCGCTCCGCCGGCCCGGCCTCCCTCCCTCCCTCAGCCGCGGCCGCGCCGCAACATCCGCCGGGCGGGCGGCACCTTCCGGCGGCAGCGCGCAGGCTCTGGCACCCCGAACCCAGCCCGGGGCACCGGGCACTCCGGGATTAACACTGCGAGCGTCTGAGGTGCCTCCAAATTCACCCTGAGATCATCTGAAATACCCCAGAATTCACTCCGAGGGTAGCGGGCACCCCGGAATTAACACTGGCAGCGTCTGAGGTGCCCCAAAATTCACCCTGGGGGCACCGGGCACTCAGGATTAACATTGCGAGTGTCTGAACTGCCCCAAAATTCACCCTGAGAGCATCTGAAATATCCCCGAACTCAGCCCGGGGCACCGGGCACCCCGGAATTAACACTGCGAGTGTCTGAAGTGCCCCCAAATTCACCCTAAATACCCCCGAACTCAGCCCGAGGGCACCGGGCACCCCGGAATTAACACTGGCAGCGTCTGAGGTGCCCCAAAATTCACCCTGAGGACACTGGGCACCCCGGTATTAACACTGCGAGTGTCTGAACTGCCCCATGATTCACCCTGAGGGCACCGGGCACCTCAGAATTAACATCCCGAGCGTCTGAACCACCACCAAATTCACCCTGAGAACCTCTGAAATACCCCCAAACTCACCCCGGGGGCACCCAGGCACCCCAAAATTAACACTGGGAACGTCTGAACTGCCCCAAAATTAACACTGGAGCACCCAGGCATGCTGAAATTCACCCCGAGGGCACCCAAACCGCCCCACAATTCACCCTGAGGGCACCGGCCCGCCCAAATTCACCCCGGGGGTACCGGGGCACCCCAAAGTTAACACTGAGAGCACCCGAACTGCCCCAAAATTAACACTGGGAGCACTTGAACCACCCCCAAATTCACCCCAGGGGCACCTGGGCACCCCAAAATTAACCCTGAGAGCATCTGAACCACCCAAAATTAACCCTGGGAGCATCTGAACTACCCCAGAATTCACCCTGAGGGCACCCGAACCACCCCAAAATTAACACTAGGAGCATCTGAAATACCCCAGAATTCACCCTGGGGGCATCCAGACATCCCAAAATTAACTCTGGGAGCACCTGAACCACCCCCAAATTCACCCTGAGGGCACTGGGCACCCCAAAATGAACCCTTGGAGCTTCTGAACCGCCCCGAAATTAACACTGGGAGCATCTGAACCGCCCCAGAATTCACCCTGAGGGCACCGGCACTCCCAAATCCACCCTGGAGGCACCAGGCACCCCAAAGTTAACACTGAAGCACCTGGGCATGCCAAAATTCACCCTGAGGGCACCTGAACCGCTCCAAAAATCACCCTGAGGGCACCCGAACAACCCCAAAATTAACACTGGGAGCATCTGAACAACCTCAAAATTAACACTGGAGCACCTGGGCCCCCCTAAATTCACCCTGGTGTCACCTGAACCACCCCAGAATTCACCCTGAGGGCACCTGAACAACCCCAAAATTAACCCTGGGTGTTCCTGAACTACCCCAAATTGACACTGGGGGCACCTGAATAACCCCAAAATTAACATCACAGCACCCGAACCACTCCAAATTTACACTGGGGACATCTGAACCTCCCAAAATTAACACTGGAAGCAAAACCAACCATGAGGGCAGCTGAACAACCCCAAAAATTTACCTTGGGGCATCAGAACCACCCCAAAATTAACCTCAGGGGCACCTGAACCCAACAAAATTCCCACCGGGGGCATCTGAAACCCCCAAATTAACCACGGGGGACACCTCAGCCCTCCCAAAATTAACCCTGGGAGCACCTGAAGCCAACAAAATGAGCCCTGGGGGGCACCTGAGCCCCTGCAAATTAACCTTGGAGGCAGCTGAATCCACCAAGTCAATCCCAAACCCGCAAAATCAGACCTTGGGGGGCACCTGAGCCCCCCAAAATCAAACCTTGGGGTTCAGGGGGGCATCTGAACTCCCCCTGCCCCAAAAAGGAGGAGGAGGAGTTTATGATTGTTAAAATAACCAATCACAAAACTTCCTTTCTGAAACAAATTTGCTCCCCCCAAAGCTCTTTTCCCCAAATAAATAATTTTACAGACTTTAAAACCATCAAAGATGTGTCCAAATGCCTCTTGCTTCAACTCTCTATAAAATTTTAATGACTGTGCTCCTGTTAAGTAAATATTTGAAACAGAAAAATAACCAGTACTGCATTTGCTTTTTTTTTAAACAATAAATAAACAACTTTGTTGTTGTTGTTTTTTAACAAGAATGAAATACAAACTTTGCACATCCAAAATACAATATACAACTTATTTCCAAAAGGATTTCCTGATGACAGAAACAGTAAAACCAGGTGATGAACTGAAGTTGTCCTATAGAGACCAGGTGGTGTTGCAGCTTTTTCTTCCAAGTTCCACAATTCCCAGGTGGATTTTCCTACTCGGAGTGTGAGGTGTGAGGCTCCAGGGTTGGATTTTGGTCAGAGCCAGGTGGAACCAACATTTGGGGGTGGTAAATTTGTTTCCTTTAAGACTGACAAAGTGTGAATGTCCCCAAGACACCGAGGTGAATTTATCTTTTTGGGAAGGCTGATGGGGGTAAGGCCAAGGAGGATTTTTAAACTCAAACCATATTTTATCCAGCTGAAATGGATCCTTCCAAAAGATCAAAATGTCCCCTTCCAAAAGAACAAAAGGTTGTGAGGGGTGTGTGGTCAAAACCACGAGAGCAGAGGTGAACAATTATCTAGAAATGAAGTTGGATCAGTTTTCCATAACGCAGGAAACGAGAGATTCCCATCGAAAGGATTTGTTGTCAAACTTCCCTCAGGAATCCAGCAGAGCCCAGAGCTGCAGGGCAGAGCACAGAGCTCTGAACAGACCCTGGGAGGTGTCCCACAGCTCCCTGCCCGGCCTCATGTGCACTGCAGCTGGCTTTGTCTCTCAGTCTCAGCTTTCCTCTCCTGCCTGTGGGTCATGGCAGCCCAAAATGTGATTTTTTTCAGCACTTCCTGCACAAGTTTGGGTGGCAAACAGGGAATTTGCTTCTCCAAGAGAGCTGCGTTCTTCCCAATGCAGTCAAGACACAGCCTGAGGAAGGGAAATAGGAAAAAAAGAAAAAAACATGAAGTAAATGGTTTACATTCTAACAAATGACACCTAGCAAAAGCTGATGTGCATTAATTACAGGTGTTAATTACAGGTGCAGGAATTACACAGCACCAGTGATTCAACTGCTGTGCAGCATCACACACTGAAGGGTTCAGGTATTTCCTGAGCAGGAAATTGGGAATTTCACCCAATTTCTGCAGGAGCAGGTGGCTGAAACAACACCTGGGGTAGGGGGAGGTGTCCTGCCCATGGAACACGATGGGATTTCAGCCCAGCCTAAACCACTCTGGGATTCTGTAACTCCAACTCACCTGAGCAGGGAATAAGGCTGAGTCTGAAATATCAACAAGTCACTGCAGTGACCCTGAGTAAGAGAAGAAAAGAACCATTAGAATGGCAAACAACTTATCCCCCTCAGCCATTCTCTACACTAATGTCACATTTATCACCATGAGCATGATTTAGAAATATTCTCCTTGACCCACGATTTATAAGGAACCTGAATTACAAATTCCTTTTTATTCTGTCAGGCAAGAAAGCCTCAGGTGGGGATTCCTCAGTGGTGTGTAAATTATAATTAATTTATAATCTGAAGTGTGTAAATTATAATAATTTCCTCAGTGGTGTGTAATTTGTAATGGTTTCAGTTACCAATTTGAGCAAATTGTTTGAGCCAAACTCAATCTGATTTGGGATTTTTAAAAAATTTAATTAAAATTATTCAATTAATATATTTATATACTGAAGTTTTCTGATAGAGGTCAGGTGATGTTGCAGCTTTTTCTTCCAAGTTCAACTAATTTTCTTTAATTAATATATTTATTAATATATTTTATTTATTTATTTGCTCAGAGGTTTTGGACTCCCCATCTGTGGCAGTGTCCAAGGCCAGGCTGGGGTGGATTAAATGGAGTTTAGGGCCCCTCCCAACTGAAACCACTCCATAATTTGGTATTAATTATAATTATCCCAGTGATGGGATTTACTCTTCAGTTTACTGACCGTGTCCATAAAAAGCAAATCATCTTTGCTGCCCCCAAACACCATCACTTCTCCCTCCTGCCCAAGGCAGGCTGTGTGCCACAACCTGCAAATCAAACACAAACACAGTGAGCGCCCAAGGAACAAGGACTTGGCTGTTAGCAGCAAGACAAAGCCATTATTTCAGAGGTAAAAAAGAACACCTTAAAATTTATTACTTGTTTGTTTAATAATACAAAATAAGAGAGCAATGTAACTCCCCAGCTCATGAGAGTTATTTTCATACAGACCAATATATTTTGTCATTATTTGACTTTTCTGTATTCTGGGCATATCAACTTTGTCTTATTTATCACCACAGTGGAAAATTTTTTTGGCAACTCTACAAACCAAGCTTTTGCCAAGCTTTTCCTTTTGCAATTTTCCACTTTCTTTGGCTCAGAAGTACAATTTTCTCGTGGCTTTCAGCCTGGGAGGGTTCTCAGTGCTGACACTTGGATCTCCAGTTCTCCTGTTCCAGTCTTACCCTTCCCCCAGAGATTCCTGGCATCACTTGCTGTGAGTCAGTAACTTCCAGCACACCAAGGAAGTTTGATCATAAAAGACCCCACAAAAGCAAAGCCTGACTTTAGAACTTTCAGAAAGATCCTGCCCCTTCAGCAGGTGGGGATTTTATTTTTCATGATTAGATTTTTCTGCTCTATCACCACTGCTGATGGACTTTTAGAGCCACTGAAGCAAAATCAAACACATCACTGAAGTTTCATGCAAAAAACAACGTCCCCACTTTCTCTCATCAGTCCTTAGCAGGTTCCTCACCTTTTCCCTTCCTCATACCTGTGCCAGATCTGTCTCTGCCTGCTCTGCATTAGGGAAATCTGGGCTTGGTCACGGAGAACACGGGGAAGCCTTTCCTGCCTGGGCTCTGCTGACATCCTAGCTTGAAACCTGAGGCTTTTCCTACTGCCTGAGAGCTCCTGGCCTCCCATGGGCTGCTCTAACTTATCACCTAAACATTCTAACAAAGCACGTTATTCAATCACACAGGGCTCTTCCAGCACAGCAACAGCATCACATGGCAATGAGAACATTGGGAACCCAGGGGTTAAACACTTGGGGCTCTATTCAACCCAGCATGCAAAAGTGAAATTCATGGACAGAGGGAGGAACAGGATTTTCTATAATTTTGGGAATGAAAGCATTAGGAACCCAGGGGTTAAACACTTTGTTCTCTATTCAACCCAACGTGCAAAACTAAAATGGATGGACAGAGGGAGGAACAGGATTTTCTACAATTTTGGGAATGAAAACATGGGAATCCAGGGGTTAAAATTTGTATTTTATTTCAACCCAGCATGCAAAATGTTGGCTGAATAAAACTGATGGACAGAAAAAGGAACAGTGTTTTCTACCAGTTATGGGAATAAAAACAGGGGGAATCCAGGGGTTAAATACTTTGTTCTCTATTCAACCCAGCATGCAAAACTAAAATTGACAGAGGGAGGAACAATATTTTCTACCAATCATGGGAATGAAAACATTGGAAATCCAGGGGTTAAATACTTGGTTCTCTAGTTCAACCCAGCATGTAAAACTAAAATTAATGGACAGAGGGAGGAACAGGATTTTCTACCAATCATGCCAAAGAAAACATTGGGAATACAGGGCTTAAAATTTGTATTTTATTTCAACCCAGCATGCAAAACTAAAATTGATGGACAGAGGGAGAAACAGGATTTTCTACAATTTTGGGAATGAAAACAGGGGGAATCCAGGAGTTGAAATGTGTATTTTATTTCAACCCAGCATGCAAAACTAAAATTGATGGACAGAAAAAGGAACAGTGTTTTCTACCAATTATATGAAGGAATCCAGGGGTTAAACAGTTCTCAAATTCAACCCAGCATGCAAAACTAAAATTGATGGACAGAGGGAGGAACAGGATTTTCTACCAATCAGGATCATCTGAGAAGGCAAAATTCTTTAGAAATTGCTAAAAGTGGAGGTTGAAGGAAATGATTGTCTACAGAATTCAGGGAGGGAATCAGAGTTGCAGAAGCATCAGGAAAAGACACGAATAAATTTCATTACAAAGTAAGAGAAATAAATAAAAGAAGTACACATAGATGTATTACTGCTCTGCATTTGAAGAGCAGCTGAACTGATTTAAAGCTTTTTCAGCTGCAAAAAATAAAATTCTGGTACAAATACTTGACACTTAAGCAGTTCAGTGTGTGGACAGGCTTTTGGTGTGGTTCCTTTTACCCACACATCCCAGTGCCACCTGCTGCAGGTGACACTGGCAGGGGGCTGAACCAGAGGATCTCCAGAGGTCCCTTCCCACCCTAACAATTCTGGGAAATGGAAAAATCCATGGTTTCCTGGAAAAATCCAGGAGGTTTTGCTTGAAGGAGGGGAGGTCCTTTAGTTGTAGAAAGATTTAGGTCCAGGAAAGCTCCTCAGCCCTAAAACCCAAATCCCAAATCCAAAACCCCCTGGGCTCAGGGGTCCCTGCCCCTCCCAGCACAGAATGGAACAATATTCCAGCACATGCCAGGGAAAATCCCAGCACAGGGAAGGTTTGGGAGACTCAAGAGCTGAGCCCAGAGCCCTGGCTGCTCCTGCTGTGCTGTGATTAAAGACTCCTCAGTGCTGAAATAGCATAAAAATATCACTGATCATAAATGGAATATTTGGTGAGGCTGAGGGCTGAGTTTATGTGGGCTTGGAAGAGTTTGAAGGGTAAAAGGCAGAAAAGTTGGTTTAGTTGTGGCTGTTGTGTTTAAGAGACAGCCCAGAACAGGATAAAACAGGAAGAAAATGAATTAATTACTTCAGTAACAAGGCAGGGAGCAGAGCAGAACTGGACATTTTTGTATCAGAAAAAAAATGATACAAAATTGTGATATGATACAAATATTGTAATAAAAAACCATTGTGATATATATTATGATATAAAATTGTGCTGGGAGTTCCTGGCTGAATGCAGGGAATGAATTCAATGAAAATCTGAATATTTACTATCCAGAGCAAATCAGCTGAATAGTTTTTAACTTAGAAACACAGATCATGCTTCAAACACTGGGTTAACACTCAATTTTGCTTTTGAACACTGGAAGAAGAATCAAGTTTTTCATGGTCTCTCCTGCCCTGTTTCTAATAATTTATAAACATTAATGGGCTTTTATTATTCTCCTTGGTTATTTATTCCTCCAATTTTTATGGTTTGTTTATAGAACAATAATTTGGCTACAGAGCACCAGGTCAGTTGGACACCCAGATTCTTCACCACAAAATAAGAAAATAAGCATCAAATACAGAAATTAAAATGAGGTATAAAGGCAAAAAAAGGTGTTAAAGCAAACTATTCAACCACACTGCATTAATATTCTAAAATATTCTTTAAAAATACTGTTCAAGAATTTCAAAACTGGTTCATTTTGAAGAAGGATTCAATTTCAGCACACAAGATTTCTGTTTCTGTACCTGGGCCTGCTCTTGGGCAGATGGGTAAGCTGCTTCCATCCATTTGTTGCAATGCTGTGGATCCAACCATCACCTGCAATGGGAGAATTATTATTATAATAATTATTATAAAGCTCATTAGTGGGGCTTTTGGGATGAAAAATTAGCTTTTTGTTCACACAAGCAGTTCCAAGAGCATGTTTATTTAGGTAGCAGGAACATCAGCACTTTATGAAGCTGCATCTTTTCACTCTTTGTGATTTAATGTTGTCCCAGAACCCTCCCTGCACTGAAATCTGGAATTAAAACACACCCAATCCCTTTCTTTTGGGTAAATTGAGGAAATCATCTCCTCCCAGTGGATTTATCAATGAAATTATTATTTATCTTCAAATTATTTTTGCTAATTTCAGGTTTTTTCATGGAAACAAGCTGCCTTTTCTACAAAAGCAACTCCTGTCAACCATCCCACCCTGTTAGTGTGATCTGAAATGCACAAGAGAATTAGAATTACATTTTTACTCTCAATTACTCACTCAAAGGAACATTATCAGAGCTTAGTCCTCCAAAAAGGAAAAGTCTGTCCTCCCCTATGGGGGTCAGCGTGTGCCAGGAGCGATCTCTGGGCTTCTCTCCACTGATATTAATCCTGGGGGAAACAAAGAAACAAACCCCCCAAATCTTCAAACAATGCTGAAATTGTTTAATTCTTTAATTTAAATTTATTTGGCAGAAAATTTCAGTTTGTCCCAGAACCACCTTGGGTGTTTTCCCAGTGCAAAAAGAGATTAAATACAGAAATAAATTCCATGTACACGTGGGGAACAGTTAATTGAGATCAAATTGATGAATCCTGAGGGGCTCCAGGCTCTCCACTCCAAGGAAAAGGATTTTAAATGACACAAGGATTTGTGGTTTTACCTCTGATTCAAAAGCTACCACCTCTTCAAGCTGGGCTCACCCAGACTTTGAAATAAATATGAGTAAAGAGAGGAATTCCTAAGTACAGAACAGATGGAGGTTTATTATAAAATCTCACTTGAAATCTATTTCAGCTGAGCTGTATTAAAATTTTAGTTTAGTTGGGTTTGCTTGAGAATGTGAACAGTAAAGATCCTGATATGCCAAAAACCAGTTTATCAGAGATAATTAAACAGGGATTGCAAAAGTGCCCTGCTCAACTTGGCACTCAGGGCCAAGCTGCAATATTTGTTTGAATCCAAGTGAAGAAAAGAGGCTTCTAAAATTGGCCAAGGGGCAGTCTGGGCTTTGATGGTTAAAAAAAGTATCTAACAGATACTGATAATTGATAAAATTTCAATTTTCACGCACAAGAAAAGATCTCAGTACCAGAAATAACCAAATATTGAATGAGTTGAGTAGAGCTCAAGGCAGGGAAAGCAACTTCTGGGCAGTGGCAGCTGAAATGAATTTTGCAATCTCCTGCTGGATGCTAATCCTGGGTTAGCAGGTTCATATGATGCAATTCCTTAAGAAAGCTGGGCAGAGTTGAGTAAGAAAAAACAACTTGACTGTTTCGTAAATAAAATCATTATTTATTAATAAATAATTACTGGATCCTTTTGTGATCAGAGGAATGATAATGAATAAATACAAACATTTTATCTCCTGTGAGGTGCCAACAGCAGCAAACACTGAAAACTCTTTCTTTCCATCAATATCTTAAGTATTTTTTCAGTCTTAAATCTTTTTTTTTAGTTTCTAAAAGACTCGGCAGAGGTGCTGCCGAGTATATATCTATATTATATATATAATATATATAATATATACAATATATATATAATATATATTATATATAAATATTTATATATAAATTTACAGTGATCCAATATATAAGTATATAAATACAAATATTTATATATAAATTTACAGTGATCCAATATATAAATATATAAATACTTATATATATACTATACTAAATAATGGATAAATCTCCTGAGCTTTTCTTGGATCACAATATGGAAATAACTTGAATTTTGGAAAAATCTTCATTTTTTAAGGATTTCATGGCCTTTTATGGAAGAGACCTTTTCCCAATTTGTACTGTAACTACAGACATTAAACCCAGCATTCAAAAAGCCCTAAAAACCTGGAATTCCATCTGGATAAATGGAGCCAGGCTGAAAATGAGGGTGTTAAATCACTCCATGCTGTGCTTTAAACAGCACCATCAAAGCTCTGGTGCAGAGCAGGAAAAGCTCAGTAACCACTATCAAAATTCAATTCCATTGAAATCACAAGCCAGCAGCTGCTAGGAGTCCCCAAAGCCTCATTCTCCTCTTGGAAAAGCTGCAGGAATAGCTCTGGAACTATTTAACAATATGTTTCCATCTTCTAAATTCAGTTTTAAGTGTTACAAAAGCAAACTTACCTTCCAGACCAAGTCCAAGTGTCTAAATTCAGGCAGTGCAAATCATTCATTCTGGTTTGCTAAAACAAAGAAATAAAATCCCACTCGAGTTATTTTAAGCAAACAATAAACAAAATATTTCAGTGAGGCCTTCCTGGGACAGAATATTCCAAGTACCAATAGTTTGAAGAAATCTGTACCCACTTGCCTTAATATAAATCTGAATTATGTGGCAGATGAAAAGCTTTTCTCCTCACAAAAAACCATGCAACACTCAGGAAAGTGCCTGGCAGAAATATTTCCAGTCATGCAACAGCACTATGGGGCCAATTTTAGCTTCTAAAAGTGAAGAACTTTGTGGGATTTTATCCAGTTCCTGCAAATGTTTTTAATTTGCATCCACAGAACTCCTGGCAGGGCAGTGCAGAAGGTGTTTTACTCCTCTATTGTTGCCTGCTGTTATTTTCCTTGGCTTTGTGATCAGAAGTTTGGATCCTCCTGTCTGGTCACTACTCCTTGGAGTATCCTGGTAGTGCTGTACTCTGGCTATTCCCAGAAATGTCCATCATTTGTGCTTTTCCCTCTTCTCCTTTCACAAAGTGACCACCAGCAAGGTGTTATTTAGGACCCTTTAGCATTTGCCACCAAATCAAATGGGAAATCTTTCCTCTTGCTCATCTGCCTGGGGTTTGAGATGGAGAAGTCTCTGCCTGCCTGGGGTGGGGGGTGGAGAAGGTGATAAAAGGATTTCTTTGCTTGCCTGGGAGCTGTGATTCCCCTGGGAACTACAAAAACCAGCTGGGAAGTAGGGAAATGTTTCTTGCCTTACCTTCCAACTCCTTTTCTCCCTGGGCAGTCCATAGATCTATTAGAAAAAGCTTTTCTCCAGGTGGCAGATGCTGAGGCAGAGCTGGCTGAAAGGAGGGCTGGTACCCCAGCAGGGAGGCTGAGGGACCCCCAGAGCTGCCCAGCACAGCTCTGGGAAGTCTCTCAGGGGTTTCTGGGAAGTCTCTCAGGGATTTCAGGGAACAACAAGGATTTCAGGAATGCCACAACCTCCTCTGCCAAGCACTGCTAACCCTGCTGGGCTGGGAGGGGAATGGGAAGAGCATTTTGGGGAGGGACACAGGATAAACACAAGCAGATTGTGAGGGTTTGGGGCATTGCCTAAAAACAACCAAGTGTGGTCCAGCTGCCAGCCAGGGGAACAGATCTGTCTTCCATGACTCCTCTCTCCAGTTTCCTACTCCTTCCTTTGAAATCATGAGGGGATCAAATCATCCAAGCTGAAAGCAAAGTGCAGTTGGGATCTTCTGTACATTTGGGGCAAACCCAACATCCTGGCCTCTACAACTGGGAATACTCAATCATGTTGGAGCAATACAATTTGATATAAAGGATATCTATCAGAGAAAGTTGCTGTTATGGTGAAAATTAAGGTTTCAAGAGGATCCTGTTCAAGACCTCCTCGCTGACTTTCCTTTCCTGGGCATTAGGCAGAAGATGGAGAAATTCTCTTTCCTGCTCCCTGGGAAATCAAAAAATCTTTGCATTCTCATGGTTCAACAGCTGGGCAGATGCAGAATTACAGCAACCTCCTTTTGAATTCAAAACACCACCAACTGTCCAAGACTGAGGCCTTTAACAAATAAAAGCACCGTTCTGCCCAAGCCCTCTCTGGGAAGCTGGAAGCACTCAGCTTTACAGGAGCATCACTTGCCACAGCTCTCCTGCAGCTTCTCATGGACTTCTCTGTCCTGCTCTATTTCATCATTCTGCTGCCAATCCTAAAATGATTTTTAATTGGCTTAAAAGCACCAAGCCTCCTAAGAGGGCTGGAATTTCCCTTGGAGCTCCAAGGGCTCCTGAGACACTCTGCTTATCTCTGGCAAGTTGATTTCTTTGAGCCCAGTGCAGGTTAGGCAGGAGCTGCCTGGTCTCAGGATTAGCACCAAGAGAGGCTTTAAGGGTGACATTATTCCCAGGAATTCTGCAGCTCTCCCTCCTGGATTTACAACCAAAAGCTATTCCAGCTCCAAGCTTTGCCAAGAGAAGGACTGCAGCTCCATGGATCTTCTGAGCTTAGCTGACAGGAAATACAAACATGCTTACATTAAGGCACCAGATGTGTGAAGAGCTGCTGCAAAGACTTTGGTTTATTTACTTCATTCTCAACATGAAACTTTTCCACTTAAATCAAACATAAGACTCACATCAACTTCTGGACTAACTCTCCTTCCTTCCCACTTTCTCCCATTTCTGTTTTTCCAGGGGCTTACCTGAAGGAACTGAGTCCACATAACACTTCTGAGCCTGTTTTCAAATGATTCCTGGTACAACTGATTCTCATCATCATCATCACCATCATCATCATCATCATCATCTTCTTTTACCAGTTCTAGCTCCAAGTTTGGAAAAAGGTGCCCTTTCCTCCCAGAAAGATGAATAGGAGAAGCCTCATGACACTTCCTGGCCCTTTCTGGTTCCTTGCAGAGCCTTTTCCCTGGGAAGATTTGTATTATGGTGAACTAGAAGGAGAAGGAGGAGCAGAGCAACCCCGTGTTTGCTCCTCAATTTCTGGAGAAAAGCAAAACTTCATCCTTTGGGGAGGAATTATTGCTGGTGTCAGGAAATTGAGTGGTTTTCTGCTGTCTTTAGCTTTTTCTTTTCATGACTTACATTAATTCCTCAAGCCCCACTGAATGTTCCCTCACCTTTTTTTATGTTTCCTTCCATTTATTTCTAGGACAGAAAATGGATCAATAATGAAAATTACACTTGCTGCTCTCCTACAGAATTAAACACAGCTTTCCACAATTTCACTCTTCTCTGACACGGCTTCCCAAGTGGTTTCACTGAAATTTAGCACGTTTTTAAGGAAGCTGAAGAGAAAAACCTTTTAACATCAGAATGCTGTAGTCAAACAGAGTTAACCAGAAGCCTGAGGGCAAATCCTCTGAGGGCAGTGCAGGAATGACAGGTGAGCTGCAGCTAAATGAGAATTTCAGTGGCAGAGGCTGCAGGGAGCCCCAGCTGGGGTTGGAGAGCAGTTCAGGAGTGCAGCAAGGCCAGGGTGGGCACAGAGCCCTGGGGGAAGGAGCTCTGTGTGCTCAGGAGGAGCAGCCAGGGCAGCACCAAACCATCCAAGGGACCTTTACATCCCCACATTTGGGGTTTTTTTCCCCTCTCAGCTCCCTGAGGGAGGAGCAGGACTTGGCTGTGGTCAGCTGTGAGCACACAGGACAGGGCACAGGGCTCACATAACCCTGATTTTTCATTCTCCTCAAATTTCCTTCAGTTATCTGCAAACCCACTTTGGCCAACCCCACAGCTCTGGGAGGTGCTGAGTGCAGCTCCCTCAGGCTTGAGGAACAATTCCAGAGATCCTGAACCAAAGGTCACATCATGGCAGGAACAAACAGGATCCATTTGAATTCTTTCCTTTTCTGTTTGCTCTGGAAAGGCACTTAAATAAAAACTTCCTGCAGGTGGGGAAGTGGCTGGACATGGTGTGGTCACTCTGAGCAGCAGGAGTGGAAGGAGTGCAGATTAGCCAAAGGAATGCTCCAGCAGGAAAATCAGGGAATGGGGAACAAAGGGCAGTTTTACACTGCTTTGTTTGCCAGGATTTGGGAATACAGGAGTGCAGCTTTCCAAGGTGGAGCTGGAATATGTTCATTCCCAAACTAATTCCTTCTCTTTTTTAGACCACAACTACAGGAACACAGCACTGGGGGCTCTCAGAAGCTTCTTCACTGTCAATTTTGGAGATAGAAAACATCCAGGCTCATCCTCTAGCTGAGTAGGATTAAAGGATCTAAATCAGCTGTAGTGAAAAGAGCTAAAAACTTCAATTAAAATAAAACACAAGAGTGCACAGTCACTGAAATTGGGAGGGTTTTTCACTTGCCTTACAGGATCTGTTTCTCACATCAATGCTTCAGCAGAGAGGAACTGAGTAGAAAATCTCCTTTAATCAGCACTGGAGAAACTCCAAGTGTTGCTGAGAGGTTTGAGTATCTCCCTGCTTTAATCAGGGGGGTGGTGGCTATGGCTTTTCTCAGTTAAAAAGAGTCAGGAAGAGTAAAAATTACACAGCCACAATCCAACCCTGAATTATTTATGCACAGATTGCATCCTTTTGTCTATGACCTCTTCCAGACATCTGTATTTCAATCACTTATGTGCAAAAAGTGGCAAATTTCAATTAGAAAGCCAACTCAAATCTGTTATTTACCACACAGTCATCTGTGTTTTACCTTTTCTGGGACAATCATTAATATTACAGACTGAAATATTCTTCTTTTTGTAGAGGGTGATGACAAGCAGCATCCTGGATACAGAGCCCTGAACATCCAGGTTAGGCCAAAAACATTTGGGATTTTGTTTTCTTACTACAAAATGACAAGAAAAAACTAAAAAAAAAAAAAAAACTGCCAAGAGAATAATATGACTGCTAAGAAAATATTGAATTACCAGCACTCGTCCTCCAAAGATGTAACCTTTATTTCCCAGCACAGCACACGTGTGAGCTGCTCGAGGCTGAGGTGGATCTCCACCCTGAAAGAACCAAAATAATCCTTCAGAACACCAGAAAACCCCCTGGACAGTTTTATTTTCTGATCTACAAACCACCAGGAACTGCTACTGAAACCCCTGGAAATCACATCTTAACATTTGATGTTATATCCACGTGCCAGAAAGCCTTCCCTGTGTAAATCAGAACTGAAGGTGGCAAAAGTGGCTTTTACTTTGCAATGGGAATTTTGCATTTTGCATTTGGTTTTCTAGGGATTTTAGAACATCTTGTAAAGACCATAAAAAGCTGCCAGACACTCTTTAAAATATACAACTTCTGCTGAGTTCTTACATAAACTCACGTGGATTTTATGAACTTTAGAGAATATTTTCAGCTCAATAAGGCAGAGCTGTCCTGTGAGAGGTTTTCCATGGGAATTATACATAGTTACAGATTTGCAATTTCCCTCTGCTCCAGGGAAAACTGGGAATGTTCCCCTGGAGAGGAGAAGGCTCCAGGGAGAGCTCAGAGCCCCTGGCAGGGCCTGAAGGGGCTCC
>JAWMRF010000271.1:60881649-60897929 GCA_035221435.1 Sphenopsis melanotis
AGCCTTCTCCTCTCCAGGTGAGCACCCCCAGCTCTCCCAGCCTGGCTCCAGAGCAGAGGGGCTCCAGCCCTGGAGCATCTCCATGGCCTCCTCTGACACCTATTTGATGCATATCCAACTTTATAATGGCATTCACATACACACACAGATTAATATCAACAAGACCTAAAGGCACAGAGCAAACCCAACCCCAGCTCAGCCTGCTGGAAATTGTTGAACTTTTATAGAAAATCAGTCACAGCTCTGCAATTTCATGCTTTATCATTTTTGTTACATGTATGAGGGAAATTATAAACCTTGTAATTTCTCTCTTACTATATAAAAAGCTTTAGATAACATCAAGATATGGAAGTAATACAAAGTAAGATGCCTCGATACATTAATGAACAAGATCTAAAATAGACACTGTTCACCTCAATGACATGGAAAGGAAAAGAGAAGACTTCAGCTCTGAATGGGAGGATTAAAAAACCTGGGTGAGGGGAGAAAAAATAGTATAAGGAAGAGGCTTGGAAAAGAGGCTTGGAAATGTAAGGCAAAGCAAAATATGCTTCAAATACAAGACTTTGTTCCTGTCTTATTTAAAAAATTGTAACAATTGGTAGGTGGTTTGTGGCAATGGGGTTCCTGCCTTCAGACACCTGCAGAACTGTGTGCCAGGGCTGAGGTCTGACCCCATCTGTGTGTCCCTGTCCCCACTGCCACCACCACCGGCTCCAGAGTGTCCCACCAGCCAAACCCCAGCCCTGTTCCTGTATCCATCTCATCCAAAAAAAATGGGTTTATTTTTCCAACCCTCCTATTGGAGATGTAAGCCTCATACAGGAATATTTATATGTGTGGAATATGTGCCTGGAGCAGTTCTGTGCTGTTCTGTCCTTCTGGAGCCATGCCCATGGTGATGCTCCAGAGGCTTTGGCTGCTGCAGGGTGGGATGTGCCTTCCCTGGCTGTGTGTTCTGATCTGTCCCTCCCTTCAAAAAATGGGAGTCCAGTATTTGAAGACCAGGCTTTTAAAACTGGCATCTAGTTCAGTTTTATCTGCCTAAATTAAACCACCAGATCAAAGCCATTGAGCAAATAAGGACATATATTTGATTCTTTAAGATATGGATTATCTGTTATCAATCTTTAAAGTACAGTGGTGTTTTGGTCTTCTCCAGTGTTAATGATCCTGTGATTCTGTGCTTTGCCTGGTTTATGTGCAAGACTTTCTGTGCTTAAATTCAGTGTGTGAGTTTCTAGCATAAGGCCTGTAAATTAATTTCAACTGCAGTTTTTTCAAAAGTAATGCCTAAACTTTACCTGTGGTAATTCATTAGCTCAAACTCTCCCTTTCACTGGCTAAGTTTCCCTTTTCAGTCACGTTTTAAAGATGTATTATTTAATCATAAAACAATTGACCCTGTTTGTATTTCTGGTTCTTTCTGACTGCTGTTCCCTCTGATGGGCTAAGCAAAGAGATGCTTCTTCCCAGAACACCAAATTATTGGAGTGGGCAGCATAAACTGTGTGTTAGCACATGTGGGAAGCTAGGATGAGGGAGAAGGAAAAATATTTTCAAATACCTGCAGCCTACAGGAAGGAGGGAGAGGGACTTTTTACAGTGATAGCACAAACTGGAATGGCTTTAAACTGAAGAAGGAGAGGTTTGAATTGGATATTAGGAAGAAAATGTTCCATGTGAGGGTGGGGAGGCCCTGGCACAGGGTACCCAGAGCAGCTGTGGCTGCCCCTGGATCCCTGGCAGTGCCCAAGGCCAGGCTGGACATTGGGGTTTGGAGCAGCCTGGGACAGTGGGAGGTGTCCCTGCCATGGAAAAGGGGTGGGATGGGATGGGATTTAAGGTCCCTTCCAGCCCAACTCATTGCAGGGTTCTGGGATCAGTAATGGGGACAGCACTGGATAAAACATTTATGCAACATAAAGGAGCATTTATGAATTGCTCCTTTGTATTGCAGCAGGTTGGGAACAGCTTGTCCCTCCTGCCTGGGGCACAATGGAAGTGTGAGTTTAAAAACAGCCCAGAATTCAGGGTGGGAAGCTGCTCCTCACCAAAAGGGAGCTGGACACAAATGAGCAGAGTCATGCAGGAGTTACAAAACCAGTTCAGTGTCTGGATCAGAGCTGGGCAAACTGGGCTTGAGCCAGGCCTGCAGGTGCTGAGGGCAGGAAGGCACTTTGCTCACTGAGCTTTGTGTGCTGGACTCACCTGGCAGAGATGCACACCTTGCATTTGCTATTTTGAGACTTTACCAGGCAAGTAATAACCTTCTTAATTATCAACTAAATAAGCAGCTGTGGGGGAGAGCAAGGGAAAATATTGATGAGCCATTTCTCTGGGATAAGCAATTCTGTTCTATTTACCAGCCCTTTGAAGAGCAGTGAAGTAAATCCAAGTGTGATTCTGTGTGTCAGGAAAATGGAGAGGAACTGGGATGTGAGATGAATGCCTGAGTAGCTGTTTCTATTTTTATTTCAGGGATGGGAATCAGGTTTCTTTTTCCCCCTCCCTTTGCTTTGAAGCAGTTAATGGGTGAGGTTGTGAGCACTCATCAGATCCTCCAACTGCTCAGGCAATTCCAGTTACTGTTGCTTTATAATGCCAAAGGGAAAATTGGATGTTGGGAGAGTCCTTAAATTGGAATGATCAGGGAGGTTAAGAGCAACCCAGTGCTGCCTGCTTGCTGTTTTCCTCTTGAAGGCAATAATGCATTAAAAATGGCATTATTTATTGTAATTGCATTTGGTATAATTCTGTGGCTGGGGCAGGAGTTGGATACACACAAACACTGCTGGAGCTCAGCCTGTAAATGCCACAGGGCTCCCTCAAAGTGACATTTGTACATTGCCATCCCCTTTCTGAGCTAAAAACAGCCTGGATCAGGAAAATCAGTCAGGTGTATTAATAGCAGCAGAGCCTGAAGTGCTGTTTGAGTTCCTGCCTTTCCTGGGATGGGCTGAGTGCTGGAAGGTGCTGGAGTGGATGGGTGCACTCACAGATCCTCTCTCTTCCCAGGTTATTCCTCTGCACCTCCCACCTGCTTTTTCTTCTGTGGAAATTTTTCATCTGCACCATATGGCAAAAATCAAATCCAGTCCCTGAAAGGTGAGGTCCTTGTAAACAGCCAGACATGTGCACTGAATTAAAATCATGATGGCAAACAAATGAAGAAAGCAGCAAATAAACCCTTTTAGCAGAAGGGGGGATTCACCCAAGGTGTGTTTATTTCTAACCAGGTGTTGTGCCCTGTTTTTCCCAGGTTCTTTGAAGGCTCTGGCAGATATTATATGTGAATATCCCAGCATCCACAAAAGGTACAGAGCAAGGGGAAAGCTGTTTATTTTGTGAAGCCTTTAATTACTTGCAGAAGCTGAGAGTTACCCTATTTTCTCTGTCCTGTGAGGCAGCTGTGATCAGATAAAAAGCTGCTTTTGTAACAGGCCTGCAGGTTTGTTTGGGAGGAGGGTGAG
This sequence comes from Sphenopsis melanotis, assembly GCA_035221435.1. Taxonomy (NCBI): domain Eukaryota; kingdom Metazoa; phylum Chordata; class Aves; order Passeriformes; family Thraupidae; genus Sphenopsis; species Sphenopsis melanotis. The sequence continues at coordinate 60,885,123 of JAWMRF010000271.1, forward strand.
TTTGATTTTATCTAAAATAGCTTGGGCATGGAAAGTGCTAATGAGGGAGTCAAGGTCTCTCCCTGGGATACTTCCCTGGCTCCTGCTCTCTGAATTCAGAACATCAGACCCAGTTTTTAGGATCAGTTTATACAAAAGAGATTTGTTAAACTTCTTTTTTTTTTTTTTTGGTTTTTTTGTTGTTGTTGTTGTTGTTGTTGTTTTTGTTTTTGTTTTGTTTTTTTTGCAGTAGTCGATTTGTGTTTGTCCCTGGTCCTGAAGATCCTGGGCCTGGTTCCATTTTACCAAGGTCAGTTTGCTTCCCTTCCTCACATCTTAGAATTTTGAGTGAAATTTGAGTTAAAGATGGAAGGAGTCTCTGTTGATACCTCTGTTATTTATTTTAGACCTCCCCTGGCTGAAAATATCACTCAGGAATTCAGACAGCTGGTGCCATTTTCAGTTTTCACCACAAATCCCTGCAGGTAACCATGTAACTGCTAATTTTTTAAAATAATTTTTTTAAAACTAAATTATGTGCAAATATATAATTTTCAAAGCCTATAAATTTTGGGGAAATTTGCCTTAAATTTTTCAATTTAATACAATTCTTGCATGAATTGTAATTAGTTTTAAATACAGTAAGACATAAGAAATCAGTGAAGAAAGGAAGTAGTGCTAAAAAAATGATATTGAATAGAAAAATCCTGCTGAAAAGCATCATAAGGGAAAGTATTATTTTCATTCAATTGTCTGTATTAGAGGGAGATCAACTTTCTAATGCATCTTCCTCATTTTCAGGTTAACCTTAATTAATTTCACTGCTGTTTTCACTCAGGGTTCAGTACTGCACCCAAGAAATCATTATTTTTCGGGAAGATTTGGTCAACAAAATGTGCAGGAACTGTGTTCGCTTCCCAAGCAGCACCATGGACATTCCCAACCATGTGAGTGAGTTGAATTCACCAATTTTTGCCAAGATTTTTGATTTTATTGATCAGCAGGGCTGGATTTTGGGGGCTCTGATCCTCATTTTTGTGCCGCATTGCATGAATAACCCAGAGGGGTTGTAAGAAGGATTTATACATTTAGTATTCTTATTTTTCTTGACATTTTGACAGCAAAATAACTCAAACCATGATAGTTTAAGGTGGGATTGAATCATTCTGTCACACTGGAGCTGCCCTTGAACACAGAACTTCAGAGCAGCAACCAACCCTCAATGCCCAGCCAAGAATCACTGATTTCTAAAGGCAAATTTGAATGGAAATTACAATTTTTTAAAGATTTGATTGGTTACCCAGTGCCATTTACAGTAAAGCAGCAGGTCACTTCCTCTAAAATTCATCTGCTTGCTTTGTCTCCTCAGCTGAAATTGAAATTCTGCTTCTCACCCATCAATGAGCTCTGGGGTGTGGTTGCACTTAATGAATCCACAGCAGGAGCTGATGGGATTACAGAAATAATGGGATGAGAACCATCCAGGCAGTCCTGGCTCATTGCAGTGCTGGATGGAGTCTGGTTTGATTTATTTTACAGGGGGTTTTGTGTTTGCTTGCCTCAGAAAGGTGTTTTAGCTCAGTGTCTCTGTGAACACCCCATGGACACCGAGGTACCTTGGTTTTTGTGGGCACATTTGCATTCCTGACTCTTCCCTGTCCTCATCCAGGCCTTTCCAGGAAGGAATTGTAGAATTGCAGCACTTTCTGCAGGTTGTTTTTTGTACACTCCACTTTTCCTCTGCCTTTTTTGCCTATTTTAATTCAGCCATCAGTGTAAAAAAAAACAAGAGAGAGGGAAATTTTGTCACAAAGCAAGGAAAATCATCTGGGAATCAAATGATTTCTTCAGTTCAGGGGAAAGACTTTATAAGTGTGAGTCTTGTGGTTAACTGGAAAGCAGTAAGGAAAATAAAAACAAGAAAATGAGAGCTGTGGCACTGTTGGTACTTTCTGGGCTGGAGGAACAGGTAAGTAGATTCTCCTGGAGAGTCTGATTGATGAGATAATTGATGACATCTTCAAATGCTGGCCTTTAGAAAGGCCTTTGTGTATTAAAACCCCCACAACTGAAGAAAGGAAGGAGCAGCTCACTGCTTTACTCTAGAAATCATTAATAATCAGCAGGAATGAGATACAGAAAAACCCCAAACACTTCCAGGTTCAAAAAGCTTCTTTATTAACCCACACTGACACAGGGATGAACTGAGCTTGCAGCAAATGTTTCAAACCAAGAGTTTGTGGGGTTTTATTTGCAGTTTGTAAAGATCATTTTATCCCAGGGGTAATGCTTAAACTCAAGTGTATGTGGGTTTTTTTTTTGTTGCAGTTTTTGAAGACCATTTTATCCCAGGTGTAATGCTTAAAACCAAGTAACCAAATGTTTGTGGGTTTGATTTTTTTTTGTTCTTGCAGTTTGTAAGGACCATTTTATCCCAGGTGTAATGCTTAAAACCAAGTGTTTGTGGGTTTTTTTTTTGTTGCAGTTTGTGAAGACCATTTTATCCCAAGTGTAATGCTCAAAACCCAAGTGTTTGTGGGGTTTTTTGTTGCAGTTTGTAAAGACTATTTTATCCCAGGGGTAATGCTTAAAACCAAATGTTTGTGGGCTTGCTTTTTTTGTTTTTTGGGGTTTTTTTTGGGTTTGTTTTTGGGGGTTTTTTTTTGGTTGCAGTTTGTGAAGACCATTTTATCCCAGGGGATAAATGCTTCATATATTTCAATCCAAGCATTTGTGGGTTTGTTTGTTGTTGTTGCAGTTTGTGAAGACCATTCTGTCGCAGGGCCACCTGAGCCCGCTGCCGCTGTACGTCAGCCCCGTGTTCTGGGCCTACGATTACTCCCTGCGGGTTTATCCCCTGCCAGACCTGCTGGTCACTGCTGACAAACACGACCCCTTCAGTGTCACCAGCAGCGACTGCCTCTGCATCAACCCCGTGAGCAGCCACCCCTGCCACCCTCCTCAGCCCTGCACTGCCGTTCCCCTCACACTAATGGGGATTTTTTTCCCCACTTTTTACTTCACAGGGTTCGTTTCCCCGAAGTGGATTTTGCTTCAAGGTGTTCTACCCCTCCAACAAGACAGTTGAAGACAGGTAAATAGGTTTTTTTAATGTGCTGAGTTTCTGATTATCATAAAAATAAGATAAATTATATGAAACCCACATAAAAATTGTAATATTTGAATGTCCCAGCAGCTTAACTCACACTTCATACTTAGGCAGTGTAACAAATCCAAATGCCCAGAACTAAAGCAATAAATGTCGAAATTATAAATATCAGTGATGGGAAGCACAATTCAAAAGTAAAAGAAGATGATTGCACTGCCTGATTTTCAGTGATAGAGAACTAATTGGGAAGGAGATTTGTTTCTGGGGATGATGGTTGTTACATAAATAAATTAAATTTAGGACCAATTTTTGCTTCATTTTGTGATAATCATCAAGCCCAGAAGCCACTTTCAGGCTTTGATTTCATATATTTTTAAATCTGCACTTTTTAATTCCACTGACTGGAGAAAAGCCAGCTGCAACACCAAAAAAGTATGAAAATGTATCAAAGGGCTTAAAATGGATGAAAATTTACCTGTTTGAAATAATGATGGTATAATCCATTAGGAAAAGAATAAATTTATCTTCTTGTTGGAGAAGCCTTCTCAGGGAATTAATAATGGGTCAGCCCATTTAACTTCTACTTGAATATAAAAAATATCACACCATGAGATACTTCAGGTCTTTAAATAGTTGAAAACATTATCAAGTCTTTCCTAGATAAAGAAATAGAGGAACATTATGAACTATTTTTAAAATAAACCTTTTAAATACTGTTTTTCTTTGGTATTTTTCAGCAAGCTTCAAGGACTCTGAATTTCTGTGGCACTGAAAAAGGGCAGTGAACCCATGGGAAGCCAACTGTAATTTTTTTTTTTTATTTACATGCCTTAGTTTTGTGATGTATTGTGGACTTTTTATAAAAAATGTTGAAGTCAAAACTGATTTCTTTTGTACACAAATAAACTTTTACAGGAAAAGACACTGGTGTCAGTTTAGATAAATTGTAAAGTCAGAGTGAAAAATAATTGGCAAAGCATAAAAAAAGGTTAAGTAGAGGAACCAGCTGTATCAAACAGGAAAGGAGCATTTAAAAAAAAGAGTTAAAGATAAGGAGAACTTGGATAGCTGGTTATCTGCAAGGAGCCTGGAAATGGGGGTAGGATTTTTCTTTGTCTGGGAAACGCCCAGGGAAGATCTGTGAGGTGTTTCATGGTAGCAGCAGCCATTTGAAGATTGTGTTATGCAGACAGGACAAGGAGTGGTAAAAGCAAGGACATGATCCTTTAGAACTTCTGGAGAAGGCTGGGAGGAGGAAATCTTGGTGGGGGAAAGAGAGAAACTGAGCCAAAACCTGCTCCAGGTGTTTGTGGGCATGGAGAGCACAGGGGACACCCCAAAGTGCCCACCCACGTGTGCCACAGAGGGGACCCCTGGCACAAGAGCTGCGTCACAGCCCTGCCTGCTGTGCTGGCACTGCCCAGGGCAGGGTTGTAAATACATATCATAATACTGGTTTTTCACAAATACTAAAAAAATTGGATTCTATATGTATAATGTGAAAGTTACTTTGCTATACAGTTTTTATTTCTGCTATTAACTAAACTTAGACATGGTAGTGAAATAGCTGATACAGTTATGCTTGTGATAACTGAACTTGCTTCTTAGTTGGGATAACACCCAGTGAATGTATGATGAAGACTACTACTGCTATCAACACCTGTCTGTAAAAATTATAGACCAAAATATAGACTGAGGTGATGATAAGAATAGACTAAAACCACAGCCAAGAAATGCTCTGAAAAGGTGGACCTGATGCTAAACACTTCTTAGAACATGTAAACTAGTCGGGAAAAGTTTAAATATGCATAATGATGAATATGCAGTAGGCTGATGCAATAGACAAAGTATGGGAAGGGTTTCTCTGAAACAGCTCTTGGCTGAATGCCAAGCACCCAGCTGTTACCTTTCCTTTATTTTTGTATCCTACCGACCTTTATGAAACTTTTAAACTTTACCAGGAGAGTGAACCTCGTTTTTCACAGCACTAACAAGGAGAGACAGCGGGATAGGGGCTCTGAGGGGACAGCAGGGCTGGGAGGGAAGCTGACCCTGCTGAGGATTTAAAAGTGCTCTGTGAGGGGAAGGCAGTGGAGCTCGGAGCTCCGGCATGGGGAGGGAACGTGCACTTTGCAGAAGGATGAGGAGATGACGGTGGGAAACGAGCCCTGCTGATGTCAGGGGTGCTGGCTGGAAGCCGCTGAGGGGAGGGGAAATGCGAGGCCGGGACGGCGAGGCCTCGGCCCTGAGGGACCGCCCGCCATGTTTGCCGTCTCCATAGCAACGACCGCGCCGGCGCCGCCATCTTGTTTACCGTCACCACGGCAACGCCCGCCATCTTGTTCGGCGTCCCCACAGCAGCGCTCCCGGCCGGGCCGAGCCGTGCCGGGGCCATGGCGAGCGCGGGGCGGCTGCACGACCTGGACCTCAGCGCTGAGGAAGCGGAGAGGCTCCGGCGCGCCTTCCGCGACGAGCAGTTCCGCGCTCTGTTCGCGGAGTTCGCGGCCGAGCTCACCGACCCCGAGCAGCGGCGGCTGTACGAGGAGGAGGTGGCGGCGCTGGAGCGGGAGCGCGGCGTGGAAGTGCGCTTCGTGCACCCGACGCCGGGCTTCGTGCTGCGGACGAGCCAGGAGGGCTCCCGCCGCTGCTACATCAATATCTGCAGCAACCCGCTGATGGGGGAGCCGCGGGCCCGCGCCGAGCGCGGCGGGCAGCGCTGGGAGCTGCCCTACAGCCTGGCCCCGGGCCGCGAGGAGCTGCGCCCCGCCGGCCGCCGCCGCCTCGTGTACGACGTTGTGTTCCACCCCGCGGCGCTGCGCCTGGCCGCCCGCAGCGCCCGCTTCCGCCGCCTGCTCCGCGACACGGCGCTGGAGGCCGTGGAGAGCCAGTGCGGGGTGCGGCTGGACCGCAACAACGCCGCCGTCCTGCGAGGAGTCTCCTACAAGGGCATCCCGCAGGCGCCCGTCATCCGCTCCCCGCTGCCCGGCGGCGCCCCGAAGCCGCCCGATGACAGCGAGTCCCCGCTGCCGCCCTTCCCCTTCCCGCCCGCCGCCGCCGCCCGAGGCTCCGCGCCCGCCGCGCCCCCGCCGCCCTCCGGCCCCACCACGCCGCGCTGGAGCATCCGCCACCGCTCCTACGTGGACCTGCAGGACTACCGGCACTGCCGCGACTCAGCGCCCAGCCCGGTGCCGCGGGAGCTGGTGGCGACGGTGGAGCTGCCGCTGCTGCGCTCCGCCGAGCAGGCGGAGCTGGAGATCCGCGGGCGGGAGCTGCGGCTGGACTCGCGGTGTCCCGCCTACCGCCTGCGCCTCCGCCTCCCCTACGACGTGGATGAGAGCGGCGGCCGGGCCGCCTTCAACCGGGCCCAGCGGCAGCTGCAGGTCACGCTGCCCGTGGTGCTGCCGCCCGGCCCGCGGGAACCGCCGGGCCCGGCCGGGGAGCGGCTGGAGGGCGCCGAGGGGCCGGCACAGGCAGGGCCGGCACAGGCAGGGCCGGCAGAGGCGGGCGGCGGAGCGGCTCCTCCCCCGGAACTCGGGCCTGGCGGCGCGGCCCGGGGCACGTGTGGCGGCGGGGAGCCCGGTGATCCGCTCACCGAACCCCCGGCTGACCCTGACCCACTTTGTGATCCTCCCGCTGGTCCGTCTGCCGAGCCCCTCGCTGAACCGCCCCTAGAACCACTCTGTGATTCCCTCACTGAACCCTCGGGTGAACCTCCCGTTGATCCAACCTCTGAACCCTTCGCTGATTCCCCTGCAGAACCCCCCGCTGAACCTGCTACTGATCCAACCTCTGCACCCCCTGCTGAACCTGCTGCTGATCCAACCTCTGAACCTGCCACTGATCCAACCTCTGCACCCCCTGCTGAACCTCCCATTGATCCAACTCCTGAAGCCCCCGCTGAACCTGCCACTGATCCAAGCTCTGAACCTGCTACTGATCCAACCTCTGCATCCCCTGCTGAACCTGCCCCTGATCCAACCTCTGAACCTGCCCCTGATCCAACCTCTGAACCCCCTGCTGAACCTCCCACTGATCTAACCGCTGAACCTTCCACTGAACCAGCCCCTGATCCGAGCCCTGAACCTGCCACCGATCCATCCTCTGAACCCCCCGCTGGTCCAAGCACTGACCCCCGCTCTGATCCCCTCACCGCCGCTGATCCCGCCGCCGAACGCCCCACCGAGCCCCCGGCCCTGCCCTGCTCCGGTGCCGCTTCCCCCATCGCCATCCCCGCTCCAGCCATGCCCACCGGGGACACCCCCCCGCCGGCCCCCGAGGGCCCCCCCATTGAGGCGGCCACATGCCCTCCGTTCCGTGCCCGGCAGGACGAGGTGTCCCTCACGCTGCTCCTGCTGGTGCCCGGCATTCAGCCCCAGAGCCTCCGCGGGGATTTGGGCACGCACCACTACAGCCTCCGCTTCCGCACCGCCAGCGCTGCCTTCGCCCTGTTCCTGCGCTTCCCTCCCTCCGCAGCGCTGCTGAGCCCCGAGTGCAGCGTCAGCGTCTCTGCCCACAACGCCGTGGTGGGGCTGGCCAAGGCCCCCGGCAGCACCGGGCTCTGGGACAGCTTCAGCTTCGGCCCCGAGCCCTCCGCTCTGCAGGTAACGCTGGTGGCACGCTTGGGGTGTCACCTGTGTTATACATGAGAAGCTTGAGTAGGCCAATATTCAAGCAGCAATCAATTTATTAATAATTATGAGCAATAAGCTCATATTATATATAATTATATATATATATTTGAGGCAGGAAGAAGTTAGTTTCTTCTGATAAGAGGGCAATAAATTCTCTTTCTCTGAAAGATTTAGGTATCCTGTGGCTGCTGTCTTGCTGCAAGTCCTTTCTTTAAAAAAAGGTATCCTACATAGCATAGTTTCTATTTTAACCTTATGTTATAACCTAAAACTATATTTGACACACTACTTAAGAGAATTAACACAGCATCACTTTGTAACACAACACATATAATATTCATTTGAATATTTGCGAAAAGCCAAATATAAAATACGCATTTTTCACATCCCTGACACGAAGCACAGCTCGGTGTTTCACACCTGCCCGATGCTGGATGCTGCTGCTGTTTGTGTGCCGTTTGCCGAGCGCTGCCTCAGGGAGGTGCGAGGGGCAGCTGGAAGCTGCTGCTTCCTCCCAGAGCCGCTCCCGGATGTCAGTGCCGTGACCTGATTTGTGCGAGTCTTGTACAAGGTCACACCGTGGAGCTGACACCTTCGTCCTTGGAATTGGAATGACTTCTGCCTCACATACAAATTTTTTTCTAAGGGAAATTCTGGTGATGAATGAAAACAGTGCTTATGTCCTCCATGTCCTTAGTGCTCACTTTTAAAGCCCTGTAAATTGCTCGTGCAGCATGTTCACACTAAGAAAGCTCTTTATGATCCACCAAGCTTACACACACCGTCATGAAGTGTAGGGGAGTGTCCCTGTGTCTGTGTTTTGGGACAGAATTCCCATTTACAGCCACAGGAACCCCCAGCAGTTCAACCAGAGCGGAGCAGCAAGCAGCAGCTGTGAACTATCCTGATTTGCTGAGGTAAATCTTCACCACCTCGGTCTGAATGTGATTCTAATTTAGTATTTTCTAATTTTATGGATTGTTGGGCAGTGATGCTCCCGTGGTGGGAGAAGGTGGGGTGGCTGCATCCAGTGTCCCCAAAGGGATGCCCACCTTGTGACACTCTTTGTCCAGAGCCAGTCACACAAGTTTTGTGGAGAGCCACGTTCCTCTGTGAGCTCAGACTTGCAGACAGTTTCTCATGAGCAGGGATTAAAGCTGCACAGTTCTTGTGCAACCTTCTAGCCATGGGATTTGGAGTTTGGCTGCAGTTGAGAGCAATAAAATCCTCTGCAGTCTGGATCACGTGCAGTGGGGTTGCACGTCCAGGAAGCTGGCAGGCTTCAGGCACATCCACTGGGATAGACTTGGCTTGGAGCAGCTTAATTGCTCCATCCCTCCACCTAGAAATGACTTGTGCATGGTTTTGAAAGATATTTATCCAATTAGTGTTTGTGCAGCTGAAACCACGTCGAGTTTGCCATTTAGCAGCCGCACACCTTTTACAGCAGCAATTCCTGTGAAGGAGGAGCTGATCATTTCGGGGAAGTATCAAAGATGATGAATTTATGGAGAACCACCCACGCTGAGCTGTTTGCAGAGCATTTCCTTTGCTTTTACCGGAGCAGGAGCCTGCAAGTCTGTGCAAGTGGGGCCACAGAACACTCAGTGCTGCTGTTCACTGCTGTGATCTGGCACTGCCTGCTGCTGCCACGTCAAAAAAGCCACTGTGTAAACACCTGCCTGTTCTCTGTGCAGGCCCTGAGGCTGCCCAGGGCACTGGTGGAGTCCCCATCCCTGGGAATGCTCAGAAAAACCTGTGGATGTGGCACTTGAGAACGTGGGTTAGTGGTGAACATGGTGGAGGCTGGAAGTTTGGAAGTTTGGGATATGGATTTGTTATTGCAATTGGAGGAACATTTTGTGATTGAAAGGTTTTAAAAGGCCACCCAGTAATGAGATTTTTGGCTTTGTGAGTTACAAAAACCCCTTGAATGTGCTGATTTTATTATATATTGCAAAATGTTTTGGGTGGAGTAGGAGAAAGAGATGGGGCATTAGTCATCAGCTTCCTGGCCATTCATTCACAGCAGACACCAAGAGATTCTCCTGGCCTCCAGTCCTGTTGGACACTGGGCCTGCAAACTGAGGCAGGAGAAATAAACTGAAGTCATTTGTCCTGTTTGCTTTTTTTCTAAACCTGTGCTATTTCCCCAAAGTGCCTGAGAGCTGCTCAGAGTGAAGGGAGAAAAATGAATATTTAATTAGAGCCACTATTACTTGCTGCCTTCTGGCCATTAACCATTTGTTCCTGGTTGCTTTTCTTCTACTTATGTTGATTCCCTCAATTTGTCTGATGCCACCTTGGGGGTTTTCCTGCCTTGAGTCTCATGGTATAAATCAGAGCTGTGGCTCTTGCACTGAGACCTGTAAGGAGCCACATCAGTCACTGCAGAGTGCAGAGCAGGGCCAGGGCCTGAAGGGAGCTCTGGGGCTGAGGCCAGCAGGAATCTTATCCTGGAGCAGGAATCTTATCCTGGAGCAGGAATTTATACTGGAGCAGGAATCTTATCCTGGAACAGGAATTTATCCTGGGGCAGGAATCTTATCCTGGAGCAGGAGTCTTATCCTGGAGCAGGAATTTCATCCTGGATCCTGGAGCAGGAATCTTATCCTGGAGCAGGAATCTTATCCTGGAGCAAGAATTTCATCCTGGAGCAGGAATTTTATCCTGGAGCAGGAATCTTATCCTGGAGCAAGAATTTCATCCTGGATCCTGGAGCAGGAATCTTATCCTGGAGCAAGAATTTCATCCTGAAGCAGGAATCTTATCCTGGAGCAGGATTTTATCCTGGAGCAGGAATTTTATCCTTGAGCAAGAATTTCATCCTGGAGCAGGAATTTCATCCTGGAGCAGGAATCTTATTCTGGAGCAGGAATTTTACCCTGGAACAAGAATTTTATCCTGCACCTCCCAATGTGCCTGTTGGCCATCTCCTCTCTCCCAGCAGCGTTGCCATAGGATGGTGCCTGGCAAAAATGACTCATGGAATGGTTTGGGTTGGGTGGGATCTAAAAGCTCAACCAATTCCACAGGCAGGGACACCTTTCCCTATCCCAGGTTGCTCCAAATCCTGTCCAATGTTTTTAAGAGCTCTGGAATTCCTGCTCTGCTCCATTTTGGGAAAGCCAAGGGTTGCTGTGGTGTTCCATGGAACAGATTTCTCCCTGGGTTAGTTGAGAGGCTGCCCCTCCATGCCATGGTGGCTTTTCAGTGCCTGCCCACATCATTCCCATTAAATTTCAGTTCCTCCTTGGAATCTCCTCTGATCCACGTGCTGGTAGAAGAATGAGTTGGGCTCATCCATGCTTGAAACAGAACTTCAGCAGCTGCTTCTCCTTTTGTAGTCAGCAGTGGCTGAATCCCTGTGCTGGAAGAGGATCTATTTAGAGCTCAGTTTCCATAGATGCTGAGCACTTGGAATTCCCACCCCAGCAAGTGCCTCTTTCCAGGAAATCTCTGCAGTGCCCTGCTCCTCCCTGGACTTTCACTGTGAGCAGTTTCCCTCCTTGGCCAAACCAGAATGTCCACACTGCAGTTGGACTTGATGGTCTCGAAGATCTTTTCCATCCTCCTGATTCTATGACTGGTTATGGTGAACAGAAATCCTGTAAAAATAAAGATTCCATAACTTTGAGCATTGTGAGCTTATGGTCACACATTTCAGGGGTTTAAATGCCACCTTTTGTCACTGCCCTGGTGCTCAGTCACTGCAGCAGAGACCACAGTGCTGATCCTTCTTCAGGCCTTGCTCCAGGCCCTGTTTTTCCAGGGAATAATTTCCTGACGTGAGGAAGCTGCCTGATTTCCCCACTGCCAAAATCTCTGCTCTTTGCCTCAAAATTCCAGCCATGGGCTGTGCTCTCCCCATTGCTCTTCATTGCAGTTCACCCTCCATAACCTTCTACACCTTCTGCTTAAATCCTGGGAATTCAGGCAGGGAAACTCCTGCATCAGAGAATTCCCTTTCATTCGCAGACAACACAGCCTGGGGAGAAAATGACGAAGGAGAAGGGTTGGGAGTTAAATAACCATTAATACAATTTGTAACCCTGCCAGGCAGGGATTCTGAGAACATGTCCCAGTGTGTCCTGGTTTATGGCAGTGCTGGAGCTGGGCAATTATGGAAATTGTGCCTTTGGAAATCACTTGGAATGTCTGGGAATGTGTGGCCTGCTGGGGTTAAATGCTCCATTCCTAACAGGAATAAAAAGCAGTTTTCTGGGGTGTATTGAGCTGCTCAGACTTGGGGGCTCAGTTCTTGGAGCATGTGAAACACAATTGGCAAGGAATGAATTCTGCAGTTTTGGGGTCGTGTCTGCTCATTTTCATGGGATTAGAAAAGCCTGGTTCATGCAGGAATTCCCGTTTCGGCTGCTCCCCACCCTTCCTGCCCTTCTCAGGGGCCTGCAGTGGGTTTGTTCAGAGGATGTGTGCTCATTCCTCTGGCCATTCCCCCTGGGCACCCCTTGCTGGGCAGGGAATTGCAGCCAGCCCATCCCTTTCCTAAAAGCCCCTGTCAGATCTTATGGAGAATATTCAGATTTAACTCAAATAAACCCCCCCGGGGCTCCAGAGAGCAGCAGGGAGCAGAGGAAAACAGAGGAAATATTTCCTCTGCTTTCCTATGCATTGCTTTTCTTTTTTTTTTTTTTTTTTCACATTTACAGGCTGAAAAAGATTATATTGAACATTCCTGAGGAGTTCATGGTTGGAGCTGGGTCTGAGTTAGTCTGTGTGTGAGGGATCCAAATGGGAATTGCTCAGAGATAGGGAAGTTTTGTTTAACTTTTCTGGGAGTGTTGAGGCCTCCATGCAGGATGTTCTACATGGGTGTGATTTTTCTGCTTGGCACAGCCACCAGTGCCTTGTGAAGGAGACCCTTTGGAGGCTCCTGGTGCTTTTTCCTTCAGAAAGCAGCTGGTAAAAAAAAATGTGGAGCTGTTGGAGCAAGTCCAGAGAGGCCATGGAGCTTCTCCAAGGGCTGGAGCCAGGCTGGGAGAGCTGGGAATGCTCCCCTGGAGAGGAGAAGGCTCCAGGGAGAGCTCAGAGCCCCTGGCAGGGCCTGAAGGGGCTCCAGGAGAGCTG
>JAWMRF010000271.1:60909129-60919432 GCA_035221435.1 Sphenopsis melanotis
CCGCGCAGCCGCCCCGTCCCGGCGGCGGCGGCCCCGCCCCGCCGCTCCCGCCGCCCCCGCCGCCGCGCCCGCTCCCAGCGCGCGCGCGCCGCCGCCGCCCCGCCCGCACACGTCGCCGCTCCCCATTGGCCGCCGCTGCGGCGACCGCGGCCTCGCCATTGGTCGGAGTAGCCGTCAATCAACTCCTCGGCGCTTCCGCCGCGCGGGGGGGGCCGCGCAGCCGCCGCAGCCGCACCGCGCTCTGATTGGACGGCGCCGGGAGGAGGCGGGGCCAAGGCGTGAGGGGAGGGCGGGAAGGGGCAGCGGAATCCTTCGGGATTGGGGAAAAAAAGGGAAAATAACTCTGGAAATGCGAGGAAAACACACGGAAACCAGCCGGGAGCCGCGGGAGTAACATCAAAAATAAGTGAATACTAAGTTTGAAAAACAGCACGTTAAAAAGCATTCTGCAATAACAAGAATAAGGTGAGAAATCATTCTAGAAATGCAGTAATAAGGTAAAATCACTGTAGGATTGGAAGAATAAGATAAAATAACTCTAAGATTGAGAGTAAAAAAATCTAAGATTTACAGAATAAAATAAAATAATTCTAGATTTGAAAGCTTAGTACTATGAACCCATTCTTGAATGGTAAGAATTTAAACACTCAGACTAATTAATTCTAGAATCGCAAGTGTAAAATTACTCCAAAGTTTTCAACACTAATGTAAGAGTAAAATAATTCCAGAATTGCAAGAACAAGGTAAGGAAACCATCCCAGATCCCTGCAGGGATGGGGACTCCATCAGTGCCCCATGCCAAACTCCCTTTCCATGGAGAAATTTTCCCAAAATCCAGACTAAACCTCCCCAGCTGGCACTCAGTGTGCTCTGAGCCATCACATGTTCCAGGGAATGGGATTCCTAAAAACTTCTCAAAATAAAATAATTCTAGATTTGAAAGATTAGGATTATGAACCCATTCTTGAATGGTAAAAAATTAAAAAATTCAGATTAATTAATTCTAGAATCGCAAGTGTTTGTTCCCTGCTGTTCCCATCTCCCAGTCATGGAGCAGCTGACAAGATAGGAAATAAAAGAATTTGTGGATATGCTCAACATTTTGGTGTCATCCCCAGAAAAATACCAGCAGTTAATTCCTGGACTAGACTGGATGAAAACCCCTCAGACAAAACACAATCCACACATGCATGGAAGGCTTTCAAAATTTAATCAGTCAACACAGGGAAACAAATTCCAGAATGGTTAAAACAGGAGGATTAAGAAACAAAGTTTCAGGCACGTATTTAGAAAAAAGACATTTCTGGTATCACAAAGAGAGAAACCCCAAAAACAAACATTTGCTCTGGTAAAAACCCAGCAATGCTGGTCCCTGCTCCGAGTGGGAATGTTGTAACAAAACCTTTAAAAAAAGAAGCACCTGGGATTCCACAACTGCTCTGGATGTGATTTCTCCTCTCCTGGCAAGAGGGGAGTGCAGTGCTGGCCTGGCAGAGCTCACATGGGGAAGTCTGGGATAAACTCAAATTCCCTTTGTCCTTCCAAGAAGGAACCACTTACCCACAAACCCAGAAACCCCGAGCACGCAGGAAAAGGGGAATACATTCCAAGGAAGGTTCTCTCCAGCTCAACACTGCCTTGTGCTCCAGGCAGAGGAGATTCCAGAGGGGGAGGAGGTCAAGCCAGGCCAGGTCAGGCTGTGTCCCCTCCCTCCCAAAGGGGCAGAAGAGCCAGGCCAGGCTGTGTCCCCTCCCTGCCAGAGAAGAGCCAGGCCAGGCTGTGTCCCCTCCCTCCCAGGCGGACAAGAGCAAGGCCAGGCCAGGCCAGGCTGTGTCCCCTCCCTCCCAGGGGGACAAGAGCAAGGCCAGGCCAGGTTGTGTTCCCTCGCTCCCAGAGGAGGAGAAGAGCCAGGTCAGGTCAGGCTGTGTCCCGTCCCTCCCAGAGGGGCAGAAGATCCAGGTCAGGCCAGGCCAGGCCGTGTCCCCTCTCTCCCAGAGGGATTTGTCCCCGCAGGGAGCTCCGGTGACACCTCCAGGCTCCTCCATGCCCAGGCAGCCCGTCCTGGCTGGCGTCAGCCATCCCGGCCGGTGTCAGCCGTGGCTCTGGAGGTGCCTGTCCAGGAACTGGGAGTAGCAGTGCAGGGAGCAGAAGTAGCAGAGCACGGGCGCGTCGGTGCCGCCCATGTTGTCCACGAGCACCACGGTGTGCGCCACGTGGTGCAGGTTCATGGTCACCGTGATCTGGATGAAGCTGCTCAGGCAGGCGCTCCCGCAGCGACACGTCTTGGCCACCTCCAGATCCTTGCACAGGTGGGAAGGGAGCAGGTGGCAGCCATAAGGGATCCTGTGGGATGGGAGGAGACAGGCTGAGCCAATGCCTTCAGTTTCAGCTTTCATGTTTTCCAGACTCTGCACTGCACTGGTGAGTATATATATATATATTAAAAAAAATATATAAATATATATGTAAATGTATATATTTTATATATATATACATATCTCTCTCTGTATATATACACACATAAATATATGTATATATATTTACATATGCATATATATACATATATATATTTTTATGTGTATTTATATACATATATAAAAAAATATATACATGTGGTTATTAATTGTTGAGGCGTTGTAAGGTCCTCAGGAAGAGGTGAGAGATAAGAATTGACTCCATGCTCTCAGAAGGCTGATATATTATATTATATTATATTATATTATATTATATTATATTATATTATATTATATTATATTATATTATATTATATTATATTTCTGTTATGTTATATTGTACTATATTGCGTTATATTGTGTTATATTCTGTTGTATTATGTTTGTTATACTATGTTATATTATGTTATATTATACTGTATTATAACACAGTATTATATTATACTGTGTTATACTATGTTATATTATGTTATATTATGTTGCATTATATTGCGTTATATTATATGAAAATGGTATACCAAAACTATACTAAAGAAAGGAGAAATCAGAAGGCTAGAAAAGAAATGATAATAAAATCCCTATGACTGACCAGTCTTGACACAGCTGGACTGGGATTGGTCATTAATTAAAACCAATTCACACTGAACCAATCAAAGATGCACCTGTTGGTGAGCAACCTCCAAACCACATTCCAAGCAATCAGATAATTATTGTTTACATGTATTTTCTGAGGCTTCTCAGCTTCTCAGAAGAAAAATCCTGGCAAAGGGATTTTTCATAAAATATGACAGTGACATACACACACATATATAACTCTGAACTTCATATAAAGTGTCAGCAGGTTCTCCTCACAGCTCAGTCCCACAGAACAATCCTTTTCCTCTCCTCAGTCCCACAGAGCAATCCTTTTCCAGCCCCAGAACCAAGGGCACCACTGCAGCTTTGGGCCCAAAAAGTGTAAAACCAGCGAACTGAGGAGAGCAATCTGGGAGGGTGGGACTGCAAAACCTGGAGCTGAAGTTGGACAATGAACTCCAATATGGAAATGGACCAAAACTTATAAAAGTGTGAAAACTTGTGACTCTGAGTCCCATCTTGGGTGTAGCCCTGGCTGGGCTCTTGTGCTGCCCAAGGTGGATCCTGTGAAGGACTTTTAATAAACCCCTGCTTTATTCCTTTAACTCTGTCCAGCCTCTGTTCCAGGGAGCCTCTCCAGGCATCACACAGACATGGAAAACCAGAGATCTGGGACTGAAATGCCACTTCCTGAGATTTCAGGAATGAAATTGCCAATTTTAGGACTGAAATGCCGCTTCCCAAGGCAGCCCTAAGGACATGAACTCCAGGAGACACCCAACAGGGAGCTCACAGCAATCCTGGCAGCCTGGGCCACAGCCAGCTAGGGAATTAGGAAGATTAAGAGTAATGAGAATTAGAGAATTAAAGGAAGATTAAGAGTAATGAGACAACTGGGCAGGTTCTGTTCTTCCCTCACTCTCTGTGCCTCACCCTGGCCTGACACAGCACCCACCATTTACTCCTCCCTCTTACACCGAGGAGTAGCAGTGCTAAAACACAACTCAGAGAAAGCAGGAGATAAACTGAGCCTTTTGCAGCAGCACTGTCCTGCAGGCAGGAATGAAAAGTTCTCCTGCTCCACAGCTCTCTCCATCCCTCGTGCCAGCAATGACATCCAGAGTTGGGAAGGGGAATTGCTCCTTTTGGAATTCACAGAGGAGCAGTGTCGAGCTTGGGGTACAAAGTCAGTAATTCCCCTGAGGAATTCTGTCGGGGTGCTGAAGTGTGGGGCTCAGCAGTGCCCAGCTGGCACTCCAAACTCAGCACAGATCCCACTGACTCACATCCTGCCTCCACCTACACATTCCCAAGCTCTCCACACAGCTAAGACTCCTCTGGGTTTTCTTTTTCACCACCTTAATTTCAGAACACCCTTTTTTCTCGGAAAAACATAATCAAGAACTCTGGTACTTTCCCAGAATGAAGACTCATTTCCAAACATTATTTTTGCACCTTCTCCTTCTGTTTCATCCCTTTCTCAAGGTTTTTACAGTAACTGAAATCTGACCAGTGCTGAGGGATTTCTAGAGGTAGAAAAAAGCCTTAATATTTACATCAAACCCACTGCAATTTATATAAAGTTGGGAAAGGAGACATGTGGGGTTTAATTATAAAATCAGCAAGGTCAGCAGTGATTTGGCCCAGAACATGTGGTGGCTCAGCTCCCTTCAGGGTGTGCCTGTGGATGCCTTTGGTGCAAATTTCTGCACAATTACCCCAGGTTTATGGGCTCTGCCCACCCTCAAGGCAGGAACAGGCACAGGGTGCAGATTAGGGACACTTCCAGCCTCTCTCTCCTCTCTTCCTGTGCCAAATTTCTGTCTTTGTGCTCCCTTCCCACCCAGAGCAGGGTGGGAGCAGCAGCTGCTGGTACCTGGAGGCTCCTGGTACACGAAGGATCAGGGGTGGGGGAAGAGGAGGGAGCTGAGAACAAACAGCCTGGGAGGGTGGAATTTACTTGGTGAAATCATATTTTTTAAATTTCCTCAGAGCTGGGCTCTCTGAGTAAGTCAGAACACCCTCACTCCAACACCAAGGGAAATGAGGAGCTGAAGGAAAACCCATGGCAGGGGAAAGCCTGCAGAAGAAGTGGCTCAGGGTTGTAGAGCTGATTCTCTTTTCCCAAAGTTGGCCAAAAATATTCTGTTTATGCCCCTTTGGTGGATGAAAACACTTCAACCTCTGCCTTTCCTTAAATGCTTCCAAAGGCACCAATTATCCTTATCCTGGTGATCTGACAAGCAGAATTTAAAGGGATTTTGATGTTATAAAGTTAATAGGTGAGAAAGCATGTAGAGGGATAGAATATAAGTAAATAAAGTAGTATAGAAAGTAATCTTACCCCCTAAGGAGCTGCAGCTGGGTTAATTATTAAAGACTAGGAGCAGGCCTGACTTTAACAGGCCACAGCTGTAGCCAATAAGAAGAGTGTTATACAAGAGTGGATTGGTTGGTTAAGGGGAATTGGAGGCACTTGGCTACTGCGAGGACAAGGAAGAGTCAGTGCCCAGAGGAGCCACCTACAAGAAACATCAAGGAGGTATGAAACTCTAGCAATATGGAACCCTTGCAACGTACTGACAGTAAAACTTTTGCACTCTAATGACAACAACAGCAGGCACTGAGGGCAAAGGAAGGGAGCAGGTGAGGGAGGGCAGGTGTGAAGGAGCAGTGCCAGCTGTGCCCTCCCTGCCCTTACCTGTGATTGACCGTGGCCCTGGCAGCACACTCCAGCAGAGTCAAGGGGATCTTCAGCTGGATATTGGGAACCAGCGGGTTGGGCTGCTCAAAGGGATTCCCAAAGAGGTCCAGGTTCTCCAGGGAGAGGTTCCTGAAGTCCCAGGGCAGGAAGGGCAGCTTGTTGCGCGCGGCCGACAGGAAGCGCAGGCGGCTGAGCTGCCCGATGCGGCAGGGCAGGCGCAGCAGGGCGTTGTCGTCCAGCCGCAGCTGCACCAGGCCCCGCAGCTGGCAGAACTCCAGCGGCAGGGCCTGGATCTGGTTCTGGCTCAGGTCCAGCAGCTGCAGGGATTTCTGCAGGCCCGAGCTGCACAGGGCCCCGCTGAAGGCCTCCAGGTGGTTGTCGTGCAGGTCGAGCTCCTGCAGGCACACCAGGTCCCCCAGCGTGGCCGGCAGCTGCTTGATGTGGTTGTGGCTCAGGTCCAGCTTGCGCAGCCTCCGCAGGCACAGCACCCTGCTGTCGATCCTGGCCAGCTTGCAGTACGAGGTCTGCAGGTGCTCCAGGGAGAAAGGGAAGCTCTTGGTGAGGGGATAATCCCTCCTGGAAGTGATGATCATTTTGGTTTTGGGCTTCTCCACGTCGGAGTTCTTTGCTGGGACCAGAGGTGAGAGAGGGAGGACGCCGGTGTCGTTGCCTTGGTGAGCCAGTCTCACGGCTGAAAGGAAAGTCTTTAAATTGATCACATTTGCCTGCAGGGGAACACAAGGCTGGAATTAAAAGTTCATTATCCTGGTTATTAACACTGAGCTGCGCTGTGTGTGTCACTCAGCAGGGCAGTGGGATGGGAGGGGGAACAGCTCTGTTACGAACAGTCCTGGTCTGACTGTGCTGCAGCACCCAGGGAAGGAACAAAGCACCAAATCCACAGCTGGAAATGAAGTACAGAAAAAAACCCCAATGCACTGGGAGTTCCCAAAAATCCACCAGGATAAAGGACTGTTACAAAAACACATGGGGAAATCAGAGCTCTAAACCCTGAGGCAATAATCCCTGGAAGTTTCTAGGAAAGAAAAGGAGGGAAGCTGGGGTTGAATTCAGCAAAAGGAAGGTGAAGTCAGTGCTTGTGGCCACACACAGCTCTGGCTGTGCCAGCAGCAGGCAAGAAGCAAATCCTTTGCAAAGACCAAATAATACTTCAGTTGGGATACAATATTTTGGCACTAGAATCCCAGGACAGTTTGGGTTGGAAGGGACATTAAATCCCATCCTCTTCAACCCCCTGTTGTGGCAGGGACACCTCCCACTGTCCCAGGTTGCTCCAAGCCCCAATGTCCAACCTGGCCTTGGGCACTGCCAGGGATCCAGGGGCAGCCACAGCTGCTCTGGCAATTCCATGTGGGAATATTCCCATGAGCTTAATTCCAAATAATTCCCCCTCTCCATTCCTCATGCTCTTCCTCACAACAATTTCCCGACTCAAATGTGTCACATTTAGGATTTATCACCTATAAATTCCCCATATGAAATGACAAATCTCAATTTTTCAAGCAGAGTTATAAAAGGTGGAGCTCCTGCTCATCCAGCACCTTCCATTCCCCGATTTCCATTTCCTCCACAGTTTTCCTGTTGTTCCTTTTATTCCATGCGCTGCTTTTTATTACAGGTCCCACATCCTGCTGTGGGGAGAGCAACATTTATTCAGAATTCATAAATTTTCATAGTTTAAAAAAATTGGGCCATAAAATCAATTTTTAATGAGCATTTAATTAGAATTTTTAGGGCACTCCTGAGGTGAAAAAGTTGGGAATGGGAATTGGCAGATGTGAAATGACACAGAGACATTTGCTCCAAATATTTTATGGATAAACCACCAGCTTTCCCAAATATTTTGTGATTTGGGATTCTATAAACTGGATGATCAAGTAGGGATGTGTTTAGCACCAGAAAGAAAAAAGGGAATCTGAGGTGGAACAGCTTGAGGAGTAAAATTCCTGCTGCTCCACGGATGGAAAAAGCCATTGGAAGCAGGAAAATGTAAAATGAGAGTTGTGAGACAGAATTTGCAGGAAAAGCCATTTTTAGTCTTGGTTTAGTCTGGGACTTCCTGAAACATCTTGTTCCTGCTTTTTTCTCATCACATTTTAAGGAATGGTTTTTTGGGGAATTCATTAAGCAGAAGATTCCATGTGGGATTTCACTTGGATCCATCACCGTCTGACGCCCTCCTGGTTTTTGACTAAATGATGCCATTTTGGGTTTAGAAAGATTTTAAAATGCTTTGGATTTAGTTCATTTTGCCACAATTTGGAATTCTACCAAGGAACATCAGAATTAAAGACCAGATTCTCTAATAAATGATGGATAATGGAAGGAAAGGAAAAGGGTTTTTATCACTTTAATCAGGAAAAAAGTTATTTGGTGCCTCTCTGTGACAATCCTAAATCTCAATTCCTGTTGGAACTGAATGCCAGAGACTTGGCTCAGTGGAAATTATGGAAAGAAAATGGTTTTAATTTTGAAAATTCCAGGTTTCAAAGTCAGGATGGTCTTCCAAAAGTCTGATCCCTCAGGAGGTTCATGTGGATATCCAGTGGGATATTCCCCAGGACAGCCAGGAATGGGAATTCCTTGGGACTCCAATTTGTAGCATTTAAAAAATTTATTGATGATTTTGTACAGAAAAACTGATCTTGAGGACCTGACCCCGAAGAAAGGGGTAGGATGGGTTTGTTCCCATCATCATTTGGGAACAGAGATGGAAAATCCATGGGCTGGGGGAGCTGTTCCTGGTTTTTTAGGTGGCCACTGAGCAGTGGTGACCACAGACACACAAAGAGATGGAAATTTGGCTGTTTTTCTGTTAAATCCAGCTCTGGCTTCATGGAGTACCCATGGAGCACAGGACTGCTGAACTCATCCATTTTCCCGTGGTTTTAATGCCAAGTTTTCTCCTAAATCCACGTTTTTAACAACAGGAATCAGAAGACACAAAGGGTTAGGTGTGATCCAAGCTCACAGTCCTGGGATAAGCACTTTGGGAACTTCTCCATACCCAAAATCTGGGTTTAAACACTTCAGGAAGAGCTTAATCTGGGCTTAAACACTGCAGGAACCTCCTCAGGTACTGGACTGATGGATCAATCCATGGCCTCAAGAATTGTCCTGGCCTGGGATAATTCCAGTCTGGTTGTGACGAACAAACTCCTCAGTTTGTCCCACTGGCACAGAATTATTGCCAAAATATGCTTTAGGATTCATTTTAATTACACATCTGATAATTAACAGGCAGCAATTTGTTATTCTGAACTGCTCTGGTTCCAATCCCATTTTTATGTTCCCACAAAACCCATCCCAGTGAGCAGGAAAGAATTCCAGATTTCCATTGTTTTCCTCCCATTGCATCCCAGCCTTAAAGCGTGAGGAGAGCAAATTCCTACAAAGTCTTCTGGAAGTTTTGAGTTGTTATTTTGGCAGGAAAATTTCATGCTCAACCCCCAGAGAAGAGATTATTCCATGAACCCTCCAACAGAGCAGGGAGCCCTAAAAAGTTCTTGGGAGAATAATTTGTTCTTTAATATAAAAAAACCAGAGAAAGTGCCCAGGCAACAAGAAAGGAATTAAAATAACTCACCCAACACCCAGTCACATGCAGAAAAAATGTCCCTAAAAATAAAAATCCTGGAAGCAGAGCTGTTGTATTGACAGGGAATCATTCCACAACCCCCTAATCCAGCATCTGTTATCTCCAAAAACCTGCTGCACTGAATTCCCTGGAAACTGTGGCTGGCAAAAATACTGCTATTAATTGATTCCCCAAATTAACTGCTAATCCAAGAATCCTGATTATGATTAGGCTGGTAATCAATTCATTTGATAGAAAGCTCCTTAAATTTTCCAAATTGCAGTTCAGCTCTTCTCTCTCTCTCTTTTCCACTTGTTTCATTAATTAACTGTTTTTCCCAGCCGTGAAAAGCAGGATTTTCCTTTCTTAATTGCCTCTTGACCCTTCCTGGCTGTGCCTTCAGAGGTTCCTCATCAGGAGCAAATGAAAATGTTCCCAATGAATTAAAAATATTGCTGGACCCAGAGGAAACTTCCCAGCCTGGCTGTGGAAGTTCTATTTGCCCAGGAGTGAATAAAAACTCCAATTTACCCTTTGGCGTTCTGTTTATCCAGGTTTGCTGAGGAAAATCTGGGATTTTCCTGGGATACTGGGCTGGCCTTCAGTTCATAGAGGTGAGGGAGCAACCTCCCCGGTGGCTCTGCACGTGCTGGTTCCACAATTCCTGTTCCCAGCAGCAGCCAGGGGAATTCTGCAGCCCACGAGGGAGTTTTGCTGCCACAGGAGCAGCCCAGATCCCTGAGGAGCTGGGGGTCTTTGGGAAGTGGTCCCAGTTCTGCCCTGCTCAGGTGAGGTCCCACCTGCAGAGCTCCATCAGCTTTGGGGTCCAACAGCAGGAGAACGTGGAGCTGCCCGAAAGATTCCAGAGAAATCCATGGAGATGCTCTCAGGGCTCGAGCTGCTCTGGAGCCAGGCTGGGAGAGCTGGGAATGTTCCCCTGGAGAGGAGAAGGCTCCAGGGAGAGCTCAGAGC
>JAWMRF010000271.1:60956956-60982841 GCA_035221435.1 Sphenopsis melanotis
TGGACAGCAGAGATCTCCTGGAGGGAGGATTGGCTGTGGGAGAGATAAAGAAAAAACTGCCCAATGGACAGCAGAGATCTGCCCCAGCTCTGACAGGTGGGGATAGAGCACACACCCATTTCCAACCTAAGCTGTCTCTCCAGCTGGGACAGCCTTTTCTCCTTCAGCAGCTTTTTGGCTTTTCCATTTGGAATGGGCACCATTAAATCATTTTCCAGTCAGATCCAGATATTAGTACCTGAGGAACCAGGGTTATTTCCTACCCTAAATACAGGGAGTATCTCTGGGTACATCTGCTGGGTTCTGTTGGTAAATATTTACCAGTATTTACCTCATAAACTTTTTAATGGGGAGGTTAAGACACGTCAGATCATGATGTCCTGAGTGCCTAAATTGTGGAATTGCTGCTGTGGCCTCTGGAGCGATGCAGGGAGGAGCTGGCTGAGACAACAGCTCAGGCTGTGCACACCTTAGGAAAAAAATATGTAAATACTCAAATAATCTGAAAAATCAGTAATGGGAACTGGGAGTTTTATCCCTTTGCAGGTGGTCGTGTAAGCCTGACGCTCTTGGGGTGAAAATCAGAAGGGGGAGTGATGCTCCAGAGCTCCACTACTTGGGACAGGGACTGGGATTTCCTCCAGTCTTGGGAGTCTGTAAATGTTGGATTCTGGGGGTGAAACTGGTGGATCCTGCTGCAGAAATTGTGGCATGGGTTCCCACACTGCAAGAAAGAAGCAGCTTTTGACAGTCTGGTGCTGCCCAAGGCACAGGGTGGCTGCTCCTGGATCCCTGGAAATGTCCAAGGCCAGGCTGGACAGGGCTTGGAGCAACCTGAGATAGGGGAAAATTAAAAATTATCCCTGGACATGGCAGGGATGGAATGGGACTGACTTGAAATTGTTTCCCACCCCAAACCATTGTGGGATTCTGTGATGGTGGAGCTGGGAAGGCTGAATGAATCTTTCTTGAGCAGAAATCCTGAGGAGAGCACAAACTCTGCTTCCTGAGGGCATTTTGGGCTCATTTGGCTGAATTCTGAGTGCTGGGCCCTAAGGGCTTCTGGAAGGAATTCAGGGATGGTGTCTAGAAAATTCTGGTTTTTCTGTATGTCCTTTATGGTGGAAACATGAAAATCCCCCATATCTCTGCATCCTTGTGTCCAGGAGAAATTTGTGGGCAAGGCCTCTCTGTCTTGTGTAGAAAGCTGCTTCCTGAGGGCATTTTGGGTTCATTTGCCTGAATTTTGAGTGCTGGGCCCTGAGGGCTTCTGGAAGGAATTCAGGGATGGTGTTTGGACTGTTCTATTTGCTCTGAATGTCCTTTATGGTGGAAACATGAAAATCCCCCAAATCTCTGCATCCTCGTGTCCAGGAGAAGTTTGTGGCCAAGGCCCCTCTGTCTCTTGTATAGAAATCCTGAGGAGAGGACAAACTCTACTTCCTGAGGGCATTTTGGGCTCATTTGGCTGAATTCTGAGTGCCGGGCCCTGAGGGCTTCTGGAAGGAATTCAGAGATGGTGGCTGGAATAGTCTTTTCTTTTTTTTTTTCTGGATGTCTCTTTGTAGCAGAAAGATGAAAATCCCCCAAATCTCTGCATCCACACGTTCAGGAGAGGTGACCAAGGCCCCTCTGTCTCTTGTGTAGAAACCTTGAGGAGAGCACAGAAACCTGAGGGCATTTTGGGCTGAATTGTGAGTGCTGGGCCCAGAGGGCTTCTGGAAGGAATTCAGAGACAGTGTCTGGAATATTCTGTTTTTTCTGAGTGTCCTTTATGGTGGAAACATGAAAACCCCCCAGATCTCAGCTGTCCAGGAGAAGTTTGTGGGCAAGGCCCCTCTCCAGTGATGTAACAGCTGCAGTCTGCTCCCAGCATTAAATGTTATAAATGGGGCTGATGTAATTCCATTTCCCAAAGCCTCGGAGGCTGGCAATAATAAACAGAGCCTTTTAGGACCGGGTTATTGATGCAAAACAGTTTAGCGAAACTGGGTCGCTGAAGTGCAAATGTTTTATTCATGAGCTCCTTTCTCCCCACAAATCACCGCTCTCCATGGCACAAATGTTCCCCATTCCTGGTGGCTCCACTCCTTGGGAAGTGCTTTGGCAGGAGCCAAAAGTGGGATTGCAGACTCATCCATCAGGGCAGGCAGTTGGTGATGTTGTTGTCTTCCAAATGGAGTTCATAATGGGCAAAGAGATTTAATTAATGCTGCAGAGTAATGGCTCTGTTTATAAAGAAATAATGTCCTATAAAATTAGGCACTGCCTGGTGAAATGTGCCTCCTAATGGCCGGGCTGGCATTCAAAGCGGGCAGTAAATCACTTAAATATTAAGACCTTCTTGAGCAAGGATAATAAAGCAAGAGATTTGGAAACGGGAGATACCAATGCTTACAATTATCCCTTAAATAAAACATTTTTATAGTGATCATAGAGTTAATCACCTCCCGGAGCAGGCAGGTGAGAGGGGCAGTGGAAGATGTGTGGTGTTATCACCCGCAGATAAAGGAATTTCAATGGAGTTCTTGGAGTCCAGAGTCACCAGGGAGAAAATATCAACTTTTCCTGAGCTCTTTTTTGATTCTTTTGATGAATAAATGCAAGCAGCTGTTGTTACACAGAAAAGCTCCTGATCAAAAATCCGATAGATCAGGACTATTCCCCAGGCAGTGCTCACGGAACTGCATGGCAGAACACAGGGATGATCTATGAATATTGTTTTCAAACCCCTGCTCTGAGTATTTGAAAATATTCTCAATTGCCTCCATATTTTTAGCTGCAACTCAGGCAAAAAAATTAAAATTGCTGAATTACTGCTTTACAACTTGAATAGGATCAGGTTTTGCAGCCTTGCTGCAGTTGTGTTCATGGATGGGAAGGAGGCAGGAGGATCCAGGTCTCCTCTGTGAGAAGTTTGGGCAGTTTTGAAGGAAAAAAATGAGATTTTAATGAACTGGACGAGATCCAAATGATGGGGATGCTTTTCGAGTTAAAAATACAGAAATTAATGGTCTACAGGGTACAAAAAGCATTTGCAGAACTCACACAGATTTTTGTCCCAGGATGGGGAATTATCACCAGGATTTTAAAGGATTGTGGGAATGAGCAGCCCCAGGTGGTTGGGGGCTCTTTGGAGGTGAAATCCAAACAGGTTTTTGTTTTCACATTCCTCACAGGGATGTTAGATGTGACTTTGAGTGTCTCTGTTATCATGGGTGAATCTTCCCTTTATCAGCACAAATCCATAAAAAGCCCACAACGATCTGCAGTTCATGAAAGAGATTTTTCCTTAGGAATGCTGGGATTTTCTTATTTAAAAGAAAAGCATCAGCAAACACTTCAAAGATTTTTTTTAAATAATTCACCAATAGAAAATAAGGAATTTTCCCCGTGTCAGAGATTTTGCATCACCTGCTGAATTTGATTAATGAAGATTTGCTTTTGGTTAAGGATTCAGGGAGGTGAAATGGCTCTGAAGGAAAAAAAAATACATCCCCCAATGCTTTTATTGCTGTTATTTATCATTTCATCAAAAAGATGAGCAGAATGTCAAAGCAACTTGGTAGAAAGAAGATGGAGAGGGATGGGGTGGATTCCATCCCTGGGGGTCAGGCTGGGAATTTCCAGATTTCCCTAAAATTTGGCTGTCAGAGATTAAAAAAACCCAACCAAACAAGCAAAAAAAAAAACACAAAAAAAAAAAAAACCCAAAAAAACCCCAAACAAAAATCAAAACCCTAAACCCCCCAAAAAACCCCAAACCAAACCCCCAAAAAATGAAGGAAAAAAGGAAAAATGAAAGCAAAAACGAGGTGATGAATTCCCATCATTCACTTTTCTTCTGGAATATCTTCCTTATTTTGTATGGAAATATTTCCTGTTGGGAATGGCACAGGGTGGGATGGTTGGGATGCCCTGTGTAGGGCCAGGAGTTGGATTTGATGGTCCCTGTGGGTCCCTACCAGCTCAGGAAATTCCCTGATCCTATAAATCCATACAGGGACATTGTAGGAGCAGCTGTGTTTGACTGCAGAGTCTTAATTTGAGATACATTTATGGGCCAAACATTAATTTCAAAATAAATTCCTCCATCAGTTCCCACTTGGAAATGCTTCTAAAATGAAGGAAAATGGGGTTTCCAAAGGCTGTTGTAGGGAGTGTTCCTGAAAGTTGACAATTTCACAAGAAACAGCTTTTTTTTTCCTATAAAAAGAGGTTCAAGAAAATTATTTTGGACTTCTTGGGATTGAGCCTTGTGCCTGTTGCACAGAACCCCTGAGTTCTGGGATGGGAACTGGCTCATATCTCCCCTCAATTCTGTTTCTGCAATTAAAATCCAAGTTAAAATACGAACTGACCCTTAGCAAAGCAGAAAAAACCCCTTGAGATGAGAGGGAAGAATTTATTCTGATGCAGCCAATCTATTCCCATCTCCTACCCCACAAGGTCAAAGATTTTGACTTTAACTCCTCCAGGATTCCCCTAAAATCACCAGGAATGAGCTTTTTGTAGGAACAGGGACTCGAGGAAGGTTTATTTTGTGGTCTCCTGGGTAATTTGCAGCTTTCCCTTTTGACCTCTTTTCCTCTCATTATTTACAGCAAGGAAATTCCCCTGGGATCATTTTATCCCGGAGAAGCTGCCAGGTGATGTAGGAAACACCTTGGGATGTGTTTTCTCTGCAAACAAATTCAGTTTGGGATGAATATTCCATATTTTTGACCTTTTCTCCTTGACAATCAGAGGACAGGGGAGCTGTGCCCCACAATTCCAGGGAAAATCCCACTGGGATTGGCATTTTACCACCATGGTGGTGCCTCCTGACACTTTGAATGAGGAATATTTTTAAAAACAAATTTTTTCTCCCTTCAGGATGGGAACACTGGGATGGAGAAGCTCCATTTGGGAAAATCCTCCAAAACCTCAGCAGCATTCAGAGGGCTAAAAAAAGGGAAAATCCTGGGAGGTCTTAAGAAGGAAAAACAATATTTTAATATTTTTATCAAAGTTTTGATTTTGTTCTGCCCTGAAATGAGGAATTTGTCCCTCTCTGCCCTCTCCTGCAGCCAGGAAAGGAATCCTGAGTGAGAATTCCTCACGGGACAGAGCTCAGGTGTGTTGATGGGATGGGATCAGCTGGAATTTAATTCACACTTGGATGACGAGCAGAGAACTCAATTCCAAGAAGTTTTGCTCCAACCATTTCCTTTCTGAAACAAAAAAAGCAATTAAAGCTTCATTCCCTAATAACTCTAAATCCCAGAAAACCTCTTTGCTTTAGGAGGACCCAACAACTTTATGTAAAATTCAATTTTTTTTTTTACCTTAGGAAATGTATTTAATTCTTAAAAATTTGTAGGACACACCAAATAATTTCAGAAATGGAATGGGGCACATAGAAGTTATTGAAGAGCTTTTGCCTAAATAAAATATTCCTGATATTAAATGGGGTTTGGAAAACGTTCTTGGGTGGAAATGCTCATTGTCCAACACCAGCTCTTTGGGAATTTTCCAGGCAGAGAAAATTTGAGTGGAAACTCCCAAAATCCCACAAAACTTTCCAACAGCAAATGTTTTTCTCAGAAAATGATTGGAAATAAGGAAATTTTTGGTGGGAATATTTAGGGTGGCTCAGCTGCACGAGCTGTGGCCACCACCATCCATCAAATATTGGATTTTGGAGAAAATGGGTGGTGGAGGCTCCTTGAAAACTGCCAGGAGAAAATTATTTGTGGGACAATTATTTATGGGATGCTGCTCTCTGGGGGTTTTGGAACAAGGGACAGGCCAGGGCCACTTTGGGGTAGAAAAATTGGTCTGAATCTCATCTTGAGCAGATGTTTTTGCAGCTGAGATGGGAGAAAATGTGTCCAAAAGGAGATTTATTTCAATACCTTTTTACACTCATTTCATAATAGCAGCATTTTATCTTTTTTACATTGATTTATGGGCACTGAGGCAGAACAGAGGAGTCAGAAAAAAGGCAATTAATGAATCAAGAAACCCCCCCCCCCTTGCGCGAATGCTTCAAGATAAAATAAAAATGGAAAGAAAAAAAAAAAGAGAAAAAGCTGAAGGAAGTGGGGGGGGGGGGGATAATTGATGGTTCCATTTTAACATAATGTTATTTCTGGATATTTTTTTTTCTTTTTCTTTTTTTCCCTTTTTTTTTTTTAAATTCTCTAATGTGTTATTTACTGCCTGCTTTGGAGCTGACAGCAAATAAACAGCATTTGCAATGTAACATCGTTAGCACCCCGGTGCACTTGCTCATCCCACTCTGCTGTCAAATTCCAGCTGCAGCCAACATCCGTCTCCGTCGGCGCGGATGGAGCCGGGCGTTCATCAGAGCCCGGCTTTAATTACCCGACGGCAAAGTTAAACCCAAGTGACATCTCCTGGAGGAACAGCAAAGCCACCAAAGAGCTTGGGCACCAACTGCTGGATTTGGGGTTGGTTGTGAAGGATTTGGGCACCAACTGCCGGGATTTGGGGTTGGTTGTGAAGGATTTGGGCACCAGCGCTGCTGGATTTGGGGTTGGTTTTGAGGGATTTGGGCACCAACAGTGCTGGATTTGGGGTTGGTTGTGAAGGATTTGGGCACCAGCACTGCCGGGATTTGGGGTTGGTTTTGGAGGATTTGGGCACCAGCACTGCCGGGATTTGGGGTTGGTTTTGGAGGATTTGGGCACCAGCACTGCTGGGATTTGGGGTTGGTTTTGTAGGATTTGGGCACCAACTGCTGGATTTGGGGTTGGTTGTGAAGGATTTGGGCACCAAATGCTGGGATTTGGGTTTTAGTGCTCGCTTTGGGCTTGGTTTGGCAGGATGGAGGGAAGAGGGAAGGGAAGCTCTGGAGGAAAAAGGGAGAGCTGGAAGTGGTTGGTGGCTGCTGGAGGGGAAGGTGGGAGATTATTTTAGTGCCAAGGGAAATTTAGGTTGGATATCAGGAAAAAGTTTTTTTACAGAAAAGGTGATAAAGTTCTGGAATGTTCTGCCCAGGGAGGTGGTGGAGTCCCCATGCCTGGGTGTGTTTAACAAAGCCTGGATGTGGCACTGGCTGCCAGGGGTGAGTTGAGCTGTTGGGGCTGGGTTGGACTTCATGATCCTGAAGGTCTCTCACAACCCAGTGATTCTGTGATTTTATGGGAAGTGAAATTATTGATCAAATCTGCTGCTGGATGTGCTGCTCTGTCAGGAATTCCTCCCTCTGGTGTGAATCCAAAGGAGGGGAATTGGTTTGGGTTGGGCTGAGTGTGGAAACACCGAGGCTGGAAAAGACCTTTGGGATCATGGAGCTGTGCCTGATCCCCACCTTGTCCCCAGCCCAGAGCACCGAGTGCCACATTCCTTGGACACTTCCAGAGATGGGGACACTGCTCTGGACAGCTCCTTCCAAGGCCTGAGCACCTTTTCCATGGAGAAATTCCTGCTGATGTCCAACCTGAGCCTCCCCTGGCCCAGCCTGAGGCCATTCCCTCTTTTCCTGTCCCTGTTCCCTGTGGAAAAAACTCTGCTTCCAGTGAAATTCAGTGAAAAAGTTGGGAAGGGTTTCCAGCTGCTTTTCCAGCATGAAACTGGAACCACTTGGTGAAAAAACGCTGCCTGCAAGGGAAAAAAAAAAAAGGACGTTTTCCAGAGAACTTTTATAAGAAATTGCCTATTAATTGTAACCACTATAAACTGCACTTCTTAAATCATCTTCCAGCTGCTCTTTTCTCCCCTCTTCATGAGCTGTTCATGCTCTGGAACTAAAAAGCTTCAATGAGCTGGGTCTTGGGATGGGAATTAAAGCTGAATTTACCCTTTGCCACGGGAGTGTCTGTGGTTCCCTGCCCATCTCTGTCCCTCCCACAGTCATTTATTGACAGCACAGGAGGGAATGGCTGAGAACTGACAGAGGGTGGGGTTAGATTAAAGATTGGGAATTGGGAATTCCTGGCTGGGAGGGTGAGGAGGGGCTGGGATGGAATTCCCAGAGCAGCTGTGGCTGCCCCTGGATCCCTGGAAGTGTCCAAGACCAGGCTGGGTGGGTTTGGAGCAGCCTGGGACAGTGGAAGGGGATGAACTTTAAGCTCTTTTCAACCCAAACCATTCCATGCCAGCCAAAGGGGAGCTGGTGTTGTCATCTGCAAGCTGACATTACTTAGATGCGCTCTCAGTTCAGTTAATATCAGGAATAACCAATTTTTTTTTTCTCTATTTTTAATGTGTTTAAGCAAATCCAGGAGTTTTCATTCCATTGTTGTCTGGGCACTGCTGGAAGTAGGTGGAGCACCCACATCTCCCGCTTTGAGACCTGTGCCTTGTTCTCTCTGCAGCTTTTCCATGCCTGGCATTCCCAAAGATCCCTTTCAGGGGAAGGCAGAAGGATCCAAGGTTGGTGTTCCCAGTTCCCTTCAAGCCCCAAGACTTTGCAGCAGCTCCTCCAGCTGCTCTGGGAATTTTGTGGAGTGAGAAGGAGCAGAGCCTCTTCTGTCCCTCCTGGAGCAGGCTCAAGGTGTTTTCTGTTGGCTTGGTGCTGACTGTGGGCTTTGGGGTGGTGAAATTCAATTTTTCAGGATTTGGGGTGGATATGAGCTGATGGTTCACCCTGTTTTCCACAGCAGCTCCTCAGTGATGGGATCCTTCTCACTACTGGTGGAAAATTGGACTGGAGGGGGGAAAAAAAGGGGATTTTGGTCATTGTGGGCCTGGTGCAGAGATGTTTTTCACTGGGCTTTTTCCCGTTTGGTTTAATGGGTAATTTCTCTGCCTGAACAAACCTATTGACTCAGCTCTTCAGATAATTACTGGATTTCACGTTGAAAAGCCTTCATACAAATAATAAAAAAAAACCCCAAAACCTCCAAAAGAACAAAGAAAAAGCAGCCCAGTGTTATTAATCAATGAGAGGAGAAGGGCGGATTGTTATGAAAATACAGCACCCACTCCTCCAGCTTCCCCAGAGCAGCAGATGGTGCAACATTTGTGGAGACAGATCTTCCCCAAACAGTCTGGATTAACCATTTAGCATTCCCAGCTCCTGCTTTCCTGAGCAGGCAGGGGAAGGCTGGGCAGCAAATGGCTCTTGGACAGGGAGCAGGAACAGCTGAAGGTGTCCTTGGCTTAATGGCAGTGACTTTGTGCTCTGCTCAGATTTATGGGCCCGGCTCCTGGCGTGCCAAGTTTCTTCCAGGAGATGGAGAGGGATGTCCTGGAGCTGCTGGACTGAGCCCAGCATCACTCCCACTCCACTTTCTGGGGGAGTGTTTGCAGTGCAGAACTGGGGGGCTGCTGCCGGCAGTGGGATGGGGAAGGGAAGGAGAAAGGGGAAAGCAAATGGGATTTTTTGATCACTGTAATTGCCCTGGCCCAAGGCTGACCCACACTCCTGGGGGATTTACAAGGGCAGGGAGTGACAGGACAAGGGGAATGGCTTCAAAGTGACAGAGAGTTGGTTTAAATGGGATTTTGGGAAGGAATTCTTCCCTGTGAGGGTGGGGAGGCCCTGGAATGGAATTCCCAGAGCAGCTGTGGCTGCCCCTGGATCCCTGGAAGTGCCCAAAGCCAGGTTGGACATTGGGCCTTGGAGCAGCCTGGGATGGTGGGAGGTGTCCCTGCCCATGGCAGGGTGGATGGGATGGGATTTAAATCCCTTCCAACCCAAACCATTCCAAGATTTTATTCCAAAAGCACAGCCCTCCTCTTAAGCAGCTGCATAAAGACCTGTGGGACTCCCAGAGGGGCCTTTTTTCTCCCATGTCCAGTGGGATTTTTGGGTGCAGTGTGGAAGGCTGCACAGCTCCTGCAAAATCAACCCCCCTGGGTCCCTCTGCAATCCCTTGATTTGGTGGTTTCAAGGGAAAAGACTCTGGAATGTTCCAGACCTAATCCAGTTCTAGAGTTCTGCATAGTGGAATGAGCACGAGAGCTTTTGCCTGCCAGGTCCTGTGGTGCTCAGGGACTCCCAGACCCTCAGCACTGACCATCATCCCCTAAAAAAAGTGATAATTTGAAGAGAGAAAGACCAAAAGAAAGGAAAAGTCCCTCAGACTTGCTGAGCCTGCTCCTGTTGGGTACAACAGCAACTTTTCTTGAATATTTTAATATAAACCAAAAATTCCCTAATTTTCATTTACTGTTTTCACTCTCTGTCCCAAAAGCCAGAAATGGGGCGTTAAAACTCCAGCAAAGTCCCCAAAACAAAGCTGACAGGCAGACAAAGAGGCCACCATCCATTTTTCCTCTCCAGCTCTTGAGGGAGTGAAAGGAAAAGTGTATTTATTCTTCCATTTCTCTGGGGGACTTCCTGAAGTTATTAGAATCTGCCTTATTAAATAATTGAGCAGGCTTGTCATAAAGTGACTTCTCCTCCCCATCCATCACGGAGATGTGCAGAAAATGGCCCGACAAGGAACATTTGCTGGGAAAGCTTCAGGGACCATTAACTCTTGTCACCACCAAAGTGATGAAGGGACCAGAACCTGATACTTTTTCCTACCTGGTTTGTAAATATTCAGGTGACAGATCTTCCCTCCTCCTCCAGGGCGAGGGCTGGAGGGGGAGTGGTGGGGTGTGGAGAGGATTAGGGTGATTTTCTGTCAGGTTGGAGCTCATCCCAGGAATTCCCCATGGATAGGCCATCATGGGAATCTGCCTCAAGGCACCTCCTGCCTGATGGTCCAAATTTTTTGATCCCACATTTAGGGAAGAGCCCCATCCTCACCATCTCATCAGGAATATCCTGTGCCAGGGGAGGGTTTGGTTGGATCTCAGGGAAAGTTCTTCCCCCAGAGGGTGGAATAAGCACTAGAACAACTTCCCAGGGAATGGGCACGGCCCCGAGGCTGCCAGAGCTCCAGGAGTGCTGGGTCAGGAGTTGCACTGGGTGATCCTGATGGGTCCCTTCCCACTCAGGATATTCCATGATTCTCTGATTCCTTGGTTTCTGTGGATATTTAGGTTCCACAGAACCCAGTTTTGACCCACCCTGCCCTTACTCCTGAGATTGGAGTGTGAGTTTCTCTCCCTCCCACAAAAAGTCCTCCAGCTCTGATACCCTGCCATCCACCCCGAGAGCTCCTGATCCATGGGGAATTTCCTGTGCAGAGCCACAGCAAGATCTCCACCTTTTCCACCCTGATGTTCCACAGGCAGCTCCCCCAGGACAGGAGGATGTTGAAGCTGCCACTGCCCCAACCAGTTTCAAATCCATTTAAAATCCATTCTGGGAATTCTCCAACAGACATAAAGATCCAGTGATGGGATATTTGAATCCCACCCCTAAGGAGGCTGCTTAAAAACCCTTTTCTTCCTTCCTACCAGGAAAACCCTGCAGGGAAGTGTCCTCGAGCCAGCCAGGATCACATTTTTGTTCCAGCTTCCAAAGTCCAGTGCAGATGGAGCCCAGCCATGGGTGCTCAGGTGTTTCCTCCAGTGAAATCTGTGGAATTGAGACATTCCTCGTGTCCCAAACCAGCTCAGCCAGGGGGAATCTCTAGAATTCCATCTGGAAGAAGCCCTGGGTGGGATTTGTGACTTCCTCACCCTGAGGTTCTCCCCAGGTGCCATTGGACTGAAGTTGTAGCTTGATGTGCTTTGCTTTGCCTCAGCCACGTCCAGGACTGGCTTATTCCACGTTATTCCACAGCTGGGAATAAACCAAAGGAAAAATCTGGTTAATACAATAAGTTGGTTTACAAAACCATGAAGTAATTACAACCTTAATGCCCTCATGGGAGTCTTGTCCCCAGGATTATCCCGGAAAAGTCTGATTTCTCTTTTGGACTCCCACCAGCTCCAGGCTGATGGCACAGCCACAGCTTGGAGGAGATCTCAGTGAATTTGGGATCTAAATAATAATAATAATAATAATAATAATAATAATAATAATAATAATAATAATAATAATAATAATAATAATTTTTCTCCCTTTTTTTTCAGGAATACAGCATTGAGGTGGGAATCTTTATTCAACAGGCTCATCCAAGGGGGAAGCACGTCTGGAGCAGCCTGGTGTTTAATCTCCTGTCATCCTGGGTGAATATTCCAGGTCAAGGTGAACCCTGAGCTCCTAAATGGGTATTTGGGAATGCAGGCTCGGTGCTCTTCAATCTTCCCACCCGAGTTTCCTCCCAGTGAATTATGAGGCCGGAGATAAGATCTTGGGTGCTTTATATCCAAACAAATGGACAAACCTCGGCCTTTTTGTTTTTTAAAAGCCTCAACCCAGAAACAATTTTAGCCTCTGAAGGGGAAGGTCACTGCCTATCTCTTCCACTTATAAAATATTGCAATTGGCTGAGGAGTGGAGCTGAATCCCAGGATTTCAGCCCCGCTGGCACAGCTCCAGCTCTCTCCCCAAATAGGCCTCGCTCTCCATAAATCACAGCGCTGTCAGCTCTGCTTTCACCTCTCCAAGTGAGATGCTGACACTTTGTTCCCTCTTTCCAGCCGCTTTTTCCACCCCTGCTCAGGGGAAAGTGTCCTTTGGAGGCAATTTCTGTGATGGATTCCCCGGGAGTGAATTATCCAGCGGGACACTCGGATATTTTGACACCGGCACTCGCTCGTTCTGCCGTGATGAGGAACGTGGTGAAGGCACCAATGTCAAGCAATTCTGAGCCAGCACTTTGGGCTTTAAGTGATGATCCCACAGAGCTGTTGGCGGTGATGAGGTGCCCAAAAATTCACAGGTGGGATGGAACTCCCATCAGAAGGTCTGAAGGAATGGCTGTGTCTTGGGAATCTTTCCCTAAATGTGAGTTTGTGCTGTGTTTAGGGATGTGATTGATGGGAATATTTTGCCACCAGGCTGCCCAGCTTTTTCCAGCTTTACGGGACAGATCAGTAGGGTGAAAATCCTATTCCATCCTTGCCCTGTGGAAAAAGCATTTTTGGGGTTGTCCAGAGGGATGTGAGTCCAATTCCCCTCTCAGCTCCCCATGGCTGGTACAATCCTTGTTATCCAATTATTTTTAATGGAAAAAACAATCTCTTCCTTTGCCTTCTTGTTTCTGGAAGTGGGAGAGAACAGCTAAATATGGCCTTGTTACTGTGCAGGCCTTGCCTCTCAGCACTAATTGGCTGGGAAGGGATTTCCCACTCAGCTAATTAGCCTTAATTGTGTCACTTTCCTTATTTTGCTGTTTTGCTTCTTGCCACAAATAATCCTGGATGCAGCTGAGGAGAAGAGGCTGAGTTTGGCTCCATCCATGGGTGCAGCCAGGTTGCTCCTTTGCCCTTCAGGACCACAAAGAAAGGACTCACCTGGGCTCTTGGTGACCTCAGGTAAGGTTGTCCCATCCAAACCCAGGTAAAATGGGAATTGTGATGACTGGGATGTTTTTTCTGGGAGGTATTTTCCCTTGGGCTTCTTTTATCTCCTTCATCCCTGCTTGATTTGCAGTGTAATCATTAGGGGAGCACAGAAGACAAATTCCAGGTGATTCCTGGAGAGTTCCTGGTGGAAGATCAGCTTTTGGAAGAGCAGACACTGGGCTGGGAAGCAGCTGCAATGGCGCCTTATCTCAGAATGCAGCAGGGAGGTGGAATAAGACAAACTTTGGGTCCCTTCCAACACAAACCATTCCAGGATTCTGTGGTAAGAAGTGGGGTTCTGACCCCAAGCCAACCTCCCTGTGAGTTCCTCTTGGAATGATCTGGGTCTGGTCTTCAGGAATGGTTTTTTTGGATCCCACCTGCTCATGGACTGATTTGTAGGTGTTTCCTTGTCCAAGTATCTCCATTTCTTCTGCCATTGCTGTCCCCTTCTGGCCTTGCCTGTTTTGTGGGGTCTTCCCTTGCTTCCAAGTTGGGATCTTCTCCCTCTTGGGTGGGTTTGGTGGGAATTGTGGCTACTCTGGGCCCCAGCTGAAGCTGCTGGAAGAGTTATGGCTGGCACAGGAGCTGCTGTGACCTCAGTCCTCCAGTTCCCAACCTGACCCAGCCTCCTTGGGGCTGTTTTTCCAGCACCAGAGTCTGGAATTTTTTTGGCTCTGGCTGGACCAGGATTTGTTTGTTCATATCCCTCAAGTGAGGGCTTCCCTCTTGCTCACCCAGGATATTGGTGCACAATAAAATGAGTAAGAGCAGGAATGGGTTGTGCAGGTCCTTTTCCGTGGGTGAGGATGTTCCTTTTCTAACATTCCATAGCTGTGTAAGAGAGGAGCAAGAGAGATTTAACACAGAAAAGCTCTGGAGAGTTTTATTTATTCCTCTGTCTCCTGGAGTGCAACAGGATCACAAATTCTTGTAACAGGATGAGGTTTTAAAGCTCCGAGCAAGCGTCTCTCTCATGGAAACCCCTCCTGCGAAACATGGAATGGAATTTTTGTCATGGCGGTGCCTTGGGAGCAGCTGACAGCTGCTGCTTTGTCCTGATCTGTTCTGCACTTTGCTCTTTATTGAGTGGAACCAGAGAGCTCTGGGGTGGGGAGAGGGGCCCTGTTCTGATTTTATGGGAGTGTTTTCCCAGTTGGTGCTGTATTGGTTTCTCTGGGTTTGGATTGAAGGCACTTGAGACAGTAGTTCATGTTCAGACTCAGGTGTTTATCATTTCTTATCAGTCTCACAACCATGAGTTTGGCAGCTTTTCATTAGAAGGCACAAAATGGCCAACAATCTCTTGTTACAAGGTCTTTTAAGACTAAACCATCCAGTTAAGAAAGGACACCTGGATTATTTCCCTTTTAACCCAATAACTGATCCCACAGAGCCCCCAATGGGGACTTTTCCACTCAATTACAAAATGCCACCCAAACTCACAGAGAAGAAGGAAGAAGAAGCATGAAGAAGAAACCCTTGAGGACACCATATGCCCTCCATTTTGCTTCCATCCACAACATATTAAAAATCACAAAACCTCAGTTTCTCACCCAGTGATACACCTACACTACTCTCTATAAACTATTTCACACTTTTGTGGATTCCGGTCTGTCTTGAAGTCTGGGAAACTTTCTCCATGAATGAGGGTCAGAGTCAGTGCTCCCCTGGGGGTCAGGACACCCCAGAGCAGACAGAGAAATATTCCCAGTGCCCTGGGTTTCCACAATGCTGTAATTTCCTGGGAGCACGGAGAAGGATGTGGGACCCTCAGGCAGCTCCTGTCCTCAGCCCTGCGTGGTACCTTGGAGAGCTCCTGCAGCAAATGTGGATTCTCCTCTGGATGAGAAGGATCCTTAAACTCTGCTGGTACAATTTTTATTGAAATCCTTAAAAATCCGTGGGAGGCTGTGCTCCAGAGGGGGATTGATCTGCCCCTGTCCTCCAGTAAAAGGGGAGGATGCTTTCAAATCTGTGCCAGCATTTATCCATCATGCCTTCAGCTTGGCAAAGCATGGGGTGGCAGGAAAAGGGGGAATGGCTTCAGAGTGAAAGGCAGCAGGGTTAGATGGGATATTGGGAAGGAATTCCTGGCTGGGAGGGTGGTGGGACGCTGGAACAGGTTACCCAGAGAAGTTGTGGATGTTCCATCCCTGGAGGTGTCCAAGGCCAGGTTGGATGGGCTTGGAGCACCCTGGGATAGTGGAAGTTGTCCCTGACCAGGGGGTGGAGTGAGATGATTTTTCCTTCCTGCTTAAATCATCCCTTGATTGTCAGAGTTCCTGATTGTTACAGATGAACTTTCATGAACTCCCACAGGTGGAAATTTCTGCGTTTGGGCTGCAAAATAGATCAAGGAATCAGAGAAACTCCACTTTCATGTGTGACACACACAACTCTTCCATGTGGATGAAAGTAATTTGAGACTCCAGTAAATTACGAATATGCTCAAACAGCTCTTACCTACAAAATTTCCCATCTTGCACTTTCTAACCAGGCAAATTTTTAGCTTGAAAATGTTAAATTCCTAAGCCAGGCTTTGCTTCCTGTAAAGGCATCAAGCCTGGTCTAAAGGGCTCTGTCTGGGCCTTTCATCCCAGTTTCCATCCTTTAAATGGACTCAGCTGAAAAAGAGCTTTTCATTTCCAAAGTGTGTGGTTTCACTTAGCCAAGGAGATAATTAGGTTTGTCTTGTAGTTGTTCAGGAGCTCAGGTGTCAACTAAAGCAGGATTTCATCAGGAAATTCCTGCCTGGTGTTGTGTTGATTAATGAGAATTTGCTGCAATTATGGAGAGATAGAGAACAATTATCTACCTGCCCTGGAGGAGAAACAGGAGAGCACTAAAAATAAGGAACTCAATAAAAGAGAAGCACAGATGTAGTGGAAATGAATAAATAACATTTTCTGTTGTGGCACTAAATTAGTTCTTGGTGCTATGGGACCATTGCAGAGGGAAAAGGGAGAGGAGGGGGAAATCAGCGTGGGAAGAGTGGAGGGAAAAGTGAGGGAAGGACAGATCCTCACCTTCCCTGGGCTCCTCTTGCTTTTTTTCCTGCTCTTTTGGCTGTGGTCAGGAATTTTGAGATTGGGATAGCACATCTAACACCCTCATTTTTAGCAAAGAAGTGTCCCCTGTGCTCAGCAGGACAGGGAATTCTCCAGAGAATTCTTCATTTCAGCTGCAGAAGCATCTGAGCATCTTTTCCTGGATTTCTCAGCTCTGCTTATCCAAGACACCTGCGCAGGACTGCAGCACTTGAGGGATGGAATTCCCAAATCCAATCCTTCACTTCTGCAGTTTCCCGCCTTGTGTGGGCTCAGCTTCAAGGGCTCTCAGGTGTGACCTCCCCATTCCCTGCCAAGGAGGTTTGGTGGCTTCTCCCAGAGACAGACAAACAGTTGGTAAATTGCAAATCCAGGGTATTTTCCATCTGTGGGAATCGGGAAGGAGGATAATGTAATCAGAGTGGAAATTGTGGGTTTGAGGTTTTGGCTGCAGCACATGGAGAGAGAATGAACATTTGAGGTCCAAAGACATTTAAAATGAGAACAGCTCCTATTTATGCTGGAAGAAAATGAGACTGGGGAGGGCAGCAGGGCAGATTTTCCTTCTTTATCTTATTCTGGAGGTGTCAGGTAGGGGGCTGTGATATCCAGACTGAAGCGTGAGGATGCTTGGAATTTCCATCAGGTCTTAATTGCTGTTTTTCACAGAGGTGGCGTAAGAAATGGGGTGGAACTGGTTTATGGGGTGGTGGAGTAACTCTGGAGTTACTTGATAGTTTCAGTGAGGTTCAGCACCAGGAGAGATGGATCTGGGCAATCTCCACAGTTTTTTAAGGAAAAGTTGGCCAAATGTTTCCCAGACTTCTGAGGAAAACACCATCAAGGAGCAAATTGCTGATCCTCATCCCCTCTCCTCTGTCCCAGCTGGAGGATGCAGGGTTGGAAAAAGGGAAAAGAAGCAGTTGGGTGTTTGCAGTGGGTCCTGCTCTCATTCCTGAGGAATACTCCTGGAACTGGATCCCAGTGCTACATTTAAAGATGATTTTTGACATCTTAACAGCTCAATCCCAAATCAGTAGGAAAAAGTCTTTGCACAGGGGAGCTGGTGGAATTTGGCAGGACAGTGTTTTCTCTCTGGATATGAGAGAGGATTTAGGGATGAATCAAATAATCTCCTCCTCTCTCCGAGCCTGATGTTTGCCCTCGGACTCAGCTTTTCCCTCAGGCTTCTCCTGATGGATTTGCTGGGATATATTCTGGAAATCTGTCCATGCCTTGGGGTGGCTGTGACCTGTGGGATTTGGGCCCCTTCCAGCTACGAGTTTTGGGATTTAACAAACTCTAATAATTCATCTTCTCCCTTGGGATTATCCAGCCTTGCACTAACCAAAGTTTTGCAGTTATATAATAGTAGTTGTAATAATAATAAAGAAATAAATAAATAATTACTCCTTGGCCTTAACAGCTAAATGAAAGGATTTGGAGGGAAAACACAGCCACAGGAGCTAAATTCCTGTAATTCTAGAGAAAGGAATCTCCTGACTGGATTGATGAGATTGTTGGACATAAAATAAAGGGTGTGGTGCAGAACACAGGGAAAACACGCAGAAGGAAAAGATCTTTCCTGGCTCATTTTCCTGTCCCAGAAAAGATCATGGATTGATCTTGGTTGATATCCTTCTTCCAGAA
The DNA here is from genome assembly GCA_035221435.1 of Sphenopsis melanotis. NCBI lineage: Eukaryota > Metazoa > Chordata > Aves > Passeriformes > Thraupidae > Sphenopsis > Sphenopsis melanotis. Next base: position 60,974,962 of record JAWMRF010000271.1, read on the forward strand.
AATGTTTCATGATGGAGATCCCACAATCCTCCTGCAGTCCCTCACTGCTACTCGTGTCTAAGGAAAAACATTTAATTTTTTGGTTTTTGGTTTGGATCAGCACCATGAACCTCTGCTGCTCCTCCCAAAGGCGCTCCAGGAATTGCTGGGAATTGCAGCTTGCTGCAGTGATGACTCAGTGCAGTGGAACTCCAAATTCTAATAAATTAAATATGTATCAAATTCCTCATTAAAGTCATTAATGATGCCCAAACCCCAAATGCATTGTGGGAATGAGCAGATAAACCTGGCTACACAATTCCCTGCTGACCGCAAAGGGATTTCACAGACATTTCCCATTATTCCCCTTGGATTTTGTGGATTTTGGTGGCGTGGGTGGGGCAGAGGAGGTGGGAGAGGAAACATCTCCTCGGCCCTGGTGTGACTGAGCCACGGCTCCGTGCTCCGCCGGCTGGAAAACGTCCCTGTAAATCTCATTCCTTGGCTTTCCCAGCGGAACGGGGCCATTATGGACGTGTCAGCTTGGAGAAGGGAAGTCCACGAGCCTGAGGTGACAGATGGAGCCCATCAACACCTTCAGGACAGGGAATGGTTGTCCATCAGTCTTGGGTAATGTTCTGTGTCCGAGCACTTCCAGGACTGAGAGCTCATTCCCTGCTCCACGTGAACGATCCCAGGCGTTTTCTGGGATGGTTCCACCCCTCTCCTGGCTGATGGGCAGGGACAGAAGATCAGAAACAGGGATGGAAGAGTCTTTAGCACTTAATTCCCCTATGAGAGTGCCCCCAGGGTATTTTTATATTTTAATACTTTCATATCCGTTTTTTTCTCCATTAGCAGGCAAATCCCAGCATTATTGATTTGCCCCAGGCACTGGATCCATGGATTCTTTATGGAGAGAGTCAGGCAGCCGTAGTTTTAAATTAATGGAATAATTTTGCCTTTACAATCCTTTCATGAGCTCTTGGAGCCGTGTTTGGGATGTGACAAACCTCCTGTTACCTATATTGTTTCAGCTAATGGCTCCTCTGTTACAGGATAATTCCGAGGTCCTGGTCTCTAATGCAGCTGGAATGGGATAATTTTTCTCCACTTGGCAGAAGAGAGGGCAGCTGCCTTTTCCCTGGAAATGTATTGCCTTGGGAACAGAGGGCAAAACTGGGAAGGTTCGCATCAGTGTGGGGAGGTCAGAGAGAGGTGAGGAGTTCCCATCCCTGGAGGTGCCCAAGGAATCCCTGGATGTGGCACTCAGAGCTCTGGGCTGGGGACAGGGTGGCATCGGGCACAGCTGGGACTGGGTGATCCCAAAGATCTCTTCCAACCTCAACAATTCTGTCAGGGAGATGTGGCACTCCACCATTATCCTTCATCAGAATTCCAGCACCCAAAGCCCCTTGATCCAAAGTTCTGGACATGAGTCCTCACCAAAATTGGGAGTCCTTGTTCCCCTCAAATTCCAGCCACGGTGCTGTCTCACAGCAGAAGTGACCTGGAGAGGCCTGGAAGCAGCAGCCTTGAGGGAAGATGTCCCTGTGGAAGAGGATCCATTCACCTGGAGCAGAAGAGCTCTTGGTCCCTAAATTCTTTCAAGGCCACATCTTCTGGTGCACCAATTAAATTTGGTGACCTGTCTTGGTGACTGAGCCATGTTTCCACATCTGACATCCACGCTGGCCTCTGTTAATTCCAGGCTGGATTTTTGCTCCTGATTTTTGTCCTTCAAGCTGCCCTTACTCAAGGAATATCTGCCCTGTGTCCTGGAATTTGTGTGTGCAGTGAGCACTGCCTGTTAAACCTCCAGATTCACCTGTCAGCTGAAGGGAGAACTCAAGGGCTGTGTTTTGGGATGCTTGGGATCACACTTGGGCTCAGAGGGAGAAATTTTCCTGCTGTTCAGCCTCTCCAGTCACCTCATCTTCCTGTCTCTAATTTACCTCATTGTCCCCTAAAAGCATGAAAGCAAATAAACACCATGACAACAGCTCTGGTAATGACCAGACAATGAGGTAATTCACGTTATTTTTCTTTTTGAACTTATTCAACCTTCTTATTTTTGTCTTTTAATAGTCCCAAAAATCCATTTCTGTTTCCCCAGGAGCAGCATGTTGGACCTGTCACCCCATTACTCCTGCCTGGAGATGAAACCTTCTAAGAGGGGAAGGTTCCTTATCCATTCTGGGGGAAGTTCAGGGCTGGGTTTCCCGGGGAAAAGACTCCCTGCTCTTCCATGAGTGATGGATGAAATGCCAAAGGCACAAGTGCTTTCCATGGTTTATTCCTTAACAAAGATTTTCCTGGGTGCTTGGGAGCAAAGCTGAATTCAGCTCCAGGGAATCCATTTCCTTTATCTCTTAAAAATTGGTATTATTTTCCTGTATAGTCTTCAAAGATTTCTGCCCAAAAAGGGTTTCTAGAAAGAGAATTTGGAGTTCTGAGCCTGGTCTAGTGGAAGGGCTCCCTGCCCACAGCAGGGACTTGGGATTGAGAGCTGTAAGGTCCTTTCCAACCCCAAAAAATCTGGGATTCAATGGGAACAAAGTGCAAATGCATCACTATGTAGTTCTGATCACCTGGGATGTGAAATTACAGGATCAAATCAGGTCAAAATGGGATAATAATTATTGTAGATTTCATTTGGAGCCTGCTGGGCCTGGAGAAGGTGGCTTTGTGTGGTTCTGGGATCTGTGGCTGTGGGATAAATCCTGCTGCTGGAGCCGAGTGCCGATGAGCCGTGCTGAAAAAATGTGCAGAGCGGAAGTGACAAAATTCGTGGAGCAGCAGCAACAGAATTCGTGGAGTAGCAGCAACAAAATTCGTGGAGCAGCACCAGCGACACATTCTGAGCAGCTCAAATTTGCCCAAGTAATTAAAGTGTCACTTCAGGCTCTTGGAGAAGCGTGACTTTCCTGCTGCTGCTGGCTTTGGGACGCCGCTGACGGTAATTCCCCCTCGTCAACGCTCCAGCCCCGAGCTCTGGGCGCTCGGTGACCTTGATTAAACAAATCGAGCGGTTCAAGTACATAATTTAAAAGTTCTGTTCAAACACCAGATTTCGATGCTATCGCCGCTTCCCTGGAAAATGAAGGATTTAATGCTCCCATCCTGGCTAAATGGACTTGGCGGCGCTCGGGCTGAAAGGACGGCACGGTGGATTAGGGAGCTGTTGTGGGAAGTGTCATTGGGAACCTGTAATTTTCCTGTCTCTCCCTCTTCCTTCAATGTTCCATTTCCATGGCGAATTTCAGGAGACAAATGCATTAGTTCAGCTGGGCAGGGAGGGTTTTGCTCCTGGTGTCTGCAGGATTTGGGGCTCAGCACGGGAATTTAAGGTGGAAATGTGCAAATGGGAAAATCATTGCTCAACATGATGGGTGCCTTTAAATATTGGGAATTTACAGCTGGTTCAGCTGAAACAATGTTTTTTATGATGATGATTGCATATTAACCTAAAGGCTTGTGGGTTTTGAGGTTTTACTGAGGGGTTTTTTGGGGTTTAACTGACTCCAATGACTCCAATCATTCATCTTGGATAGCTCTGGCAGATCCTGCTCTGTCCATAAAAAATATCCAACAATCCATTAACCACTCAACCTGAAAGCAGCCTGCGAGAATATTATTGAGTCCTTGCTTTATTACTAAATTTAATGGGATGAACACTCACCTTACAAAATATGATTGACTTCCTTTTCCCCCTGCTGAACCAGACCATAAGCTCAGGGCTGCCTTGGGTTGGGCACTCACCTGGCATGTTCGCTACGAGATTTATCAATTTCCAGCCACTTAAACTCAGATTAAAGCCAGGCTGACTCATGGTGCAGTAATTAAGGTTCCACACAGGGTCCCTTTATAGCCTTAATTATATAATTATGGCTGGGCTCTGATTTGGGGTTTCTATTTTTAGTTGTTGTTGAGGAGTCCCACGGCTCATCCCCTCCATGTCCTGTGAGGAACTCTGGCCTCTGGAATGATGTTTTTTTTGGCTTTGTGGTCCTTTATTCCTGAGAGACGGTTTAAAAAAGGTTGGGAGTGTTTTGAATTAGTAAAGGCTGGGATTTCATAGAATCAGAGAATCCCATGACAGTTTGGGTTGGTTGGGATTTTAAATCCCATCCCATTCCACCCTCATGCCATGGGCAGGGACGCCTTCCACTGTCCCAGGGTGCTCCAAACCCCATCCAACCCTGGACACTTCCAGGGATGGGGAACCCTGATTTATAGGAGCCCCTCTAACAGCAGCACTTGTGGCCTGGCTTCTGAGAGAGGGTGAGAAAAGCTTTGGAATAAAAAGCCCTTTCTTTTTGGGAGAGAAGCTTTTAGTGAGAGCTGGGGGGATTTCTGACAGATCCCTTTGAAAATAAACCTGAGAGGATTTGGGATGAAAAGCGGACAAAACTTTCACTTAACCCAAAAAGCTGAGAAAAACATTCATGCTGCAAATGAAAACCTGAGAAATCAGAGTGATCCCCACCCCTCCCCATTTGTTGCTTTTCTGTCCTCTCTGAATTCTTTCTGCTCCAAAATTTATGAGCAAAGGGAACGTTTTCCCCGGAGAGCCAGTGCTGCTGGGGGTGGGTGCTGCTCCTACAAGCAGAGCACATTCCCCACTGCACGCTGTCGGATGCCCATTAATGAACTGGAAATTTTTCTGCCAGGAGGATGAAGAAGCTGACACTGATAAATGGCGCTGGCGATGAAAGCCACTCGCGACTGCCGAGCAGCCGCCGCCGTTCTGCGCGTCCTCTGCGGATCCTGCTGCTCCGAGGAGGAGCTGGGAACTTCGGGAACTGCTAATGCAGCCTGGAGACCATTTCCTCCTAGATGCATTTAATTTTATATGGATTTTCCAAGAATAAGATCAACCAGTGAGCGTCCAGGTCTCCAGCAAGCCCAGGATGGCTTCTGTCAGTGCCCACATCCCTTGGGAAATGGGTTTTTAGGGAATTCTCTGGAGAATTTCAGGGTTATACCATCAGAGAATCATAGAGTGGTTTGGGACTTTTGTGTTGGAAGGGATTTTTGGGTTGGAAGGGACTTTAGGGATCCTCTCATTCCATTCCCTGGCATCTTCCACTGCCCCAAGTTATTCCAAACCCCATCCACCCTGGCCTTGGACACTTCCATGGATGAGATTTTTATCCACAATCCTGAGGCCTTGCTCGAGATGGCTGCAGGAGGATTCTTTTCTTGAATTCCTCTTGAAACTTGGGCAGCAGAGTGACTTTGCAGCCAGGTTAGTGAAAAATCCATATGTTAGAATAATGCAGGGGGTAATGAATGACTCCTTAATAGCTGGGAAATAAAGCTGCAGCCAGCTCAATAAAGCTCTGGATCCTCACCTTCTCCTCCACGGCCTTTTAAAATAAACCATAAATTCCTGGAGTTTTACTATAGAGAGACTTAACTATTCAAGTAGGCAAAGTGAAATTTATATTGGATTGGGAGAAAATTAATGCCTGAGCCTTCTTTATAGTCAGAGCAAGGCTGACTGTGGCATGCTGCCCTTTTGTAAAAGGGGAAAAATATTAATTTACAATTTAACTGGGGATAAAACACCCCATGAACAGCTGCTGGTGGTCACTGCTGGAATTTCTGCTCCCCAAAGGGTGTCAGGGGGGCTTGAGGAAGACCTGAGCCCCTTCCCCATCTTTTATTCCAGGGCTGTAAAATAACTTCATCCCCACGTGTCTCATCCTTTTCCAGTTGCTGGATTTCCAATCCCCATTCCCATTCTTTTTTTGGACTCTGTTAGAGAGGGTTTGGTTTTGAAGTGAGACAATCACGTGAGACAAAGAATTCTTCTCCTGTGCCATGAATCCAGGCAAATTCTGGCTGCTCCCAAAACACCAGGAAGGCTCCATGAGCTGCATTTATAGGGAATTTGGGAGGATTTTTGTGAGGTTGTTGGGGTGAGCAAGGATCAGTCCCATTACTCTGCCCCAAAGAGTAACGAGGCAAGGTTCAGGGTCAGGATATTTAATCCTTTCCCATCCCCTTTTGGTGAAACTCTTTTGCTTTTTTGGATGTTGTGTTTCTTTCTGAAATGGGATTTTTAATCCCTGGGTTCATGGTGAGCTCACAGAGGGAGGGAAGTGCAAAGGGAATTTAGATTTGGGCCTGGTTATGATTACAGGGCTTTCCACACCTTTTTTTTTCTGGGATTTACCAGAGAGAAAAATGCCTGATAACGATGAGAGCTGAACTTGCTCAGTTTTGGGAGGGTTTGTTCCATTGGGCACCCCATTCATGAGCCAGTTTTAATCTCTGGATTTGATTCAGGCTTGCTGCAACTAGAGAATGGACAGGACATTTATTTTCTGGAAGGTAAAGTGGTTAATAAACACGTTAATCTCCTTAGAATGCTCCCATTTTATGTTTATATGAATTTTTTTAAGCTGATGCATTGAGGGACTCACAATTAACTGGGCTCCAGCATTTCTAAGGCAGTTGTTTGATGGCCATTGGTTATTAAATGTGATTTTATTAATGTTTTCTGTGGAAATTTAGATGAATCCCTCTATTTTTCTTAGCCTGAACTGTAAATTGTCCCAGTTTGGAAGAGAAATGCACTGCACTCAACGACTTCATCAGTGAGGTTGTTCCCTTGATGGCATTTTAATGTCACTTGGTGTCTAACGATGTCACTCCTTCATTTAGACAGGAGGGACACGGCACATTCCAGGAGGTGGGAGCTGGGTTTGGATAAATTGAACCTGGCACTGGTTAAAAAGTGGGAATGATTAATCACAGGGATCACTCTAGAAAGAAAAATGGCAAATGGATCCTTAAGGGAGCTTTAAAATCATGAGGAGATGAATGATTTGGGAATATTTGTGTTCCCAGGGAAGAAATTCCCACTCCTGGGGTGATGTTTGTTGTGTGCAGGGTCTCCGGTGAGTTTCTTGCTGTGTCCGTGTCCTGGGAGCCCAGAAAGTTCCCCAAATCTGATATTTTTGATCTCTTCTGTTGCAAAAGGAATGATTCCAAAATATAAGTGGAAAAATCCTGAACTGGAGCTTTCCAGTTCTCCCTTCTTCTCTTCCTACCCCCAAACATCCCGGGAAGTTCCCAAGTCTGAGCTGTGCCTAAGTGGGTCACTGAGGAACTTCAGGAATCTGGAAATGGCTCTAATCCTGTGCCTGTATTTGCTTGCCCTGATTTTTCCTTATCCACAATCCCTTCAATTACCTGGATTTTGTGTCCCTGAGCTGCACAACTGCTGTTAGTGTTTAATTACCTCCAATAAACCCAAATTCCGTGCTCGTTGCTAACGAGGGATTTGCTCGGTGGCACTGGCAGCTCCTGGCTGCTCACATTTGCTCCTGATGAACATTCTTGGGTTGTCCCTCCTCAAGTGCTGTCCCCAGGTGCAGGGAGAGCAGCCTGGATCGATGTGCACGGAGCAGAGCTCTCAGCTGAGCTCTTGCAGGGCGTTAAGAGCTGGATAAACAGCTTTACACCAAGGTAAATATTAATCCTTTCTTGTGGACTGCGGATGGAAAAATCCAGGGCAAACAGGAATATTAATAAACCTCAGAGCTCTGTGGTCACAGGCAGGGCTGTCTGGGCTCCTTCCCATCCCCTTGGTGCTGGGTGCTCCCCTGGGTGCTGCCATGGGATTTTGGGTGTGGGTTGGGATCACCTGGATGGGTTTCCCAAGCTCCAGCGGGAATTGGGAATTTCCTTCACCGGCTGGATGCAGAGTAATGGAAACAGGCTGGGAGAGCTGGGAATGTTCCACTGGAGAGGAGAAGGCTCCAGGGAGAGCTCAGAGCCCCTGGTAGGGGCTGAAGGGCTCCAGGAGAGCTGGAGAGGGACTGGGGACAAGGGATGGAGGGACAGGAGCCAGGGAATGGCTCCCAGTGCCAGAGGGCAGGGATGGA
>JAWMRF010000271.1:61021030-61031980 GCA_035221435.1 Sphenopsis melanotis
ACTGCAGGAGGGCTGAGCCCCCATGGGATGGGGCTGTGCCACCACCCTGACACACAGGGGGACAGGGCATGGTCTGAGTTTGGCAGTGGTTTGTTTTGTATTACTGCATTTTAATTTTATTTTTATTTTCTGCCCTAATAAAGAACTGTTATTCCTATTCCCATATCTTTACCTGGGAGCCCCTTAATTTCAAAATTATAGTAACTCGTAGGGAGGGGTTTTACATTTTCCATTTCAGGGGAGGCTCCTGCTTTCCTTAGCATACACCTGGCTTTTCAAACCAACACAACCCCAAATCCTGCCTTTGGAGCTCTGGAGAGCTGTGATTGCTTGAGCTGATCCCACAGCACTTGGGAATCCTTTCCACATCAGTGGTGATTAACCAACCCTTCCCAGGAGCTGCTGAGGTGGAAAACGCTGCGATTGCTGAGCTGATATCCTGGGATTGCTCCTGAAAATCAAATGGGGCCATTTTCCTTGGGCTGATTAGAGCAGATGTGCAGGACATGTTTAATAAACTGCACAGCAATTGGGATGATTCCACAGGAAACCTGTGGAGAATGGATTAAGAATTGAAAACTTCAGGAAATGGAGTCTTTGAAAGGGGTGTGTTCTGGCAGGGGGACTGATTCCTCCTGTCCCTGTGCTGCAGACAAAACCTGGCAGTGACCAATCTCAGTGACCTCCTCAAGAATAAACCCAAATTCAGTGTTTGGACGCTGCAAATTCCCTGGATTTGTGCAATGGAATGGAAATGGTGCTGGTGGGATGAGGGGTGTGGGGGTGCAGGGGGCACTGGGGTGGTCAGAGGAGTTGCTCAGCATGGTCAGGTGGATTGAAAAACCTTAATTAATGCACTGGTGCTAATTAAAGCCATCATTGCATCTGCTGCAAATGAAATCAGTTGGGTTGGGTGTGGGAATGGGTGGGGAAAGGTTCTGCTGTGGGGCAGGAGGGCTTTGCTCCTTTCCCCCAAACTGGTCCTGCTCCTGTTTAACCCTTCCAGACTGGTTCCAAACATTCCCATTGATGCTGGATGAGCCTCTGTCCATTATTAAACTTTGATTTTCCGAAGGGAAGCATCCCAAGCAGAGCAGGGATTCCAAGAAACGCTGCCACAAAGCCATCAGCAGGACTGGCCAACTCAGCCACATCAGGGAAGGGGATTAAAGAAATTAAATCCATGGAAGCTCATTAGGAGGGACAATTAGTGAGGAGCAGGATCCTGATCTAATGATCTGCAAATAAAAACGAGCACTGACGTTGGGGTGATTGGAGCAGAGGCTGTGGGTCAGGCCCTGAATAATTCATTTATTCCAGAGTTTGCATGCAGAAATCAGGTGGGTGGAGGATATTAAAAACCTTTGAAATAGAAAAGTCTGGCTTTTCCCTGTGCAGGAAAATCCCACTTTCCTGTGATCTGTCTGAGCCTCTCAGGCTGGTCCAAGTTTCTTCCCTCCATGACCTCCCTGAGGAATTGTTCTCCTTTCCCTGGGTTATCTTCAGATCTTATCAGGACTGAGTGTTTAAATCACGACAACACTTAAAATATAAAGAAATTCTTGTTTAGCACCAGTGGCCAGCCAGGATTTTCCTGGAGAATCCCTCCTGAGGTCTGGGAAGCTGCAGGGGGCTGGGCTGAGTTCAGGGGGCTTCTAATTCTCTGTCCATGAGGCTGCATTTCATTTCTGGCCTTCAAAAAGAGGCAGAGCACCACAAGCTCCTGGTTCTGAATGAAAAAACAGCACCAGGCTCTGAGTTTTTCCAGGTATTTTTGTGGTATCCATGCAGGAAGAGCTGCAGGCTGTTCCCGAGGAGGTGAGATGGGCTCTGTGCTTTTCCAGAACTGTTATTCCCAAGATTTCTGCTCGCTTTGCTAAAAAAAAAAACTTCCTATTTTTTTTCTCTTTCCCTATTATTTTTTTCCTGCCTGAATGCCACTTCCCACTCTTCCTTTCCAAACAAGGATTTTGCCAGGGATGTTTTTGTCTCACTTTTTCTGTTTTCACACCGACTTTGCAATATAAAACTGACTTTTCAATATATGAAATACAAACAGGAGTTCAGCCAGACACCTTAATAAAATCCCGACTCTTTCCTAAAGTCCTCTGTGATCCAAAGCAGAGTCCAGGGAACAAGAGAGAAAGAAGAGCAACCTCAAAATATTATTCCCAGGCTCCAGGCATTTGCTAATTGGGCATTTCCTGACCAAAGATTGGTGTCTAAGTAATTTTTTAGCAGGAATTTTTCATATTTCCTGCAGGGAATGAGGGGTTGCCATGGATTTCATTCACCTGGTGCTCTGGGAATAAACGCAGAGCACAAAATTCCCTGATCACATGGGGATCCCACTTCCAAAACGATCCCAAATTCCTTTCCCAGGAAGTAAAAGACCACAAAACCCCCATGGATGCATTTGCAATGCTCTGAGCTTCCTGCCTGCTTCCCCATTCAGCCCCACTGAGGCAATTCCCAAACATCTGAAAGATCTGAGAGACACTTTGGGAATCTTTTAGTGGGATTTTTTTCATCTTTCCTGCAGGGAATGAAGGGTTGCCATGGATTTGGTTCCCCTGGTGCTCTGGGAATAAATGCAGAGCACAAAGTTCCCCTGCTCAGGAGAGGATCCCAATTACAAAACAATCCCAAATTCATTTCCCAGGAAGGTAAAAGACCACAAAACCCCCATGGATGCATTTGCAATGCTCTGAGCTTCCTGCCTGGTTCCCAAGGATCCGAAGGATCTGAGAGACACTTTGGGAAGTTTATGGGTTGTTTTAATGACCAAAGTATTTGTCTGTGTTATTTCTCATGCAGAGGAGAAAATGAGCCATAAAACCGATTTGATTTTAGTTCATTATCTGTTTGATTTCCAGACGTTATCTGTGTTCAGTTGCCCTTCTGGGAATTCCTGGAGTTAAAACACAAATTGTTTCTTAGGAAGTCAAGAAGAGTTTCGGGATTTTTTGGTAGAGGTGCTCACAGCCCCTCACTTGCTGGATTTTGCAGGAAATTTTGATTTTTCATAGAGTAAGGCCAAGCTGGATGGGGCTTGGAGCAACCTGGGGTAGTGGAAGGTGCCCAGGGGGTTGGAATCAGGGCTTTGAGGCCCTTCCAACCCAATCCATTCTGGGATTCTGGGATTCAGTACAACTTGGGAAGGGACAACTTCCTGAACTATAAGGTGAAAATTAATGGAATTAAGAGTTGGGGACAGTTCCTTTGAATCTGAGAAGTTCAGGAGTTGCCTCCTTGCAGGGCTGTCCCAAATCCTCTGGGAGAGCCTGTCCAAGGCTGTGCTGAGCCCCCAAACCCCAGGCAGGTCCCATCCATGATCCAAGGACAACTCCCTGAGTTATAAGGTGAAAATTAACGGAATTAACAGAATTAAAAGTTGGTGAGCATTCCTCTGAATTTGAGAAGTGCAGGAATTGTCTCCTTCATTATCCCAAATCCTCTGGGAGAGCCTGCTGGCCCTGAGCATCCAAACCTCAGTCGGGTCCTATCCATGATCCAAGGACAACTCCCTGAATGATAAGCTGAGGATTAACTGAATTATAAATTGGGGACAATTATTTGAATTTGAGAAGTTCAGGGGTTGCCTCCTTGCAGGGCTGTCCCAAATCCTTTGGGAGATCCAAGGCTGGTCCTGATCATCCAAACCCGAGGCAGGTCCTGTCCATGATCCAAACTGAGGGAATTTGGAATTCTTCCCATGCCTGCAGAACCCAAGGAAGTCATTTTAGGGCTGTTTTATGGTGACTTTAAGGAACTTCCCGCGTTCCTCACTGTGCACATCACAATTAAAACTTTAATTACCCCCAGTCCAACTCTGCAGGGCTGAGAGGGTCTTAAAATTAATAAATGTAAAACATCTCCCTCTTTTTTTTTTTTTTTATGGATCCACAGAGCTTGGCCATGGGCAAGTCACTTAACCTCCCTGCCTCATTTTTGTCATCTATAAAATCCATAAAATCCATAAAATCCGACTAACCGTCGCATCTGAGGAATACTGGGGGAATTAATGTGTGTTGAAGGTGAGAAGTGGGCTATGAATAGTGAGCAGAGCAGAGGAGAAAGGAAAAAAAATGAAATGAAAACCTTCCCTAACCCAAAAATTTTTTGATCTCTGCTAATGGAAATGTTGGCATGGTGTTATGGAAATTTAGGATAAGGAAAAGGTTTTTAAGGTGTCATTTTTTAATTTGTGTTTTCCTTGAGTTTCTAGTGGTGTTTTATGCTGCCAGCACCTCTTTGGAAGGATTGGGCCTTGTGTTTGAAGAGGTTTTTTGGGAAGAGGTTTAGGTTGGATATTGGGGAAAATTTCTTCATGGAGAGGATTGTCCAGACCTGGCACTGGTGGAGTCCCCATCCCTGCAGGGATTTAAAATCCACCTGGATGTGGCACTTGGGGACAGGGATCAGTGGTGGCCTTGGCAGTGCTGGGAGTGGTTGGCCTCCAGGATCTTGGAGAGCTTTTCCAACCTCAATAATTCCATAATTCCTGCAGCTCCCCATCCCTGATTTCCCAGCTGTGTCATTAAATCCAGCAGTGCCAAAAATGCAAAGCCATTCCCATTTTTTGTTGTGTGGTGGTGTCCAGAACAAGCATCCCAGATGCTGAGCTTTTAAGTATATTTTAATTTTTTAATTTATTTTATTTTTATCTTTATTTTGGTTCTCATTTTGATTATTGATTTTTATTCTTATTTTGATTATTGATTTTGATTTTAATTTCTGATTTTGAGTCCTACAAGGTCATTAAACAGACAGGGAACTGATGAAAGTACAAAATTTTGGGAGAAGCTGCCTGCAAGTGCTAAAAAAATGAATGGATGTGGCACTTCAAGATATCTTTTAATGGGCATGGGGGTGTTTGATAAAAGGTTGGATTTGATCTTGGAGATCTCAGAGACCTTTTTGGTTTTGACCTTGGAGATCTTTTCCAATCTTAATGATTCCATAACTCCATGCTGGAAGAAAAAGATTAAAAAAAAAAAAAAAAAGCTGAATTATCAGCCTGTTTTCCATTTTCCAAATGTTCTTTGTGAAGAAATGAAGAAATTTCTGTGCCATCAGATTTCCTGCTCGTGCCATTCCCAGTCATGGGCAGCGTGTCGAGTCTTCGGAGAAGAGAAGAGAATTTCCACATCTTCCTGAGGAATTCTCATGGAAACACGGCACAGTCATTGGGAGAACATGGATCAAACACCTCTGGAAGAAAGGGAAAAGAGAATTTCCGTGTCTTTCTGAGGAATTCTCATGGAAACACAGCACAGTCATTGGGAGAACACGGATCAAACACCTCTGGAAGAAAGGGAAAAGAGAATTTCCACGTCTTCCTGAGGAATTCTCATGGAAACACAGCACAGTCGTTGGGAGAACATGGATCAAACACCACTGGAAGAAAGGGAAGAGGGTGACTCACGCTCAGATTCTCTCCCACAGCACATTTCCAGCCCTGTCTCTGGTAGTGACGTCAAAATCTGAATCATTTCTGCCTCAAAAAATGCTGAATTTGGGAGCCGCTGGCGCTGCCTTTCCACTGTGTCACAGTGAGTCACCGTCACCGGGCTGTCACCGGCATCCTGCAGGAATTGTATCCACAATTCCCATTCTTGCTTGGATAACCATTCCTGATTAAAAAGCACTTCAGAGAGTCGTGGTTTGGGTTGAAAGGGACCTAAAAGATCATCTCAATTCCATCCTTGCCACGCTCAGGGACAACTTCCATGATCCCAGATTTCTCCATCCAGCCAGGCCTTGGATACTTCCCGGGATCCAGGGACACTTGCCCGGGTCTGTGAGTGAGGAAAAATTCAAATTAAATTGAGTTACTACTGGTATTTTATATATTCTTAATGTTGTTTAAAACTACTGTGCCCTTAGCAGTGATTTCCGCTTCTATCCCACTTTTTTTTTCCTTTGGAAAATGATCTTGGAGCTTTGGAAGCTGGAAAAAGCTCTCCATGTTCATGTGTAGCAGCACAATGCCCTCATTCAGGGGATTCTCTGAGGCACGAAGGGAGGTTGAGATTTTCAGAGGTGCTGAACCTCCCAGACCCCGTGTGGGCTCTCAATCAGATCCAAATATTGAGGGCACACCCAGAATTCCTGGGAGAATTGGAATATTGGAGTAGAAATCCAGGAGTCCTGACCAGGATGTTAAACCTGGAACTGTGTTCTTCTCATGACCTGTGGGGAAATGAGTCATGAAGGGAAGTTGGGATTTTGGAACTGCTGAACCTCCCAGACCCCATGTGGGCTCTCAATTAGATCCAAATATTTAGGGCACACTCAGAATTCCCGGGAGAGCTGGGAAGAGAAATCCAGGAGTCCTGACCAGGATGTTAAAGCTGGAGCCGTGTTTCTTCTCATGATCTGTGGGGAAATGAGGCACGAAGGGAGGTTGGGATTTTGGAACTGCTGAACCTCCCAGAGCCGATGTGGGCTCTCAATTAGATCCAAATATTTAGGGCACACCCAGAATTCCTGGGAGAATTGGAATATTTGAATAGAAATCCAGGAGTCCTCACTAGGATGTTGAACCTGGAACCACATTTCTTCTCATGACCTGTAGGGAAATGAGGCACAAAGGGAGGTTGGGATTTTGGAACTGCTGAACCTCCCAGACCCCGTGTGGACTCTCAATCAGATCCAAATATTTAGGGCACACTCAGAATTCCTGGGAGAGCTGGGAAGAGAAATCCAGGAGTCCTGACCAGGATGTTAAAGCTGGAGCCGTGTTTCTTCTCATGACCTGTGGGGAAATGAGGCACGAAGGGAGGTTGGGATTTTGGAACTGCTGAACCTCCCAGACCCTGTATGGGCTCTCAATCAGATCCAAATATTGAGGGCACACCCAGAATTCCTGGCAGAATTGGAATATTGGAATAGAAATCCAGGAGTCCTCACTAGGATGTTGAACCTGGACCACATTTCTTCTCACGACCTGTAGGGAAATGAAGCGCAAAGGGAAGTTGGGATTTTGGAAGTGCCACAGTTAAGTGGGATCAAGGAATCATCAAGGAAAGGCTTTGGAATTGGAGGGCAGCATTGCAGAGCCCTCAACCCTTCATTTCCCAAGTGATCCATTGTTTTCTTAGCAATGCTGTGTCCAAAAAGGGAGAAATCAGAGGGAAATTATTCAGTAAATCAGATAAAAAGGGATAAATCAGAGGGAAATTATTCAGTAAATCAGATAAAAAGGGATAAATCAAAGGGAAATTATTCAGTAAATCAGATAGAAAGGGGTAAATCAGAGGTAAGTTATTGTGAGGAGAGAGAATTCCCAGCATCTGGAATTAGCAAAGCATTGCTGAAAGGAAAAGAAATGAGGAATGCGAACTAAACCTTGGGAATGAGGAGGGATTTGCATGATATCAAAAGATAAGATCCCCCATTAGCTGATAAATAACCTTTGAGTTTGTCACATCTGGAAGCCAGGTTTGGATTTTAGGATAATTCAGTCTTTTCTTGGGGCACTTACTGAGGAAAAAGCCCTGAAAGTTATAATAAATAAATTATAATAATTATAATAAATTGTTATAATTAAACTTGAGGATGAATCAAGGCTTTGTGGACAGAAATCTGCTCATTTGTGCCCAACTGTAACATGTTGTTAGCATGAGATCTGCTAATTTATATAAATTTATTTCCCAGAAATTTATAATTTATGGGAATATCGCCCACTATGGACATTTCCTTTGGAATGGAACAAACAATCCTGACAATAATGGAGCAAGTGGGAGGTTTTGATATCCTTGGATGCAACTGAGATTTTAATGAAGACAACTTCAGTCAATTTAAGATGCCAGAGCTGCTTGTAATGAAAGGACGGAAGGAGAAAAAATGAGAGAAAAAGATGAAAAGGTGGAAAAATGAAAAAAAAAATAAAGAGGTAAAAGGAGCAAAGAGGAGAAAAAAGGATGGAAAAGGAGCAAAAAGGACAATAAGAAAAAAAAGGAGAAAGAAGCAGAACAAAAAAGGAAAGGAAAGGTGAAAAAGGAGAAAAAAGGGTAAAGGAGGAAAAACAAGAAAAAAAGGAGGAAAAGAAAAGGGAGAGAAAAAAAGGAGAGAAAAGGAAGAAACGGAGAAAAAATTAGGAAAAGGATAAAAAAAGAAAAGGAGGAGTAGAGGGGGAAAAATGAGAGAAGGAGAAGAAAAGGACAAAAAAGAGAAAGGGAGAAAAAAGGAGAAGAATAGAAGAAAACAAGAAAAAACAAGAATAAAACAAGGGAAGAAGGAGGGAAAAGTAAGAAAAGGGATGTAAAAAGGAAAAAGAAACACAGTAAACCAAAATAAACCCAAACATTTGTGCAGAGGAGGAGCGAGGGACACTTCCCAACCAGTTGGATGGGATTTGGTGTGTCCAGAGGGGGGAAAGAAAGGTTTGGAGCAGGGAAATGTGGGGCTGGCAGTGGGGAAGGGGTCTGGGATCCCAAAATCCTGGGATTCTCACTTGCAGGATTCTCACATAAGGGTCCTGCAGTGCTCCAGCTCTGAAAATTCCAAAAAAAAAAAGGGGAAAAACCCCAAAAAGCAGCACGAAGAATTCACAAAAATCCAGGGAAATGTGGATGGGAAAGGAGGCAGCGATGCAGCAAATCCTTTGTGAAATAAACACTAAAATGTCATTTTTGGCTGGGTAAAATGGGAGTTTTTACAGGCAAAAAACAGCTGGGGAATTCCCCAGAGGGTTCTGCTGCTTGGGGTTTTAATTAACCTTCGGTGCCCTGATCCCAACTCCACCTTTCCCAGGCTGGAATTCTGATCCTGATGAACAGAAAGGGAAGGGAGAAGTTTCCAATTTGTCTCTCCTCGTTTGCCATCAATTGTTTCTTTTTAATTCAGGGAGGGGAGAGAGAAAACGTCTCCCTGTGAAGATGGAAAAGCTCATTTACACAAAGGTTTAACAAAATAATGCCTGATGCAAGGAGCGGAAAAATGATTGAATTCCAAGGAGCAGCAGGGCAAGGGAAGAGAAGAGGGGAAAAAGAGGAAAAAAGGAGGGAAAAAGAAGAAAAATGGAGGAAAAAGGAGAGAAAAGAGGAGAAAAAGGAAGGAAAATGAGAAGGGAGAAAAGAGGAAGGAAAATGGAGAAGAAAGGAGGAAAAAGGAGCGAAGAGGAGAAAAAAGGAAGGAAAAGGAGGAAAAAGGAGAATAAAGGAAGAAAAAGGAGGAAAAAAGGGGAAAAGGGGGGGAAGGAGGAAAAAAGGAGGGAAAAGGAAGAAAAATTGAGGAAAAAGGAGAGAAAAGAGGAGAAAAAGGAAAGAAAATGAGTAGAAGGGAGAATAGAGGAGGGAAAATGGAGAAGAAAGGAGGAAAAAGGAGGGAAAAGAGGACAAAAAGGAAGGAAAAGGAGGAAAAAGGAGAATAAAGGAAGAAAAAAGGAGAAAAAAGAGGGGGAAAGGAGAAAATAAGAGAAAAAAGGAGTAAAAAGCAGAATAAAGGAAGAAAAAAGGAGGAAAAAGGAGGAAAAAGGAGAAAATGAGAGAAAAAAGAGTAAAAAGGAGAATAAAGGAAGAAAAATGGTGAAAAAAGAGGGAAAAAGAAGAAAATAAGAGTAAAAAGGCGTAAAAAGGAGAATAAAGGAAGGAAAAAGGAGAAAAAAGAGGGGAAAAAGAAGAAAATAAGAGGAAAAAGGAGTAAAAAGCAGAATTAAGGAAGGAAAAAGGAGAAAATAAGATAAAAAAGGAGGAAAAAGGAGAATAAAGGAAGAAAAAAGGAGAAAAAGGGGGGAAAAGGAGAAAATAAGAGTAAAAATGAGTAAAAAGGAGAATAAAGTTGATAATTCCAGGACGTTTTGGGCCTCATCCCTGCTCCTCATCCCACCAGGAAGGGACAGGAGGAATTGGGTGATCCCAAGGGGTGTCCCAGACCCCAGGGCGTGGTGCTCAGCCCCAAAATGAGGAAAAAGGCAGATTTGGGAGGAGTTTGGAGTGATGTTTGTCACTTGTGCCACCCTGGGGGTGGCTGAGCTCCTGCCAGCCTGGGAAAGGGGAATGGAATCCTTGTCTGGCTTTTCCTTTCCCTATTAAAGCATCTTGACCTCAAACCACGATTTTGGTGCCATTTCCCCTCCCAGCTCTTTCCAAATCCCACCAGGAAGGAGTCAGTGAGCAGCTGGATGGGGCTGAGCTCCCACCTGGAATTCCAGCATGGCTCAGGGGATATGGGAGATGATGATTTCTGAGTTTCAATCAGTAATGCAGCCAGGTTTCACTTTTCCTGCCGTAATTGCCCTCGGTTCTCCTATTATTTATAACAGTTCTCCTATTTATTTCTATTTCTCGCTATTATTTATTTCTTGTGCCACCCAAAGAGCTCGTTAGCACAGCTCTGACATCTCTGTTATTAATTACAACAGCAATAATTAATTGCTTTTCTTTAGACCTGCTCCTCGTGCAGATGATTCCTCTCTGTTGTGTCGCGCAGCGAATTCAAATGTGAATTTTCAGGGGTCGTTTTTCCAGGGAAAACCAGCCCCACATGGAATGGAGCCCAGTGAATATTCCTGGGCTGGCGGTTCCTGCTGGAAGCTTTTCCCAGGTTTGTTTTTTTTTTATTTAATATTCCAGTGCCTGGGGGCACCATCAGGAGCTCTCACTTCGGCTCTGTTATTTGAACTCTTCAGGGACACCGGGCATGATGGAAAAGTCAAAATGATAAAGCCAGGCCTAAAAGCAGAACAGAAATGAACCTTGAACGACGTTGGCCTGCAGGAAATGTTCTGCCCTCATCAAAAGCAGAGGGGTCAGGACAGCCCCAAGCTGTGCCTGGAGCATTTCATCTCCCTGATGTTATGAATAAGAAGCTTGACTAGGCCAATATTCAAGCAGCAATCAATTTATTAATTAATATGGTAAAGTTTGAGCAATACAGCGCTGGGTACAGTGGGGGAAGTTTTCCCTCCAACTGCACACTGATAGTTGAGGCTTACAGGTATTT
>JAWMRF010000271.1:61034838-61047139 GCA_035221435.1 Sphenopsis melanotis
CAATTGGTTTCAGAACAGAGGAGGCCACAATTGTCTTATGTTCCCAAAAGCAATTTATCAGTTTCTATATTCTTCATTATAAACCCAGCTCACCAAACATTGTGTTGACAAGCAATCAGTAATTAGTTAAATACTAACTCCTAACTTCATCAAGGCCTACCCACTTATTTTAATTAACTCCAATAAAGTTATCTCTAACTAAAATCTTAGCTCCTCTAAAATCTCTAAATTCCTTAAGGTTTATGTCTCAATGGTGGAAGGTGGTGCTGCCCATGGAGGGGGTGGAATGGGAAGAGCTTTGAGCTCCTCCCAACCCAAACCATTCCATGATTCCATGATTTTAGTCTCAAAGCTCATCCAGGCTCTGGACAGGGCAGAGTCAGGGGGTGTGTGTGCCTTCACTCAGGAGGCATGAAATGAAATGAAATAAATCCATGTCACCTCTATCATCCTCAGAGCATCCTTCATCCCTGGAAACTCATCCAGGAAAAAAACCCCTCAGTGTGTGAAACCCCTCTGGGGCACTTCCAGAGGTGCATAAAAGCATTAATGCAATAAAACAAAAAAAAAACCCCATTAATGTCCCCAAGACCTGGATGCTCTTCAAACTGAATTGGATGAAAAAAATGAAAAACCAACCCCCAGCAAATGGCAAAGGTCTGCGGGAAATGTTTGTGGTGTTCTCCAGAATGCAAGTGTCATCCCAAGGTGGTGGAGCTCCTGATGGGCTCAGGTCACTGATTGCTGATGGAGGTGACACCACACAACGATCAAATTACGGCTCAAAGAGGAGAAATCGGAATTTACAAAAGCAAAGCAGCTTTCAGATATCTCTGATGTGTGAACTGTCAGCATCAGGGCCTGAAAAAGCCGAGATTGGATTGTAATGTAATAAAGGAGATCAGGTTTTAATTGAATGTTGGGGTTGTTGCCTTGACTGGGAACATTGCAGCTCTTTAATTATGTTTTGTTTAAGAGGAGAACAAATAAAATCCATTTATTTCCTGCCAGTGGAAGGGGAGCTTGTATTTCTCAGCAACACCCTGCACTTGGAGCCAATCTGTTAAAATAATGTGCTCAAAGCACATTTTTAATTAAAACTGCTGCTTTTTTTTTATATATCAAGGAATCCTGCAAACCCTCACTGCCTGCTGTGTTTTAGGTGAGGCCAGATCCACAAATCATGGGGAGAAAAAGCTGATTTTGGGGTCCCTTTTTTGCACAAGGCTTTATTTCCTGCTGGAAATTTCTTCCTTGGCAGGTTCTATCCCAGAATTATCCAACCCCAGGATCTCTGTGTGTGTCCAAACCTCCCAAGTTCAGCCACCTGACCCCACAAATGGGAAAAAAATCCCTGGAGTTTTCCATGCTGACCCTGCTTTGTGGATAATGACAGCACATCCCCAAAAATCCCTTTCCCCCCCCAGTTTTGCTGCTCCACCTCCTTTCCCTGTGGTTTGCCGCCTTGATCCAAATTCCAGGGTGAAATTCTGGAGCTGTCCTCAGCTGGAATAAAGGAATAAATCCCATTTAGTGAGGAATTTTCATGCCAGCCTTTCTTAAACACCCGAATCCTCTGAAATCCTGAAAATTTTTTTTTCTTTTTCAGGCCTTGTTGAGCAAAACATTCGATGCTGGGCTTGTTTTGATCTCCTTTGTAAAGTTGGGGATGGGAGCACCAGAGATAAACTGGGAATTATCTTCCCTTGCATTGTTTCCCTTTGAAAAGTGTTGATGTTTCTGGTTTCTTTGGCTTTTTGCTCCTTTTTTAAACTTGTCCTGCTCGCTCTGGGCTGGGTTTTGGCATCAGAACAAAAGGAAGGTGTTAAAAAATTCCCTTATCTCTGTCAGGGACAGTGCAGGGAAATGACAAAGGCAATAATTCCTCCTTTCCATCACATTTTTCTGTTTTTTCCCTGCTTTTTTTTTCCTCCACTGGAAAGATTAAAAGGGGAATTAAGGAGAGCAGGTCCTGCTTCACTCCTTTTCTGCTGCTGACAGACTTCCCTGGAAATCCTGGATTTCTGTTTAATGGGAATTTTGATTTTTTTTTTCCCTGCACTTTCTGCAGTCTCTGCTATTCCTGTTGACTTTGGGACACAAAGCCTGGAAAAAGCTCTGGAATTCTGCTGGAAACTGGGTTAACTGGGCAAACTGGTCCCTCAGAGCTTCCAGGAGGTCTCTGGGTGGATCCCACCGTGCCTGGGATATCAATTTTCTCCTGGAAACCCGGAAGGAGAGAATTTGTATGGAATAATTAATCTCAATTTCAGCTGTTTGCTGGAAAAATGCCCCAAATTCCCACTTAATTCCAGGGCTGGAGCATCCTTAGGGACAAATCCTAGGCTGGATTTCTTGGAATATCAAAAGGTGACAGCTCCAAGTTATTTAAGCTGGGAGAGTTTCAGGAATTTTGTCTGCACAGAAGGAATTCCAGGAATTCTGGGAAAAAAAAAATTGGAACCACTGGATTTCATTTCTTCCTATATTTTCTATCAGCTCTTATCAGAGGGAGAGGCCATGGTCGCTGTCTGTGTTGGAAATTCAGGAATTTTCATCCCAAAACTGCCACTGAGCTCCTGTTTTCCTACAACCACCATTTAAAGGTATTTTTTCCTAATAATAATAATAATCATCATATTTTTCTTTCTCTCCCTTTACTTAAAGCCTATTTACTTAAATGTATTTCATCTAAAAAAATGAAATTAAATTTAAATAAATTGTTTGGACAGAGAAAAAATTTCCGTGGCTGATTTCAGGCTGAACTCCCTGATGAATTTGACCTCAAAATAGCTCCAGTTTCACCCAAAAGTGACTCCTTGGTAAATATTCAAAAAGAAACCTTAGATTTGAATTTATTGCCTCCCTTCTCTCACAGGAATCTGCTGGATAAACCCAGGAGGAAAAAAATGCCATCAATTCTGCTGAACCTAAAGTAAATGTGGAAAGAAAATCAGGATTATCCTACATTTATAGGGAAAAATCAAGTTCAAATTTACTTAGGTGTAGAGCAATATAATTGGGGATTTGGGAGAATCCTGGAGCCAACGGAATCTTCTGGAGATCACCAGAAGATTTAATCCCATTTAGTGAGGAATTTTCATGAATTTTTAGGAATTCAATTAAATGGGGAAAGGCCTCGTTATGCTAATTAAAGCAAAAAAAGAAGACTGAGGAATAATTGAATTTAAGAAATAAGCCATTAATTAAAGAACATGGACTCCAGTCTCTCTGATGTGCTCCCTGCTTGCCAAGAAAATCCAGAATATTCCCGGCTCTCCCAACCTGGCTGTGGAAAAGAGGGAGACCTTGGAGCACCCAAATCCTGGCTTCCCCCTTTTCCAAACTTCTGGATTTCTCCCCTCAGCAGTGTTTTAGTGATAAATATTTGATTTTTTCTGGAATCGCGGGAATTTAATGGGACTTTCTGTGGAAAACGATTGTCCCAAAAAAAAGATCAACAAAGGAAAATAAATGAGGCAGAGCCAGCTGTGAGGAAAACTGCTGGGACAACGAGGATGGGAAAAGTTCAGGAAGGGCAGGAAAATTCAGGTAGGGCAGGAAAATTCAGGAAGGGCAGGAAAAGTTCAGGAAGGGCAGGAAAAGACCAGGAAGGACAGGAAAATTCAGGAAGGGGAGGAAGGGGAGGAAGGGGAGGAAGGGGAGGAAAAGGTCAGGAAGAGCAGGAAAGTTCAGGAAGGGCAGGAAAATTAAGGAAGGGGAGGAAATTTCAGCCAGGACAGGAAGAGTTCAGGAAGGGCAGGAAAATTCAGCAAGGGCAGGAAAAGACCAGAAAGGGCAGGAAAGTTCAGGAAGGGCAAGAAATTTCAGGAAGGGCAGGAAAATTCAGGAAGGGCAGGAAAAGACCAGAAAGGGCAGGAAAGTTCAGGAAGGGCAGGAAATTTCAGGAAGAGCAGGAAATTTCAGGAAGGGCAGGAAAAGGTCAGGAGGGGGAGGAAAATTCAGGAAGGGGAGGAAAAGGTCAGGAAGGGGATGGGATTGTTGGGGTGTCTGGGCAGGAGCTGGGATGATCCCTCTGGATCCCCTCCAACTCAGGATATTCCAGGATTCCAAGTCTTGGCTCTCAAAGAAACCAGAGGAAATCATCCAGAGCCACCATTTCAGAGGCAGAAGGAGCTGTGGTAGAAGCTCCCCATGGATATTCCAGGTTCTCCAAGGGGTGAGGAGCCCATTCCGGCTCCTGCAGAGAAACTCCAGCTCAGACTCAGAGTTTGGAATTTAGGAATTCCCAAAAATCCCCAAATGCTTCCAGAATTTAAATCTGCTTAAAGCCAAGCAGAATTCAAAATAAATTTGGGAGGTGGTGGGATTGTGCTGCCACAGAAAATCCAACTTCATTTTCTGTCTCGCCCTCAAATCCTGGAGCTTAAAAATTTCATTTAAGATGGAAAATTATTGCAACATGGGGTGTTAATTAAAATATCCCAAACTGCTGAGGCTGTCGGTGCTGCTTGAGCTTTGGTGCTTTTCCCAAGGGTGCAATGCCTCGGAATTCTTTGCTGTTCATTAAAATGGAGAATTTTAAATTTTAATTCCATAATAATCGTAATTACTCTGCTCATAAGGACCAAGCTTTGCTAAATCCAATGGATTCAAAGCCCACATGAGAATATTTTATCACTGATGCCATAAAGATTTTCCTATAAGATCTAAATTTTTATATTCTGCAAACAGCTTTAGGAATTACCAGAAAAACGCCATAAAAATTCTCCTTAAATTAAAGATTGCAGAGACTCGGTTTCCCTCTTCCCCCAAACATTCCAACAATAAATCCACGCTGATGTTTACAAGGTTTCCATCCCATAAACCACTCATTTTTCATTATTTCCCCAATCTCAGAATGTGAAGTTGTGTTTATCTATAACTCACGACATTTTAACAAAAGGCTTGACATTTATGGGAGCGCTGATAGGAAACAAGCACAGAGAATGGTTTATAAACAAATTAACGACGTTACTGCAGGGAAAATTAATTGGAAATAAAAATGGGATCTATCACAGGGCCACACTGACAGGTGCTTGGAACCTGTGGTGCATTTTTCCAGGAGTTTTTAAAAGGAAAATTAATTTAGGGCTTGATCAGCACTGAAAATAAAAATTATTCGGACACCAAAGTAACCACTGGCATTTCCTCTTGTTCCCTTAATTCTGGTTGAATTTTTCCCCAAATAATTTTGCATCTCCTGGATCTGCCATGGATTATTGCAAAAGGCAGGAGGTCTGAAATATAAACTTTATTTTTATTTATTATTTAGTGTTGTTATTTTTTTGCTGTGACAACGAAGTGACCTGAAATTGTTTAAACAATTTTGAACGGAACCAGAGGAATTCTGGATCTCTGCAGGACAGCAGGCCTTGACATCCTCAGCTGGGAGCAGATAAATCCAAATAAAACATGATATCAAAACGGGAAAGACCATTTTGATTGAAGATGGAATGAAAATATAAAATGATAATGAAGATATTGATCCATCCTTGGAATGGAAAAATCTGGGAGAAGTGTTAGCCAAAGGAGCCAGACAAGTTATGCAAGAAGAATAACTAAAAATAGGTATTCCTGAAGTTATTTTTTACTTGGATTTTGGTTTTTTTTCAATTTTTATGGAAATAAAGTTGCCCAGAGCAGCTGTGGCTGCCCCTGGGTCCCTGGAATATCCCAGGTCAGGCTGGACAGGGCTTGGAGCAGCCTGGGACAGTGGAAGGTGTCCCTGCCATCCCAGGGGTGGAATGGGATGAGCTTTAATCTCCCTCCCAACCCAACCCATTCCATAATTCCATGATTTTACTACTCAAAATCAGCTCTGTTTCCCTTCCCTCATCCCAAATATATTTTGCAGCAGAATTAAAGCTGTTAAAAACCCGGAGCTTTTACTCTGAGTACTAAAAAATTTCAGCTGAGGCAGCAAAATCTGTCTCGCTTTCAATAAAAGCCATTTTTGAGGATGTGGGGATGGGAACCACGTCACTCAGGCTTAGCTGAGATATTGGTGAACAATATCTGCCGGTTTATCCAACGGTTTGGGAAACTAATCCATGAAATGTTCTGGATTTATACATTTACATGCAGGAAATGCAAAGGGAAAGTCCCGTTCAGCTGCCCACGCTCGGCTTTGCTGAGCCCCGTCAGGAATAAAGATAATTTCATCTGATCCTCCAAAAAACCTGAAAAATGTTGGGGGAAAAAATGTTCAGGTGTTTGGGAAATATGGGAGTTTTTTATGAGTGCTTTTTGTGGAGACAAAGCTGAGTTCAAAGCACAAAACTGCCTCAGTTCTTTCCCTGTATCCCAAAGCTCAGCTCAGCTCCTCCTGGGAAGTTTTCCCGTGGAATTTCTCCTGGAGCATTCCCAGGTAAGGCATCCTACATATCCAAGCTGGATTTTTCCTAAATATTCTGTGGGAAGAGTTGATTTATTTTCCTTCTGTCCCCACTCCTTTCTCCACCTCTTGGCCATAAAAAAAAGCTCTTCCCATTCTGCCTTTTGCCTCCTAAAGCTGAGCTTGGAAAATCAACAAATATCCTTTTACTTTTAGCATTAAAATCCCAATTTAAGTGGCAAAAAAAAAAGTCCTACACTCTTCAAATATCCATGGCTGTTTTGTGGGGTGATATGGGAGAATCCTCCTGGCATTTTGGAGCTGTTTTTTAAAACTAAAAATTTGCTTTTTGTTTTCTAGGAAGGGATTAAAGAGCTTTTAGATCTTCTGGAATAAATAAATCCAGCCTGACCCTCTTAATTCTTGGGATAATTGCAAAGAGATTTGAAATCCTTCAAGGATTTTCAGTTTTCCCAAGGCTGCATCAACATTACAGAATTTGGAATCCATTTTAATTTCTTTAATTATTATCTTAATTCAGAGTTTAATTCTTATCTTAATTCAAGAGGTTTCTTCAGAACAATAAGAAGCCAATGAGGAATTTGGGGAAAAAAGGAAATTTTGTGTTCCATTTTTCCTAAGGAAACAAAGCTTGGAATATTTGTGTCTTTCTTTTGCTTTTCCTAAATCCAAACAGGTTTTAACACAGGGACACATTTTATTTAAACATCAAGGAATGAAAAATTCTGCTGCTTATTCTCATTATTTTTCCACCTGGGAGTGATTGGTGCCACCATAAAAGTTGGATTTTTTAATGCTGGGATATTGATTATGGATTAATTAGCAAGAAAACAAAGAAATTAATAACCAATAGAGGGTGGAATATTAATTAAAGATAATTATGTCATTTAGAAGCAATAAACATTCATTTTTTTGCTAAAAATATAGAAATAAGTGAAGAAGTTTTGTGTTGGTCACACACAAACCCTGGCCAGGAATAAACTCACGACCCTAAAAACGCTTAAAGGGTTGGATTTACCCTGAGGAATTTGGAGGATTTGGGAAAAATCCGTAATCAAGGAGCTCAAGGAGATGAATCCGTGGTGAGAAATGTGGGGAAATTCCATCTGCCACAGCTGCTGGAAATGAGGAATTCTTGGGACAAGGAATGGGTGATGGGGATGAATCTTTGGGATCCCAAATGGAAAAAGGGCAGGAATGCGGTGCTGGGAGATCCTTCCCAAATATTGAAGAACTGGATTTTTAAAAGTGGGGTTTTTTTTTACCTTGGAAAGAGGAGGGAGTTGTGGTTCATGGTGATAAAAATGAGAAATATTTGGTCCAAGCGGAGCCCAAAAATATTGAGGAGCTTGGGAACTGAGGGAATTGGGAATTTTATTGGATAGAAAGTCCAGTTTGGTAATTGGACTGTGGGTTTTCACCTTTGGAATGTTCCCATTTTATCCAGGGTTGTGCCTGATCCAAGAGAGATCAAAGACAACCTTTGGATGCTTTAGAATCAGTCCTGGTGGTTGTTGCATGTACAAAAATCCACTTTTGTTTTGGAAAAAAACCAGCAAAAAGGGTAAAATTCTTGGAGATTTAATGGATTTTTTAAAGATTTCATGGTAGAGACACACAGGAAATGCTTCCAATGGACTTGAAAGGGTTTTGGAGGCTAAAAGTTGATTTTTTGGGCTTCTTTTCTAGTGAGAAAAAGGAGAGAGACAAAAAGCCCTGAACTGGTCCAGCTTCAGACAGGAAGGCATTGGTAAATGCCACAGAAACTTCCCAAAAATCCCCAAATGCTTCCAGAATTTAAATCTGCTTAAAGCCAAGCAGGATTCAAAATAAATTTGGGAGGTGGTGGGATTGTGCTGCCACAGAAAATCCAACTTCATTTTCTGTAGCGCCCTCAAATCCTGGAGCTTAAAAATTTCATTTAAGATGGAAAATTATTTCAACATGTGGTGTTAATTAAAATATTTAGACGGAACTGATAAATTCCCAGGCTCTGGGAGCTGCCATCCACTCAAACCCTCAAATATTTCATCATTAAATGGATTATTCTTGTTTAGGTTGTGACATTTGGGAACATGGGGCAGTGCTGGGGAATGGTTGGACTCCCATCTTGGAGCTTTTCCAACCTTAATTCCAGGATTCAGTTTGGAAAAGCATTAGGAAATAATGAGGGAATTTGGATTTAAATGGAACATGGGCCTGGCTGGGATTTTGGGACAAAACCCCACAAAATTAAAATAAAATCCAACCACAAAATTAAAATAAAAAACGGCGGAGTCGTTCCCCAAGAAGCAGCCCAGGATTCCTTTTCTGCATTTTTCCTGGAGTGAGGAGGGCCCAACAATCCAACACCTGAGGAGGTGCTGCTGCAATCAGGGAATAAATGGCATTTTAATCATCTCCCTCATCAAAACCCCATTATGCTCTGAGTTAACGAGCTGCTCCAATTAATCCCAGGCGTTTTGTAACAATCCCGTGTTTTATTAATTAATTAAACACCAATCACCATCAGCTGGAGCGGCAGAACTTGAGAAAAGGAGGATTTAGGCAGAGCTGGAACTGGATGTTTAATAAAAAAACATCCCAGAATTCCTTGGAAAGATAAAAATGTTTGGATTCTTGACTCATGTGAGGTTGATCTTTAAATTAATACTGAGACTAAACTTTAGGCTGAGCTCTGAGTTTAGTTAAGCTGCAAATATTGATGTGAACACCTTGGGGTGTTTGCACAGCTGAAGGGGGATGTTAGAGCTGGGAAATACAAAATTTACCATTTTTACACTCCTAAAAACATAAAGGAAAGGAGCTCTCAAATCTGCTGGAGTTCTGCATTTTGCAGGAATAATCAAGGCTTGTTTTGGAAAAATCCTGCATTTCAGCAAGGTCTGGAGTTGTTATTCCAAGATATTTCAATTTAAAATTGGTATTTTTTGGTGATTTCAGTTTTATGGTTTCGGTGCTGCAATCAGGAACTTGTGGGTAAATCCAGGTTTTTGTGTGGATGCAGGAACACAGCTTGGCATTTTGGGGAATAAATCGGGATAATCCCGAATTCCAGAATGGATTGGCTTGGAAGGATCTTAAATCTCATCCCATTCCAGCCCTGCCATGGGCAAGGACACCTCCAGTTATCCCAGATTCCTCCCCAAAATCTGGCATTTGGCTTTCCAGAGAATTTCTGCTCCCCCAAACTCCCAGCACAGAAATCCACTCCCAATTTTTCTGGATTTTCCAAGACTGCCACTTTCCTTGTTAAGGAAACAAATTTTGTTTCCTTCCTACAAATTTTTCCACTTGGGACTTCCCAGTCGATACAAATCCAAGTCCATTGATTCCAACTTCATCCAAAAAAACCCCGAATATCCAAACTTTGACAGGCAGAGTCTGAGCTTTAAATATTAAACCTCAAAGCTGAGCAGAAACTTCCTTTTCTCCTTTTTTTTTAAATCTGCTTTTGCTCTCAGTTGCCGAAAAGAAAACGCAGCTGTTTGTCTGCTCCAAAAAAATGATGGTTTTGACACCGGAATTCAGAGGATTTTTGGGCTGGAGCTTTATTTGGAAGAAATGTCTAAATGTAGGCCGGGATTAGCAGCCTGAGTGAAAGGCAGTTTTTTTCCCCAGGTTTTTTCTTTCCTGGTTGACATAAACCTCTCCTGAAAATCCCTTTTCACCCTCAGAGCTCTGCATGTGAAATTTTTAGGCCCTCTCCAGTTCACATCAAAGAAATTTGGGGATTTTATTTTCATACCAGGAGCTGCTTGCTGTTAATTTGGATGTTAATTCCAACAAATCCAAATGCCTGATGTTTTTTCCTTCTGGAATTCATTTTTCCACCCAAATAATAAACTTTACACTTGGTGACTCTTCCTCACTCTTAGGAAAATCTACACTGAGGGATTGCACAGGGACAGGATTGATGGATTTGGGAATTCTGCAGCTTTTCCAGTTGGTTTAAAACCACAAAACCCCACCTTAAATGTTTTCCAGGCAGGAGAAATCCCAAAATGGAATTGGGTATCTATTTCTGGAGCATGAAATGAAAGTATCCCTTGGAAAATAGTTAAATATTATTAGTTAATGTAATATTAGCTAATTTATTATTATTTTTATTAATAATATAATATAATACAATAGACTATAAATTATTATATTATTATTAATGTTTATTTAATATTAGTTACTTTATTATTAGTTAATGTTAATATTATTAGTTAAATATTGACCATATAAAATATTTTTATTTATTTATATATAGAGTTAGTTTAATACACATTTAAAATATATAAAAATATATTTAGTTAAATATCGACTTTAAAGGTGATTTTTAAGTTTTTCAGGAAGTTGTGCTGTTGACTGATGGTCACAAATGTCCCAATTTTTAGTTTAAAACTAAACGGATTTGTTTTCTAGGAATATCCAGGATAATCCAGTAAGGAATCCCGCAGTGGGATCTGCAGGAAAAATTGAAATCCATAAGAAAGAGGAATTCATGGGATGTGGGATGAGGAATCAGAGCTGCTCTGTTGGGGAACCGATAATTTCCAAGGACTCATTATTCCACTGTTTTAGGAGGAATTTTTTGATACTTTGAGGGATATTATTCCCAGATTCCCACATGATTCCCTCTATTTCTGGAATTTTCTCCCAACTCCTGGTGCTCTGTGTTGTTTTAGTCACTGAAATTCAGCCAACAACGATTTTATTTGAATTTATCCTGCTCCATTTTAATTTGTGTTTATCAGGTGAGACCAAATAGGTTTCAGAAATATTTAGGAATAAATATTTAGGGATAAGTATTTATATTTTAATTTTAACATTTTAAATATTTTAATAGTTAATAAATATTTAGATTGTAAAACAGATTTTGTGATAAATTTTATAAATTTATAAATGTCAAACTTTTGTCCCCTGAGCTCCTCCATTAACCTGAAAGCAAAGCTATTAAGTCAGGGAACAACACTATATGGAAAAAAAAATCTTGATGGATATGGGAAAAAATTCTATTTGCAGGCAGAATTCTTATTAAAAACCACCCCAATTTGTAAAATCCTTTGTCTTTTTCCCTGTGTTTTTTCCAGCCTGGAACAATTTAAATTTATCCTAAAACTGGAGCTGGGCAATTTGGTTTATGGGGGATTCCAATATGAAGAGGCCCCAAAATTCCCAGGAATCAGGCAGTTCCCAGCAATCCCATCCTGCTGCATTATTTACCTTCTTTATGCAGAAAAGAATAATAAATAAATTAAAATAAAAAGAATTTATTCTGTACCAAAAAGCTGCTTTTAATAATGAAATTATTTAAAATCAACATGGCTTTGACAAGTGAATTATTAATTCTGTCACTCTTCTGCCTCCTGAGCTGAAATCTTCTCCCTTGTAATGTTTGGAGGCCTTTGACTTCACTAATTATGATTTTAAGTAATTAAAATAGAATTAGAGGCTGCTAATTCTGGATCTTAATTCACAACAGGACTGGGGGGCACGGCCCCAGTTGGCCTTCCCATAAATCCTCTTGTTGGCAAAATAAATTCAAATTATCTCAGCATGGAGGGGGCTGGATGCAGAATTGGGGATTTAAGGAAGGATGTGGAAATTTGGGAGGTTCTGCCAGGAAGGAACTGATTCATTCAGGGAGTAAAAACTTCCTGGTGAAATTCATGGAAAATTTCATGGAGTCTTTCATTGGGTCTTTCTTTCATTTGCTGTTGATATGTCAGCAAGGGATTCTGGAACCATGGAATGGTTTGGGATGGAAGGAGCATTAAATCCCATCCCATTGCAGGAATTCCATGGGCAGGGACACCTCCCACTGTCCCAGGTTGTTCCAATCCCACCCAACCTGGCCTTGGGCACTTCCAGGGATGGAGCAGCCACAGCTGCTCTGGGAATTCCATCCCAGCCAGGAATTCCCAATTCCCAATCTCCCATCCATCCCTGCCCTCT
>JAWMRF010000271.1:61054239-61067282 GCA_035221435.1 Sphenopsis melanotis
TAGTTTTAATGTAATATATATCATAAAATAATAAATCAAGCCTTCTGAAACATGGAGTCAGATCCTCATCTCTTCCCATGTTGGGACTGCCTGCAAACCTCCTCAGGAGGGACTCTCCATGCCTCTGGATTTCTCTGGATGGATCTGGACCTGCTCCTGGTGTCCCCAGGGGCAGTGACACCCCCAGACCAGCTGGGCTGTCTTTGCCTCCTCCCTTGCAGCTGAGGAATGAGCTGCTCATTGTCCCTGGATTCCCTGGATTCCCTGGATTTCCTGGATTCCAAAGGCTGGAGCAGAGGGTGGGATCAGTTTGTGGATGGAAAAGGGAATGTGTGCCTGGGTGTTGGGAATGCTGGGAATTGTGGGTGATTTATTTCCTGCAGCATCACCACAAGTGCTCTGTGAAAGAGGCTGGAGAATCCCTGGGAATTGTTTGGCGCAGTGAGGCAGGGCTGGAATGTGGTAACTCAGCAAGGGAGGTGGAGGCACAGGGAATATTTTAAAGGAATTCTTGGCTGGGTGGGAGGTGAGACCCTGGAATGGGATTCCCAAAGCAGCTGTGGCTGCTCCTGGATCCCTGGCAGTGCCCAAGGCCAGGTTGGATGAGGCTTGGAGCAGCCTGGGATAGTGGAAGGTGTCCATCCACATGGAATGGGGCGGGATGAGATGGGATTTAAGATCCTTTCCAACCCAAACCGTTCCAGGAATTCTACAAAAGGATTCCCACAGTGACATGGATGTTGCCATCCTGGAAATGTGGGAAAATCCACGTTTTCCAAGCTCTGAGCTCTGCAGCCACAAATTTGGCTTCACTTTAAGGTTCATGCTGTTGGGGATGTGCTGCTGCACCTGGACTCCAATTCCCTGGCTGTGGGCTGGGGCTTCTCCCTCACGGTCAGAACACAAATGAGCATTTAAACACTTAAACCGTGGATCCTGCTTTTTCCTCCTCCTTCTTTTCCTGCCCTGCCCCATTTGTTTCAGATGCGTGCACCAGTTAATCACCGGTGAAGCCTCCATTCAGCTGCACGAAGCTCCCAAAGATGTTTTTCCTCATTTTTTCCCTGCTGATCAGCTGGAGCAGGGCCCCGCGCTGGCTGCAGCAGGGGGGATAATGAGGGATGGGAATTCCCTGCTGTTTTTCAGGATTACTCAGCTGCTGGGGTTAAGCCAGCCCTCAGTCAGGCCAGGGTGGGAAGCTCCTCACTGCTGGCTGGCAATGGAGATCATGGAATCATGGAATGTCCTGAGCTGGAAGGGATCCACGAGGATCATCCCAGCTCCTGGCCCTGCACAGACACCCAAGAATCCCACCCTGTGCATCCCTGGCAGCATTCTCCAAAGGCTCCTGGATCTTTGGGAATGTGCCCATTCCCTGAGGAGCCTGGGCAGTGCCCAGCACCCTCTGGAATGGTGGAAACTTTCCCTGATGTCCAACCTAAACCTCCCCTGGCACAGCTCCAGGGCAACCAGAAATGTCAACCGATGGCTTGTGGAATGTCCATCCTTGGCTTTGCTCTTTTCACGGGAGCATCCCGAAATTCCACATCCCCAGGGATGGTTGTCCCCGCCCACAAGGGCTTTTCTCCCCTCACAGGCGACTCTGCTGACCCCAAAGCCTTGCTCCCATCCCAATCCATGGTTCCCATCCTAATCCGTGCTCTCATCCCAATCCGTGCTCCCATCCCAATATCCCAATCCACATTCCCATCCCAATCTGTGTTCCCATCCCGATCCATGCTCCCGTCCCAATCCATGTTCCCATCCCAATATCCCAATCCATGCTCCCATCCCAATCCATGCTCCCATCCCAATCCATGCTCCCATCCCAATATCCCAATTCCTGTTCCCATCCCAATCTGTGTTCCCATCCCAGTCCATGCTCCCATCCCAATATCCCAATCCATGCTCCATCCCAATCCGTGTTCCTGCTCCTGGGCTGATCCCAGCCCTGCTCCCAGCTAACCTCAGCCATGGAACAGCTCCAGCTGCCCCTGAGGGCACAGCCAGGCTCCGACTCATCCCTTTTTTATAGAACAAACTTTTCCTGGATGGATCCAAGTCTTCCAAGGGGCCTGCAGGGAATGACTCCTTCCATTGGCAGGACAGGGACAAGGTCCCCCATGGCACAGGGAGAGGAGTTTTCCTCTGGAATTCCAGGCAACACCCAGATTCCACGTGTTTATTAGTGAAAGTGATGTTTTTGTACCCTGCCGGCTGCTTTTCCCTAATTTTTTGTGGGATTTTTGAGGAAAATCCTGGGTCTCCAAGGCAGGAAGAGCCCAAAGTGTCACCTCTGAGCTGCTCCATGGGGACATCTGAGCCGAGTCTCGTGTTAACACCAGGAGGATGAGGGCAACGTTTTCCTTCTTCCCTTCTTTTGGTGTCCCTGTGGAATTGTGCCCTGGCCCAGGAGGGTTTGGCTTTGTTAGGCCTGGCCCAGCTAAGTTGGTGATCCTGCAGTGTAGCAGAGGATTCTTAGGCCACACAGTTCAGGAGACTCTGGATGCTCAGGGGTCCCTCAGATCCACCTCAGGCTGGTGGTAAAGGAAAAAAAGCAAAGTTTTAGCTGTGATCAGCATTTCTGTGTTTTTAACAAAACTGAATTTTTCCAAAAAAATCCCCAAAAAATTAAATTCAATGCAAAGGAAATCGCTGATTTTCAGGAAAGGAATTTGCACCGAGCAAAACAAATGGCAGAGCTTCTGCGGTCTCCCTCAAAGGCAGAAAATGCTCTGAAATCCCTGAGAATTCCTTAAAATCCGGAAGTAGCAGCTTGATTTTTCCAAGGGATCTTCTTAAAGTTGGGCTGCTGCTGCAGTTCTTCCCAGGGAAACTCCAGGGAAAACTTTTCCTTGGCTGCCCCCGTGCCTTGCCCTCGGAGCTCTCGCTCAGACCAGCTGCAAGCTCAGCTTTTCTCTGCTTTGGATGAGGAAAGTCTTGGACCTGGGACTTGAGCTTGGCCTGGGGTCAGAACAGGCTGTAAAATCAGGGATCCGCTCCCATTGAGTCAGAATTTAGCACAAATGGAGCTTTAACAATGTGGCCCAGGAATCACCTTTGTCTGCAGGGGAAATGTGACCTCTCTCCTTGATATCAAAACTGTATTAAATAAGATTTTCACTTCCACGTTTTCCCCAAATTTTCCAGATTTACACACCCCAAGGAATTGTTTATCCTGAAGACATAAAATATTTACATTTCCTGACCACACAGCCAGGAAATCCACATGTAAATATAATTAGAATTCTATTTTCCAGCCCTTAGCAGACCTGGAAGAGAATCCAGTCCTGGAGCAGGCAATGAGAGGGTACAAAGCAGAATCCAGGTATTTTCCCTCCTCTCTTTTCCAAGGAATGATGTTCCCTGCCACTTCTGTGTGGTCCATGGTGAGCTACAGAAGAATTCCAGAACTTCCCAGAATGGATTTTCCACTCGATTTCCCAGCTGGCAGCAGTAATTCCATGAATTTTCAGGGATAAATGGAAGCAGAGTCCTGTCAGCTGCTTTTGGTTGCTGCTTCCAGTTTTATTTTGCTCAGATATTCCAGAATCCAGATTTTTGATGGATCCACAGCATCACAGGACACAAATATTCCGTGAGTGGAGGTCCAAGGGGTTGGTGTTCATGTCTGAGATGTGCCTAAATCATGGAATTATGGAAGGTTTTGGGATGGAAGGGACACAAAAGTCATAAAACTCCACCCAAAGGTCATAAAAGGGACAAATTTCCACTGTCCCAGGTTGCTCCAACCTGGCCTTGGACACTCCCAGGGGTTCCACAGCTGCTCTGGGAATTCCATCCCAGCCCCTCCCCACCCTCCCAGCCAGGAATTCCCAATTCCCAATATCCAACCAAAACTTCTCCTCTTTTTAATCTAAATGACTTTTGGGAGTGTTTATGCTGGAAAAGGATTTTCCAACCCAAAAAGGCCAGGCTAGGACAAGGAGCAGAATTCCTGCAGGGAATGCATGCAGCCAAAACAACTACAAGGAAGGGGGGGTGGCTCAGTGTTGTGAAGAAAAATTCCCTTTTATAAAATATTCAGTTTTTCCCCATCCATCCAAGAGCCTTTCTCCTTCACTGCTCTTCTTTTACATAGCTCTGCACTCCTTTGATTTTTCCCCTCTATTTTTGGAGGAATTGTCTCACAAAAAGAGTCTCTCCCACTCGACTGCTCAGCCTCAAAGGGCAGCACTTGGATTCTGGGCACAAAGAAATCATCCCTGGCCATTTGTCAGGATCTGAAATGCATCCCTGACCCCTCTGGAAAAGCCACAAAAAGCCATCTGCTCATATTTGTCTTTTTTTCGCCAGTTCAATCCCGGGTTTTGTGTCTCTATTCTGTTTTTTCAATGGAATCACAGCCTGGAAATGCTCGAGGTAGGCAAGAAGAAGCTCTGGGTGAAGCTTCCTTTGGAATTGTCCACAGCGGGATTGAATTCATCAAGGAAGGGGGAAAAATAATTGTGGGATCATTTCCTGGTGCTGCTGAGCTCAGGGAAGGGTTGAAGCCCAGGAGATGTGATCCTGGCATGGAATATGTTCGAGGAAAAGGAGGAATTTTTGTGGATATCTTTATCAAGAAGATGGGGAGGCTCAGGCAAAGATTCCCAGAGCAGCTGTGGCTGGCCCTGGATCCCTGGAAGTGTCCAAGGCCAGGCTGGACATTGGGGCTTGGAGCAACATAAAGTAATAAAAATATTATTTTATTTAAAATATTGTTTATTTTTTATTTATTTATTCTTTTATTATTACATTTAATTTATAGTACTATTAAAATTCTTATTGTTTAATTTATTCAAATTATTATTATAATATTATTTAAATAATTATATTTTATTTAAATATTATTTAGAATTTTTATTTAAAGTATTATTTAAATATTATTTAAAATATTAAATTAAAGGAATTGGATGGGATTTAATTTCCCTTCCAACCCAAACCATTTCAGGATTCCTTGACTTGCAGACACTGCTCAAACTTCCTTTTCCTTTGCAAACTTCCTTTGCAATAAAAAACATGGAGTACAACTTTTTCAGCCCAGCTGAGCCTGGTTTTTCCTGGTTTTCCTAAAGATTTGGGCAACTCTTTCTTCTCTCATGCTAAAGCAGAAAATTCTTTAAAAATCACAGGGGTTCAAGAGATTTTTGGGAGTTTTTTTTGGGTTTTCTTTATAATTTTTTGTTGATTTGTGATTTTTTTAAGACCAAACTTAAACTCCTCCTATAACAGATCCTCTGCTGTGATGTTCATCCTTATGGGATGACTCAAACTGCCTTAATTTCCCAGTTTACCATTCCCACTACGTTTGTGGAAGATTTTTATGAAAAAGGATATAAAAAAATATCCTTATTTGTACAAGCAACACTTTCCTGGGCATGTTTTGGAGCATCCAGGGCATAAAAAAGGAATAATGCAGGAAATTGAAGCCACTCAGAAGTGCTAAAAGCTGTTTTTTTTAGGGGCTGGATAAACACATTGAGACTTTTATGGGCAGCAAAATCATCTTTTTGGGACACTTGAGACTCGTCTGATGGTAGGAGCAGAAGGAGTCTCGTGAGTTTTTATTAGGACAAGATCAATCTGAAAAAATATTGGAAGTGAAGGGGATTTATCCATATTTTATCTGGAAGTTTCCTGGGTATAAAGGGATTGTCAACCTCTTTTTAAATCCCCTCAAATGCAGGCAAATTTGTGCCTTTGGGGCAATAAAAATAAAATGTGGTAATGGATCCATCCATTTTTATGGACTTATTTACAGAGATTGGGTGAAAGCCTTTTTGTTACCTTTCATCAGGAAAAATGGGAGGCATTGGAAGGCTCAGACCATGGGAAGATTTGCAGGCACCTCCTTCAATTCCTGGGATTTTTAAAGGTTTTTAGCTGGGAATGAGAGAGAGGAACCTTTTTGCTGGATGAGTCTCTTTCTCTGTTTTTAAAGAAAAGGAAATTTATCCCTTTATTCCCATTTCACACCTGCTGAGGTGGCAGGAGGGAGCTCTTTTTTTATCAATTTTCTGTATTTTATTTACTCCTTTCATCCAGATTTGTATTTTATTCCAACGTAAAGTGGGATCAATCCCACTTAATGCTGTTGATATAAGGGAGTAACAACAGGGTTGATGGGATTTATTCTGAAGGTCAAAGTGATTGTGGCTTTTCTGGTGCATTTCCAGGCAGGAAAAAGGGCCTGGTTGGAAAAATCCCACCTGGAATTATTTTCTAGATTCTGTGGGATGGGCAGGGACACCTCCCACTGTCCCAGGCTGCTCCAATCCCCAATGTCCAACCTGGCCTTGGGCACTGCCAGGGATCCAGGGGCAGCCACAGCTGCTCTGGCAATTCCAGCCCACCCAGGAATAAGTTTTGAGTTATTATTAAAATCCCATTATTATAATTTAACTTTAAAATAAAATAATTTCAAGGTCTTCCATTTTTTTTCCCCAACGTTAGGACTTGGAAAATACAAACCATGGAATTATTAATGTTGGAAAAGCTTCTGAGTCCAACCATTCCCCAGCATTCCAAAGCCACTGCTGCCCCATGTCCCCAAGTGCCACATCCAGAGGTAATTTGAATCCCTCCAGGAATGAGGATTCCATAATTTGTTTCCCAAGGAATGGTGCAAAGCAGAATCTTAGACCACCTTAAGGGTCCTGCTTGTGGATCTTAAAGGAAACACCCCCAAAACTCAAACCAAGCCAAGATTACTCATAACCGAGATGATTTAATGCTCCTAAAACCCAGAACTTGGCTTCTCCCTGAAGATAAATTACAAGTATTGCAATTCCTGCTTTTTTCCCCACTCAATAACCTGCAGTTATCCAATAATGCTCCGGGCAGGCTGAATAAATCATTCCCATCTTTGTCCTGATGCTGGGAGCCTTTGGAATGGGATAAGGAGCCTTTGGAATGGGAACAAGGAGCTTTTGGAATGGGAACAAGGAGCTTTTGGAACGGAGTAAGGAGCCTTTGATATGGGAACAAGGAGCCTTTGGAATGGAGTAAGGAGCCTCTGGAATGGGATAAGGAAGCTTTGGAATGGGATAAGGAAGCTTTGGAATGGAACAAGGAAGCTTTAGAATGGGATAAGGAGCCTTTGGATTGGAGTAAGGAGCCTTTGGAATGGGATAAGGAGCCTTTGGAATGGAGTAAGGAGCCTTTGGAATGGGATAAGGAGCCTTTGGAATGGAGTAAGGAAGCTTTGGAATGGGAAAAGGAGCCTTTGGAATGGGATAAGGAAGCTTTGGAATGGAACAAGGAGCCTTTGGAATGAGATAAAGAGGCTTTGGAATGGAACAAGAAGCCTTTGGAATGAGATAAAGAGGCTTTGGAATGGAGTAATGGAGTAAGGAGCCTTTGGAATGGGATAAGGAGGCTTTGGAATGCGAAAAGGAGCTTTTGGAATGGAGTTATGGAGTAAGGAGCCTTTGGAATGGGATAAGGAGCCTTTGGAATGGAACAAGGAGCCTTGGAATGGGCTGATTCCCGTCTCCTGCTCCAGCCATTCTGGTGCCATTTAACCCCACCCAGCCTCCATGGCAGCTCTGTGCTTCCCAAAGGATTCCAGTGAGGAGAGAGAAATGAATTCCTGAAGTTTTTAGCCAGGAATTCCAAATCAAAGGAAAGCAGTGGATTGGAATATTTTAGATTAGAACCCTTCATTAGTTTGGGTGAAGCTCACTGTGAGGCAAAGAGCACAGGATCATTCACATCCCAAGGATTCATCCATTTTTTTCTTGGAGACTTGACCCTAATTGTTGTTTTTTTTCCCCTATTTTTACCTCACACCTCGGCATAAAATTAAAGGGGATTAAGGAAATGGGATGTTCTCCTCAGTATTCCATGTAAATTCCCAATTTTTGAGTTCTCTTTGTGTGAGATTCCTCATCAGCTGGAGCTGAGGAATCTCCTGGCTATTGGAAACATGGAAAACATCAGGAGTCAAATCAACTCCTGGCATCCATCAGGGAGCAGAGATTTCCCTGGATGATAAATATTGGACATCTCCACCCCGAGCCTATCCCATCCTGGAATTCTGAGGGAGTTGTTGATGTCCTAGTGGGAACTGAAGGCCTCATCCAGCTCCCTTTGCTCTTTGCTCCTGGCGTGATCCTGAGCCGATTTCATCCAGAGCTGAATTCCACTGCAGCCCATTCCACAAATATTTCCACCACAAATTTCCTCCCGCACAGCGGGAGCACAAATAACCTGCAATCAGACCAGCCTAAAAAATGCCATTTTTTTGTTTCGCTCCTGTTTTCTCCCACAGAAAACCTTGAAAGCTTTTGTTTCCTGGCAAATTTTCCTGTTTTGTGACAATTCCAACAAAAGGATGAAGTCAAAATCTCCCCGTTTCTGACCCAGCTGGGTTTAAACAAAACAAGGACTTCAGTTTTTCTCTGTGTTCTCTGCAGGCCTGAGTTGTGTTGGCGTCCCTGTGGGAGGTGAAAATCAGATTATTGTTATTTTCTTGTAGCTAAACCGAGGAGTTTTCACTGCGAGAGAAAACAAAACCCGGTTTGCCGCTTGTGTTGAAAATGAGATTTCAAAGAAAAGCAGATCTGAAACAGAGAAGTTTCTCTTCTGCTGTGGTGGGGTTGGAGTTTGGCTTTTGACACGTTTCTGGTGCAGGGAATGAGGATGGTTTATAATGGGGAATTTTCCTTGGAGTGTTGTTTACTTCAAAAGCCGTATTTTCATTGGAAAATGGAGTTGGATGGTAAATCCTGGATCCCAGAGAGGGAATTTTTACAGGAGTGTGGAGGGATAGGAGAAGAGGGAATGGCCTTAAATTGAAATGGGGGTGGGGTTAGATGGGATATTGGGAATTGGGAATTGCTGGCTGGGCTGGAATTGCCAGAGCAGCTGTGGCTGCCCCTGGATCCCTGGCAGTACCCAAGGCCAGGCTGGACACTGGGACACCCTGGGACAGTGGGAGGTGTCCCTGCCATGGCAGGGGTGGGATTGGAGGGGGTTTAAATTCCCTTCCAACCCAAAACATTCTGGAATTCTGGGAAGTTTTTCCCGAGCTCCAGCTCCCAGCCCTGCAGGATGCTCAGGGGGTTTTAGTGATGGACATTTCTCCAAACCCCCAATTTTGGGAACAGGAGCAGCTCCGTGTGTTTGTGTCCCACCCTTGGGGACAATCCCTTGCTCAAAGCTCACGAGCAGGAAGAGAAGAAAATCATAAGAGGAGCCTCCAGAGGAAACCCAGGAGATGATTCCTTTTCTTCTGAAATACATGGAAAAGGGAGAAATGTCTGGATGAGACAATTCCTTCCTTTCATGCACGATAAAAACACCGGGAGCTTTTTTTGTCAGCTCCTCCCCCATTCTCCCCCACAAATTCCAAATGAATAAGGTAATGGGGGCCATTAAAATAATTTTTATCCAGGATAATAAATGAATAAAACAATTGAGCATCTCCAGGATTAATCTTGCCGGGTGTCCCCTTCCCAAGGATGCCTTTAAGGATCCACAGCTGCCCTTGGAAAATCCTGGCTCAGTTGGATTCTCTGGAAATATTCACATCCCTGAAATATTGAAGTTATTTCAAGAAATTCAGGGACACATTCCCTGCTCTGTGTCCTACTTTATGTGGCATTAGTGGCTTGGTCACCTCGTGCTCCATGAATAATGGAAATGTGGATTCTGCAATGTTTACAGGAATAAAAGCTCGGGAAATGTGGATTCTGCAATGTCTACAGGAATAAAAGCAGAGCATTAATTTGGGCTGTTTGTCCCCCTGTGGGAAAGCTCCCACAGCCACGGGCTCTTCCCGGGGATGCTCTGGAGCCTGGCATGACCTGCATGTTGAAAATGGATTTTCCCAAATGGAATAAGCATTTCCTTGCTTTTTTCAGTTGTGGTTACAAGTGATTTAGGTGATGCAGAGAGGGAGCTGGGCTGATTCCATGGATTTTGGCAGCTGGCTGGGGCTCAGACACAGGGAAAGGAGCTGTCCAAAAACACAACGTGGGCTGGAAGTTCATTTTCCAAACTGGCGAATACCTGGGCTTTGGGAAGAAGGAATTTGAGCAGCAGCTGGAGGGAAGGGATTCTCCCCCTCTGCTCTGCTCTTGTGGGATCCCACCTGGAATGTTGTGGACAGGTGTGGTGTCCCCAATAGAAGAAGGACATGGAGCAAGTCCAGAGGAGGTTGTGGAGTTGGTAAAGGGACTGGAACCTCCCCTGTGGAGAAAGGCTGGGAGAGCTGGGAATGTGTGGGAATCTGAAATGCAGGGAACTCTTAGAGCTTTGGGCCTGTGAGCCAAAGTTTAGAATTAAACCCAGGATTTGATCTGAGACCTTGGAAAAGGCTCCCAAACTGAGGTGCCAGAAGTGAGAATGTGGATTTATAGTTTAAAGCAGAGACA
The DNA here is from genome assembly GCA_035221435.1 of Sphenopsis melanotis. Classification (NCBI taxonomy): domain Eukaryota; kingdom Metazoa; phylum Chordata; class Aves; order Passeriformes; family Thraupidae; genus Sphenopsis; species Sphenopsis melanotis. The sequence goes on from JAWMRF010000271.1 coordinate 61,064,622, forward strand.
GGTTAAGCTAAGAAGAGGAAAGTTTAGAGTTTTAGAGTTTAAGATATAAAAATAAAAGTAGTTCCTGAGGTAAACAAGGAGTTTAGAATGCAGCACTGTGGGTTTGTGTGCCATAACATGAGTGGCTAAGAAAGCTCACACTGTAGCATGGGTCCATAAGATGAAATATTTAAGGATTGGGTGAAAAACATAAATATCCTTGTTGGCAGTGTTTTATTGGTCAATAACTCCTTAAAAGGTCTTGTAACTGAGGGTCCTGTGACCTTCTGAGCCATGCAGTGAAGATGTGAGCTGAACTCACCCTTCCTGCCTGTGTGGAAGATAAGAAAATAAACCAAAAATAAACCACATCATCAAAACCAGCTCAGAGGTCCCATCTCTAACCCATTCAAGACTCCTTCAAAACCCCCCAAACCATGCCAGGATTCCCTCAGAGGTGACCCTTGGGGAATCATGGAATCCTCCCACAATCCCAGTGTGGTTTGGGGTGGAAGGGGATTTAAAGCCATTTCCAAGGCTTTGCCAAGGCCAGGGCCACCTCCCCCTGTCCCAGAGCTCCTCAGACATTCCCTGCTCCAATCCCTGTCTGTCACTGAAGCTGGGATCCCTCAGGCTGCATTCCCTGCCTCTCCTGCAGCTTCCACAGAGCAACTCTTTTGTTATTCATTAAATGTCTAAATAAATAATGCACTGCTGTGCTGCTCCACAGCCTTTCTCTCCTGTTAATTTGGCTATGAAAAGTTGGAAAATTAAAAAGTTTTGCACCCTCGCTGGATATTTAATCCTCTTCCCAAGCCTGTGTACAGGTTTCATACCTTAAGGCTCTGGTGCATAATTACCATGCCCTGCTCCCATCCTGGGCTTTTGTTGGAGAAGGTTCTGGATTTTATCAGAAAACACCTTCTCTAATTTTAGTATGCAAAATTCTAATTACAGTATGAATTTTTTATTTCTTAATTCTTTACAGTTTTTGTTCCCCCTCTGGGTACTGAAACATAATTAATTCTCCTTTACTTTTTTTTTCCTAATAGATTTATGTGTATTATCATATATATTAAATTTTCAGTCCTGTAACTTCTTTTTTTTTTCAATTTTTATTGCTTCTCATACTGACAATGTTCACTTCATTAAAAACATGTAATCCCTGAGCTGTGATCAAGACATAATTGCACTTTTTTGGGGTATTATAGTAACAGAGATATTTTTTATTTTTTTATTACTGAAACCCCTCTTATGCTTCCATGATTTTGAGTAACACCCCCAACCTGCAAAGGGATTCCAGGCTGGAATTCTGGCACCAGGGCTCAGTTTCCATGGACGGAAGTGGTTGTACTCCCAAAAAACAATAAAATACTGGTTTTGCCGCCTCAGTTCCCTTCCAGCATTCACAGAAGCCCAGAATGGTTTGGGTTGGGTGGGATTTTAGGGATTATCCACAGGCAGGGACACCTCCCACTATCCCAGGCTGCTCCAAGCCCCATTGTCCAACCTGGCCTTGGACACTTCCAAGGGATCCAGGGGCAGCCACAGCTGCTCTGGGCAAAGAACAAATTGTGGATGTGGGGATGAGTTTGTTTTAGTTTCACATAAATAGATTTAATTGTTGCCTTTGGAGCATCCAGAGTGAGGATGGAATTTATTCCATGGGAATTTTGATACAAAATTAAGAAATCCTACAGTAATCCTACAGAGCTGCTGTCAGCCCCAGTACTAATAACTCGTGGTAGAATTGAAGAAACATGGAAAATGAGTGTGCAGGTAAATTAATTCCTGTTTTTGATGTATAAAACCAACTTCATCACTACCTTGACTTCCAGTGGAGTTCCTGCTGGAAGAGATGGTCCAGCCAAATATTCCCAGCCATTTTCTTCTGAAAGGGAACAGTTTTCTGAAATTAAAACTAATGGAACTACTTGAAATTAATTCTAATTACACTTCAGATGGTGGGGTGATTCTGGAGCAGCAAACCTTCCCAAATAATTGTTGAAGAGACATCCAGAAGTTTCCACAGCACCAAAAGTGCTCACTCCTTTTCCTCCCTCCTTTCCACATGGATGCTATCCTATTTTGCTGAGCCTTTAAATAAGACCAGAATGTGTCTGGAGAACAATAAAAAAAAACAAGGAAAAAGAGATGCTGTTCCTGCAGCACGAAGGGGGAGCAATTCCAAGCAGAAACTGTTTCTATTTTGAGGTTTTCCTCTCTTCCCCTTCCCAGTGGTGCCTGTTTGGGGTTGTTGGAGCATGGAAACAATGAAATGGGAGAGTGCTTTGTCCTCGACCTCTCCATCCTGATCCCCGGGGGATCCTGCAGCTCCAGGAGAGGCTGAAACAGCTCGGAATGGGCTGGGGAGGGAAACTGAGATCAGAGCTGCAGCTCTCCCTGCTGCTCCAGGAGAGTCACCCCTCTGAACAGGCTCATTAACTGCTGCAATCAACTGCTCTGGAAGTTGCTCCCCCTGATTCCCTCCCGGAGAAGGACTGGAGAGCCTGTGGCACTGGTCAGTGCACAGCTGGGTTCTGTCTGTGCATCCCAGGGACACCTTCCAGCATCCCAGGTGGCTCCAGCCTGGCCTTGGACACTGCCAGGGATGGAGCAGCCTCAGCTCCTCTGGGAATTCCATCCCAGCCCCCTCCCCACCCTCCCAGCCAGGAATTCCTT
>JAWMRF010000271.1:61105517-61117386 GCA_035221435.1 Sphenopsis melanotis
CCAGGGCAGCTCAGGGTGGGCACAGCAGGAATTTCCCCATGGAAAGGGGGCTCAGGCCTTGGCACTGCCCAGGGAGGTTTGGAGTGCCCATCCCTGGAGGTGTCCCCTGGAGGTGGCACTGAGAGCTCTGGGCTGGGGACAAGGTGGGGATTGGGCACAGCTGGGACTTGATGATCCTAAATTCTTTTCCAGCCTCAATGATTCCATGGTTGAAAGCTTGTGCTGGGTCAAGGGGGGAAAACAGCTTGGAAAACAGGGGACTTCCACATTTAAGGAGAACTCAGGGGCTGAATAACTCCCAGAGGAAAAATAACATGGAAAAAGCAGGACTTTCAGATTTGGGGACAACTGAGGAGCTGAATAACTCCAGCTCAGCGATGCGTCACCGCTGTCTCCGCTCTGCCCGCCGGGATGAAGCCGTTCCCATCCCTTCCCCAGATGTGTTTTATTCTTATCCCGCCTGCTCCCAACATCTGAAGACAAAGGCAGCTAATTAACAAATGAAATCAGCAAACTGCAGGCCCAGCAGCTGGGAGGAGATGATCCAGCAAATCCAGCCTGGATCCTGCCAAGCTGCTCCTCTTTGTGACTCTCCCGAAGCTCAGGGCAGGGGGGGATCGTGATCCCTATTTCCCTCTCCCAGGCAGCTCCGCGCCTTTGGAATTCTGCACAAGGAGGATTTGAACAACGTCTGCCACACTTCTGTGCACCTCCACTCCACCACGATGATGCAGTTCCCAGGGAGTTTGGATTAGCCCCGTTTTGATCAGCTTAGGTTGAGTTTTCCATTTGTTCAAGAGGTCGGGGATGTGTGAGGGGAATTCTTCCAATCCGGTGTTTACCGTGCCTGGCCCATCTGGGTTTTGGGGAGTGCTTGGTGCAATTCAGAGTTTAAAGACTGAGAAATTGAACCTGATGGTGGCACAAACCTCTGTGGGAAACATCTTTCCCTAATTATTTTCAGGTTGATTAAGAGACTTTAACCGTGTAGCAGCACCCATGACTTCAGCTTGATTTAAAGACTGATTAATCTGGTGACTCCTCATAATTTCATCAACCTGAATTGAAAATTTTGGGGATATTTTTTCTTTTTCTTGTAAAACAGTGAAGAGATTCATCTTGTTGAGATTCCCAATGTTAAATCTTTATAGGTTTGTTTTTTGTGTGGTATTTGAAATTATTGTGTCTGAAATGGTTTGGGATGGAAGGGATCCTAAATCCCATCCCATTCCATCCCTGCCATGGCAGGGACACCTCCCACTGTCCCAGGTTGCTCCAAGTCTTGTCCAGCCTGGCCTTGGGCACTTCCAGGGATCCAGGGGCTTCTCTGGGTGACCATTCCAAGCCTTTCCCTTCCCTCCCAGCCTTCCAAGCCCCTGAATATTCCTGTGCTGCTGGGAAAGAACAACCACCCCCAGCCACCCCTAGCTTTAAAAAGAGGGGTTTTAAATTCCGTTTAGAAAATTGAATATCGATTAGTCCCAATTCAATCAGAATTGAAGCCGGAATTCTGGAGAACTTCCATGAGCACCAGGATCAGGTGGCTTTAAACTACCTGGCTAAAGGCAGGGAATTTTGGAGTTTCCCTGCAATATCCCTGCAGAATCCTTTGTCCCAACACCATATTTTTCCTGCTTTTTCTCTTTTCCGGCCCTCACATGGCTTGAGCAGAGCCCAGCCTTATGTAACCACCCAGTCACACATTCCCAACACTGGGAATGTTCAGGGAAATCTCCCAAAAATTAGGAGCATACTTCACTCTCCTGGTAGTGCTTCTGCTTTGGCTTTGCTGCAGCTGTCGGGATCTTTCCAGCACTGCTGTTGGAAAAAAAAATTCCATCAGGTTCTGCAGTGGGAATTTTCCATTAATTGACCATTATGAAATGCTTTGGCAGAGGCTTTGCTGCAGTTCCATTCCCAGCTTGGATTTCTTGGAGCTTTCCCGATATTCCTGCAGAAATCCATCCCTTGCCATAGTTCAGTGCTTGCTTGGAAGGGATTAGCTGGAGAAGGACTGGGGACAAGGGATGGAGGGACAGGAGCCAGGGAATGGCTCCCAGTGCCAGAGGGCAGGGATGGATGGGAGATTGGGAATTCCTGGCTGGGAGAGTGGAATTGCCGGAGCAGCTGTGGCTGCCCCTCACTCCTGTGGCATTCCCAGGATGGGCATTTGGAAGTGCCTGGTATCCACATTTCCATTTCCCTCTGCTCCCACAGACCCATGAGGGATCCCTCTTGTTGTACTTGGTGTTTCCGTGTTCTCCAGAGCCGGATGACAGAATTCCTTCTTGTTTTATTCAACTCAGTGATGAATAAAGGATCACATTTGATGAGTACATGACAACTCCAGAGCTGCATTTCCTTCCATTCCCTTTGTTCCTCCGGATACTTTTCCTTTGATTTCGACAGCAAATGAATTAATGATGAATCCCAGCTCTGCTAGGCTGAGGTTGGGGGTGGGACTGATTTATAACTGGCAATTCTGCTCCCACCCCCTCCCTGTGTCAACCTAGGGGCATTCCCAAAGTTTTCCCCACATTTCTATGGCCAGATGGCATTTTCCAAGGTTGAAGTGTGTCCCGGAATAACTGGAATTTTCTTTTCTGAGACAGTGCAAGTGGCTGCTGGGGAGACAATGGAAAGGCATATCCTGGATTTCACCATCGGAATAAAAAGTTTGGAAGTGGAAGAGATCCCCAGGGAAGAAGTCTGAAATGGAAAGGAGAAAAAAACCCCCTCAGATACTGGAGAAAAATCCTACAATGTTAGGTTTGGAAAAAACCTTAAAGCCCATTATGGGACTTTATGGAATATTATGGAATGGTTTGGGATGGAACGGACCTTAAATCCCATTAATTCCCACCTTCTACTATCCCAGAGTGCTCCAAATCCCAGTGTCCAACCTGGACTTGGACACTTTCAGGGATCCAGGGACAGCCACAGATGCTCTGAGAATTCCATTCCAGGGCCTCCCCACCCCCCCAACCAGGAATTCTTTCCTAAAACAAAAACAAAAACAAAAACAAAAAAATTCTTCCTAAAAATAGTAAAATCAAGCTCAAAAAGAAGCATTAAAAATTCCAGGCCCAGCTGAAAAATAACCCAATTATTTATTTAAAGGTGTCCTCTAGGATCTGGAAGCTGCTGTAGGAATTCTGGATATTTGGGGCTGCATTCCCCTCATGGAATTGGGGCGACAGCTCTGCACATCCCAGCAACAGCAACGGATTTGTATTCAGGCAGAAAGTTTGGCAGATACATTAATTTGGAAGCTCCTTGCGAGGATGATCCAGTATTTACTCTGGAATGACTGAAAAGGCTCCAAGTGGAACTCTAATCCATTAAATACCTCTTGAATGATGTTGTTATAAATCCCAGTGATCCCTGACATGCCAGGCTGCAAATGAAGACTCCCAGGGAGGAGAAGAGCCAAGGCTGGTGCTGGGATGCAGCGCAGAGGATTTGGCTGGGATAGGGGAATTGCTGGGATTTTCATGGAATAACACAAGGAAGAGGTTTCTGAAGGGAATTTATTTGTGTTGGAGATACCCTGACCCATGGAACAGCAGGGACACCTCCCACTGTTCCAGGCTGCTCCAATGTCCAGCCTGGCCTTGGGCACTTCCAGGGATCCAGGGGCTCCACAGCTTCTCTGGGAATTCTGTACCAGAGCCTTCCCACCCTTCCAGCCAGGAATTCCTTCCCAATATCCCACCGAAATCTGCCCTCTTCCAGTTCAAAGCCATCCCCTTGTCCTGTCACTCTCTTGTTTCCTGTATCCCCCTCAGATCCTGGAATTTCCTGTGAGGTCTCCACGCAATTTTCTCCTCTCCAGAACATTCCCAACTTTCCCAGTCTGTCTCCATAGGGGAAGATGCTCCAATTCAATTATTCCTCAGTGCCTTGGTGGGATCTTTAAAGGTTACTTTTGACCCAAACTGTGCTGAGGTTCTGTAGCTCCACTGTTATATTTATATTATTTATATTTTAATTTATATTATTTATATTTATAATATTTATATTTATATTTATATTTATAGGTGTATTTATATTTATATTTATAGGTATATTTATAATTCATACTTTATATTTATATTTAGTTTTAGTTTTAGAGTTATATATACATGTACACTTATATTCATAGTTATATTTAGATTTTTACATTTAGATTTATATTTACAGGTATAGTTATATTTATATGTTATATATTTTTATATATTTATATTTATTCATTTATGTTCCTGTACTGAGTCAATGTGATCTGGTCAATGAAAGATCCTGCCTAGAACACAAAGACCACTGAGAGTCTGGAATTCCAATCCCCCATGGATTGTCCCACTGGCACCTCAGGATTTTGGGTTTGATATTCATTTGTGATGAACACAACCAGGAGCAAATCAGCAACCCCCACAGTTGGTTTACAGACAATATTTGCACAATTTTATTCCATTATTCTGTGGGGAAATTACCCAAAACAACCTGGAAACACAATGTTCAACATTCCAGACCCGTTGGAATTCTGGGGGAGGAGGTGAATCCCTCGATGTGCTGGAGTGGAGCATCTCAAGGTCATCATTAAGCAAGGAGTGGAAATTTGCTGAGCTTGGCTTTGTTTGTGAATTCCTTTGGGTTCCTGAGGTAATGCTGGAGTGTTCTTTCAGCACAGCACAATATTTGGATTTGTGGCTTTAGTTGCACAGGGATTTATATGGAAAAGGCACACGGATCCCAGGAATTTCTGTTAACCCTGTGTTAAGCCAACAAAAGAAATTCTTTGGCCTTTAAAAAGAGGCAGCAAAGTGCAGCCACCACAGGGATTTTTTTTTTTGTTTTGTTCATTCCTTTCCTGCATTCCCAGGGCTGGGACTGCAATTCCATCACCAATTCACAGCAATAAAATTCCTGTGGGCTGAACAAGACGAGATGGATTTCTCCTGATTTTATTGTCGTCTGCTCCCTAATCCGTGTTAGGATCCCAGAAGGGTTTGGGGTGGAAGGAACCTTCTCATTCCATGGGCAAGGACACCTTCCACTATCCCAGGGTGCTCCAAGCCCCATCCAACCTGGCCTTGGGCACTTCCAGAAGCCACTGGAACGTCGGATGGGGAGGATGGTCCCTTGGGAATTCTCTGGTGTGAGAAGGCTCAGGATTAAGGTGCTGGGAATTTGGGTAGAATGACCCAGGAAAGGGCAAACAACACTTAAAGATGTGTGGGGATAAAGGAGAACCAGGAGAAAAGGGAACTGGGAAGAGGATGAGGAAAATGGGAGTTAAACCAGAGAGTAAAGGGGAATTCACTTCCCTCATGAGGAGAGGATGAGGAAAATGAGGATTAAACCAGAGAATGAAGGGGAAGTCACTTCCCTCAGCAGCTCCCAGAGCAAAGGATGCTCCTTCCTTCCACAGCAGCTCCAAGTAATTTGTGGTTTTTGGGGATTTATGTCCCTTTTTCCACAGATCCCATTAACCAGCCCCTGAACAATTCCATGATCCTCTCTCCATCCAGTCAGGCAATTTTCTCCCTGTGTGTTCCCTAAATTCAATTGGTGCCGTTAACAGGAAGGCGAGAATCCCCCAAAGAGCAGCTTTGGCTCCTAATTAACCCAATTAGAATCGCTTCATTACTCAACAGCCCCCTGCTAGTTCCTGTTTCCTCAAGGATCCCATAAAATGCTGAATGTTGTCCCTGTTCCTGGAAATCCTTGGGAGCTGTGCATGGAGGTGGGAGGTGCTTGGAGCAGACCAAATGGATCAGTGAATTCTGGAGGATTTTCAGAGCTGGTTTTGTCCAAATTCAGATCTATGTGGGTTTGGTGGAGTCACAGTTCAAGAATCTACAATTCCACCAGGGAAATGTGGGAATTCAGGAATTCCCAGGGATTTATCAGAAATACTGGTTTTGATGGAAGATTTGAGACCTGGTGCCTCTTCCCACTGAGATGAACAGGCAGAAGATTTTTCCCTTCTCCTTTTGCCTTGGTTTTCCAACAGGATTTTAGGATGATTGTTCTGCTGTGCTCTGTGAGTTTTCAAAATTATTTTTCTTCAAGGCTTGACTGTCTAAAATCCCAGATCCCAGAGGCTGGAAAAGACTCCAGGATCACTGAGTCCAACCTGTGACCAATCCTCATTTTTTTTGGAATAAAAATCCAGAAGATGCCAACAATATGGAAGATGATTCAAAACAAAGCCATTTTCTTTACTCTAAAAATTCTGCAGGAAAAGTTTGTGTCCATTGTAATTCCTGTTTTCCATGGGAAAAAATAAAATCAATCAAGAACCATTGAAAATGCAAATGTCTCTGGCAATTATGATTCAGGAATGAAATTCTGCTTCATTCTAACTTTAGTGGGAATTTGGGAAACTGCAGAATTTTGGCTGCTTATTTTAAGGTTCCCTCATCTCCTCTTAAAAAAATGAAGCTTCTCATTCGGTTCTTGCGTTGAAGAAGAGGAAAAAATAGATGAAAAAACATGGAAATGAGGTGGTTTTATGAAGTTGTGCACCAAGATTTATGCAAAGCCCATTTATTTCCTATGGAACACGGAAAAGAGGCACTTCCAGCAGGATTTATGGCATCAGGGACTCTGGGCAGCTCTTCAGGTTGGGATGGGCAGTGAGGTTGGTCTGGGGGATGCCCCAATCTGCCCTTGATGGGAATTTGCCATTTGGGTTTTCCCCTTTTATTTCTGAGTTTGCGTTGACTCCTTCCCCAGGGTGAGCTCATCAAGGATGTCTCATTCCCAAGGGAACAGGGAGCTCAGCACAGATTTTTTGTCTGCAGCCATGAATATTAAAAATCTTGGTGAGAGCATCAGTGATCCTCGATTCCCAAGGATTTAAAAGACAAAATCACATTGGGCAAGAATCCTGCACACAACGATGCAGATTCACCCTCTCTCCCTGGAATTTTCTTCTTCCACAGGGTTGGGAGGTGCTGTGACGTCCCAAGTAGGAACCACAGAACCATTGAGGTTAAAAGACCTCACCTCCAAGATCATCAAATCCAACCTTCAATGAAGATTTTTGGACACTCCCAGGGGTGGTGACTCCACCACTGCCCTGAGCTTGAAAATCCTTTCCCTGCAGAGCTTTTCCCAAATATTCAACCTGAGCTGCTCTGGTGCCACTTGAGGCCATTTCCCTTGTCCTGTCCCTGTTCCCTGGAAGCAGAGCCCGATCCCCCCGACTCCACCCTCCTTCCAGGTGGTTGTAAAGAGCAACTCCCTGGAGTAGCAACAACCTCACCCCACCCGGGACAGAGGAGCAGAGCTAAAGGTGAATTTTGAGCGTTTATTTTGTGTTTCTCCTCGCAGTGATGGAGATGTTGTACTTGAAGGACACAAAGCTGGGACTCTGCTGTTAAAATAAGGTTTTAGGCAGCAGATTTTTATGAATTCTATGTGATTTTATTCCTTTGCTGACTTGGAGAAAGGGGGAGAAGATGGTGATGGATTAAGAGGAATTATCTCCATGATTCCAGAGTGGTTTTCCTCCCTGCTGTGCTGTCATTACTGTCACGATATAAAAACAAAGGGACACCACAGAGCTCTGAATGTTCTCCTTGTGTCCCTTCTCCCAGCACCCCAGGGACTCCACATCTTTGGGATGCAGTTCCACCCGGCCTAAGCAGGAATTGTTGGGATTAAAAGAAGGTGAAATGCATTGGTTTCTGTTCCGTGGGACAGCCAGAAAAATGATTCAGGGATCTTCCTCTGCTCAGCTCCAGCTCTGGAATTCTGGGATTCAAATCCCACTGGATTTATAATCGGGGACAGAGTCTTCTTTTCTTTCATCAGTCGTTTCCCTTCCCTTGAGTCCTTGACTTTATTTTCTTTAACCATTTCTGGGCTGGAGCCCTGGATTTTCCTCTTTCATCTCCATGAATCCCAGTGATATAAATCAAGGCACTTCGTCTTTTTTTGGTTTTGTGTTTTTGGTTTGTGGTTTGTTTTTTTTTTTCCTCCCGGGCTGGATATTGTTCACTTGGATGTCTGAGCATTTCAGAGGGAACAGCAAAGTGGAAAGATCAAAAGGCAGAGGGAGAGCAGCAGAAGGGGCAGCGAGGGCTCGCAGGGATGAAAAGACGCCGGTGACAGATGATGACAACTCGTGTGTGTCCCCAGCAACGTGACACGAGTGTTGTTCTCAGCAGGATTTGAGGAAGAAAACAGCTTTGCTGGGAGCAGACAAAACAAAATGGGAAAAAAATTGATAGGGAGAGAGAGAGAGAGAAAAAAGGAAAAAAGGCTGGAGCTGTCAGTGAGTCATGTTGCGAAAGAACTGCAACATTTCCAGGGCTTTCATTCACAGATCAGGCTCTTCCCTGAGCGTGCTCCCTTCCCCCAATCCCTGAGTTATTCCCACTCCAGGATAAGCAGCTTTTCTCTTTTCCAAGCCACAACTCCCCTCTCCAAGGCCTTTTACAATCCTTGGAGCCCTTTCTGTGCTGTGTCCCAAATGAATCCTACCAGGAGCAGCTCTCCAGGCCCATCTCCCTATTTTTACTTGAGGCTTCCATGCATCCATTCAGATGGATTTGCCTGTGCTTTCCCAACACTGAGGATTTGGATCCAGATTTTTGTGACTTTACAACAATTCATTTAGAAGCATTTCACATTGGAGCTCATCAACTGCTTAATTGGAGTCTGACTGCTCTGGAACTGCTCCTAAACTATTTAATGGGAACTGGTTTTTCCAACAGCTCTGTCTCCCAGCTCCTCAGTTATAAAAATAACCAAAGAAACCCCTCTGGTGAACCAGCTTCAAAAATTCCAGAAGTGTAAAAACAATTCCCAATTTCCATCATTGAAACAGAGCAGGGAAACTCCCCAGTACCCAGGATGGGCACCTGGAATCCAGGAAGAGGGAATATGGTAAAGAGATTTTGGGAAGGTTGCTCAGTCCATTGGCTTAGCAGGGACAAGCAGCCACATTTTTTGGTGGCAAATGCAAGTTTGGAGTTAAAACAAATGGGATTCTCCCAAGAAAGTTGTGGAAGGTCCTATTTAGCAGGGAAAAAAATCCTTAGGTTTGTCTGGCATTTCTTCAATACAAATACAAAAGGATTATTAAAAAACTTAGACTAAAGTTCTGTCATGGAACACCAAAGGGAATTTTGATGGGATAACGGGCAGGGATGCAGACAGAAGAAATTTTGGGATGGGATCATGGGATAATCTCCCAGGAGGAAAGGAGGACTTCATTCCATTGCTGGTTTATTTCCTCAGGCTGTGCACAACTCGAACCAACCACGTGAAACGATCCCTGTGGTTCTTGCATTAATGAGTTTTATCCTCCTCTTTTATGATCAATTCCATTTTTGAGTGGTCCATATAACGGAATTGTGGGTAAATATTATCCATAAAAACCCATGCCAGGGAGGAAAACTTGATGCCATAAAAACTCAATGCCATAATTTTCCCTTTGGTGCTGAGTGCTGCACATTCCCTGTTGGGCTGCGCACATTTCGTGGTTGGAATGCTCTCAGAACTTCCCAAATTATTAATTTTTCCTGCTTCTAAGGAGAGTTACATGGAGTGGAGCACTGCCAGCAGAGCCTCATTTTCTTCCCTGGAAAAATCAAAATCTGGGAATAGCTAAGAGGGGGAATAAAGCTTGAAAACTTTAAATCTTGAAGACTTTGTGACATTTAACGGGAATGGAAATGTGATGGCACCAGAACCAGCTGGGACAATCCCTCCTGCCCATCCACTGGAGAAAAGCTCCTCTGGAAGAGCCCAAGGAACTCCTGGAAGTGGCACTCGCTGCTCTGGGCTGGTGACAAGGTGGGCATTGGGAACAGCTTGGACTCGATGCTCTGGGAGGGCTTTTCCAGCTGGAAAGGTGGGAAAAGCTGGAAGAATAAAGGAGATCAAAGTGCTGCAGCTACAACAATAATCACCTGCCACAGATGGAAAACCAAATCATTTCCCCATCATTTTCCCCTTATCCCTCTTGAATATCCATGAGAAGGAGCTGGATTTGCCCTGTGACCTCCTGGCAGCCTTGCACACATCTGGAGCATCCCCAGCCCCGTATGGAATCAGATCCAGAGCAGATTAATCATCCCAATTAGGCTTCAAATGCTCTAACTGGTGTTTCAAAACTCCACACTGGGTGGAAGTTTTCAGCTCCTGAGCTGCTCTCAGTCTGTGGAACCATCCCAGCTTCCCCTGGAAAATGGGATGGGAATGTGCTCCAGCTGATTTGGGAGCAGAGTTTGAAGATCCCACAATAACCAAGGAGTGAGATGAGGCACTGAACAATGCTAAAAAGCAAGTTATTGATTTTTCTCTTATTAAGGGAGCAGCCTGTGCTCTGTGTGCGAGGAACGAGGCAGAGGAGCTGAGACTAATAATGGAATGCGGTCCTGAAATTGAGGATCCCATCAGGAACAGCTCCAGCTGGAGCTGGACCTGCCTGTGCATCTTTATCTCTTTTTGTTCCTTGATTTCAGCTGCTGATTTTATCTCATCATCCATTTTCTCCCTGGTAAATAAGATGCAGAGCTGCTCTCTAAATCAGCACCTTCTTAATGCAGCCTTTTGTGGTGACCACAGCATTTGGGAAGCTCTTGAAGGCCTAATGAGCCTCATCAGCTGAATTATTTTAATTAACAGAGAAACAGGACCAGCCTTTGCACAAGGGATTTTTTCTCTGAAGTGCTTTTTTCTTTTATAAAAATTTGGGGTTGTAAAAATTGGGTTGTTTGCTCCAAAGATGGAGCAAAGGCTCCCATTTTAGGAGGAATAATTGAGATATCAAGCCAGTTTTTAGTGAGACAACTTTTTCATCTTTACTCTGTTAAAGGTTTTGGTGTTGGGCAGAAAAACCCATTGAAGTCCTGGAAAAACCCTGATGGAAAGAGAAATTCCTGCTTGGCTTTGGCCAGAGTGGGCAAATCCACCTGTGGAGGTGTGGGGTGCTCATCACTGCCAAAATCTGGTGTGGAGGTGAGAGATAAAAAGATTTTGAAATTCCAAATTTTCCCCAAAGCCTCTCAGATACATCCATGGATCCTACAACCAGCTGTGTGATAATCAGTGATGCCAAAAATAATTTCCCCATGGAGGTAATTCCATACAAGTTCCCGAGATTTGGGATATCCTGGATTTGGATATCTGCACACCTGGATCTGTTCTCCTTATCCCAATAGAACATTACTAATAATTCCAATATGTCCTTTAATTTCTCCTCCCAGACCATCTATCCTTCTCTGAGGCATTAAGAAGAAAGTGAACATTGATTAAAACAGGTGTCCACTGTCCCAGGTGTCAGTCCAGGCACTGAAAATCCTCCCAGGAGCTGAGCTAATTATGGAAAATCCAGCTAATAAAGGTAAACAACTTCTCCACGAGCACTTCATAAATATCCAGGGAAAGGCAGAGGCGCCGTCTGGTTATTCCACGGATGAGTGCTGGCTGCTGATTGATTACAAAGCTCCAGTCAGGATTTTATCAGCTCAATAACTCTGTAATCAGTCCCTTATCTCAGTTTTGCCTGATTAAAATTGCTGCACAAGTGGCTGTTCTTTCACACTCTCCTTCCTCGAGGGAATTTTGATGGACCACAGCAACGGGAGATGTTTTTAAATGGCCAAGGTTTGCTCTGTGAGTTGGCTCCTTTGTGTTTGGGGTCTGATCTGGATGTCAAATCGGATTGTGGAGGTGACAGGGGAGGTGTGCTGATGGCTGTACAAACAGCTAATGGGTGAGGGTGATGCCTCAGGTTCAGCTTTTCTATGTTTCACATTCTGTGCTGCTTTAGTGTGTGGGTCTGGGCTCCATAGCAGGGGATGCTGAGCTCTGTGCACAGAGCAGGGAGACAAAACAATTCCTGCTCCAGCTGGGCACCAAGGACAAATGA
>JAWMRF010000271.1:61174056-61188537 GCA_035221435.1 Sphenopsis melanotis
TTTATTGAGTGGCAACAGCAAATGTGATAGAAGGATTAGAAAGGAGATAAAGGAGAGAGAGAGAGAAAGGGGGGGAAAGGAGAACAGGAAGGGAAAAAAAAAAAGGAAAAGAAAATAAGAAAAGAAAGAAACCCAGACAGAAAAAGCATATCTCAAAAAGGCCATGAAAAAAGGCTAAAAAATATAACTCCCACCCTCCCAAAACATTAAGCTAAAAAAAGGGGGAGGGGAGGAAGAAGAAGGGGGGAAAAAAAAAAAAAAGGCAAAAATCCCGGTGTGACAGGGACTGCAGCAACACCCCGGCACAGCCTGTGCGGATCTTTGATCTCCTGCATCGCATTAAGTAACAAAGAGCAGAGGAGTTTGGAGATGCAGGAGCTGGGCTGCTCTGATCCCAGCACCGCTCCGTCCCATCCTGGGCTGCGCGTTCCCAGCCATTCCTGCAGCACCATTATTTTCACCCGGAATTCTCGGAGTTGCGCCCGGTTCCCTTAATTAGCTGCTGGCGGGCAGGGTGGTGTTTACTCCTGGAGTATCTCCTGTGTATAGCGGGGGCACTTTCCCCATTACTGGTGCTTGAAGAACGTTTAGCCCAAATGACTGAAATAGTTAAACCTGCGGGATGCAGCTTGCAGTTTCTCCCCCTCTAAATGGTGCCACATTTCTTCCAAGGGGTTATTAGTGTTTATTTTATTAAGGCAAGGTAGGGAAGGACTTACACAGCGAGTAAGGAGCTGTGAGTAGCCACACCAGGGGCTGTGTGTGAGCTGACACACAAAGCAGCTCAGCGCTGAAATAATGAGCAAAGTTCTTCTGCTGCAAATATTTGGGCACATTTTACTACAAAACATCCATCGTTCCACAGGCTGCAATTAAAAAAAAAAAAAAAATTAAAAATCACCTTTCAGGAGATCCTAGAAAGCTCTGGGTTCCCACTTTTTCTGCTGCTCTGCTATGAGGCTTTTCCCTTCCATCCTATTCCATTATGTGGCTCTAAGGCAGGGCTGGGGAATCAGCTCACCTTCCTCCTGTGTGCCCGTGCAGCCAAAAATCTGCAGCAGGAAAAGATTTCAGGAAGGTTTTCTAAAGCAAAGGGGAAAAAAAAAAAAAAAAACAACAAACCACCCAACGTAAGAGCTGCAAAACCTCCGTGCCTGCTCGGAAATAAAGGGAGAGGCATGTGGAGATATTAATAGAAAAATGGGAAATATTTTTGAGGAGGGATGTTGAGCACATTCACTCCATGTTCCTCCAGTTGGGGACATGACAATTAGTACATCTGAGGTTTGCAATGCAGATTTTTACTGTGTGAATGATAGATGGAAAAAGAGGGGAAAATGTCGTTGTTTTGGGAAAATAAAGAACGGTTTGATCCAGAAAACACCCCAACTTTGCTCAAGCCACAAGGCAAGTATGAAGGGGACTGCTGGCAGCATGTACAATTTAATTCCTGCAGCACTGAAAGTCTGGAAAATCATAAATTGCGGACAAAAATATGTTTAATTTAATAAGGGGGCATTGCAACAATTGTAGAAGAAATTCGGGAATGGAGGGGCAGCCTTTTTTTAGAAAAAAAACTGTGAATTTCCAGCAGCAGGGTTGTGCAGTGATCCTCTATTTTTAAAACCTGTGCTCCATTCATAGTATTTAAGTGCTTAAATCAGCACAATAAACGTAAATAATTTACTGCTTTGCAAACAGAAAATTGGGCAGAAAAGTGATTTTTGAGGAGCCACTTGGCTCCCTCTGCCCAGTGATTTGGTGCCCTGTAAAATGCATCTGACACTGCTGTTCATTAAGCCGGTGCTATTGAGCCTTCTTCACGTTCATTAGTGATTAATTCAGACAGATATTTAACTTAATAAGGTAAGCAAATAAACAAAAAAATCACTTTCTGTGCCTTAAGGTTTTTTGGCCCTCTAATTGGTTTTGTGCACTAATTATCAAGATTAACACCTTACGCTTTTCGCTTTTCTCGGTCCTTACACTTAGAAATTCCCGGTGGGAAAAGGCAGACAACCTTGGGGGAATCCCTTAAGTGCAAGGGGTTAAGAGTTTGTCTTTTAAAAGCAAGATAAGCAGTGTAAAAACCCACCAGGAGAGAGGGAGTCCAGGTGAATTTTAGCGAATAACAGGATGGGGAGGCAGGAGCTGCCTCCTGACTTCCCCTGGATGTGAGGGGGAGCTTTTCCAGAGGGGGATTTGTGGCACTTTTGAACAGATAGCTGGGAGCTCGGAGCTTTGTCACCCTGATGCCAAACCCTCCATCCAGCCTGGCTCAGGGGTGGGTGGCACAGCCTTTCCTGGCTAAGCCAGGCTTAACCAGCGGCCTCCAAAAGTTCCTTTCAACTCCGCTTCCCACAGAAGCGAGCGCTTGATGTCGGTGCCAAGGCATTGTGATTTCCTCTGCACTGACATTGTTCCAGACCTGAAATTCCCCCCCAGCCCAGCCTGGCCGTGTCCTCCTCTTACCTCAGGCTGGGCTCAAGGAAACCCTTCCCTCTCCGGGCAGCACCAGGGATGCAGGAGAAGCAGCTGGGTGGGAGCAGCGCCCTGCAGCCAGCCTGGCTCTGCATTCCCAGGAGCTGCAGCATCCTCAGGGCCCCCCTGCCACAAGCAAATGTCAAAGTTTGTCGCTCTCACACCTTGACATCCCCTCGGAAAGTGCCACAGAAAGTGCTGATTCAACGTCTCTCCTGGAAAACCTCTCCTTGCCTGCTCCCACTGAAGCCCCCCTTGGGTTTCACCTGGTGGGAAGAGCTTTGGGAAGGGCCAGCATGGGAAGTTCTCCTGGCTCGAGGTTCATTAAAACTCATTTTAGCCCAGGCGCCAGCACAAGTTGTTGCTCGTGACAGTTTGTCACCACCACGTGCGACATTTGCTAGGCAGGATCCCGAAATAACCCAATAATTGCCACTTTTCCTGCCCTGGGAAGCCTCACAGATCCACCTCGCTCCTGCCTCGAACCCCATGGCACTTTCCAGTAGGGTGTTTTTGGGGGTTTTTTGGAGCATTTGGGGATTTTTAAACTCCTTTTCCTTTAATTCTTTTCTTTCTTTAATGGGTGACTGGATAAATTCAGTGGTGGATTTTTGTGACACTAAAGCAGCAGATAAGTCTATGATGCACTCTAGCTATGTGGTTTAAAAATCCCTTACCATATGTTTTCTCACTGGAATGCCTCATCTTGCAAAATTACAGGAACCGAAGCTTAAAAACACAATTAGGTAGTTTAAAATGAAATATTAAAGAAATACCACATATTTTCTGATATGACTGCGATGGTTTGCCTTGATTTTTGTCCTCCTTTTTCTTTTTCCTTTTTTTTTTTTTTTTGCTTTCTTTTGTATTGTTCTTTGAGTTGTTCAAGGAGCCCAACTGCATTCGATTGTTGTACTAATCATGCTCCACATTTTTCTGATTAGGTTATATAGGCTGTGGTTAAATTATAAATGAAAGAATGAACTACCAGAGTACTTGTCATAACAGTATCTTTTATGTTGTTACGGAAGATTGAGGGGGGGGAAGGAGGAATCAAAAAAGGCTTTCTCTGATGAAGACTCTCCCTGCCTATTTTGTGCTCCTTATAGGATCTGTATAGACAAGGAATGCAATTTGTTGGAATGTTTTTTTTCCTCAGGTATTCTGAGAGCTACAGCACAATATCTGTCCACTGAGAAAAATGTGAGAAAAAGGGATCCATAATACATAAAGATGCATATTGGAGCACCAGCCCTGTCGTGCACACAAACACACCCTCTCCAACTCCACTTTATTCCATTACTCTGCTAGAAAAGCCGCTTGAACTATTTTTTTTTTATATATTTTTTTTCCTTTTGCCACCAAGGAAAAGAAAATTTCCAAATTTGAAATGATGCCTTACATTGTTGTCTCCTGTCCCACTGCAAGCACAGCATAAACACAGCAGATTGGGGGTTTGATGATCGGAAATTTTTTTTTATTTTAATAGGATATATTTTTGTTTCCACTATGTTATTTTAAGCCATTGGCTGCAAAACTGATTTTGAGGGAGAGCTGGAATTGCAATGATCAAACTACTTGACTGAAGGCTCACCTTCACTGCCGGTTTAAGAAAATATTTGATGCTCCTATAATTAAAAATATTATTTAAATTTTCCAGCATTTTAGAGCTTCTTCGCACAACCTCCAAAACAAGAAAAGCCAGAAGAACAGTGTTTTGCTGTTCAATTCTATCCTTCTCTTAAACACAGCGTTATTTTCCCCCAAAGTTCAGCCTGCTGCAGCAGCGACGCGGAGGAGGAGGGAAGCCCGGAGCCACGCACGGAGCACACCTCGCAGCGAGCCCTGCATTTACCCATTTCTTTCCCTGCATTTAGCCATTTCCCCGCATTTAGCCATTCATTTCCCCGGGATTTCCAGCTCCCCCAGCCCCCGGCACAAAGCCCTGCGCGCCGCTCGCTTTTTGCTTTCCTCGCCGGAGATGAATGGCTCCCGGAGCATCTGCGGGGGTTTTGGCCGGCGGAGGGGATGCGGGCGATGCTTTAATTGCGGCCGGGCCGGGGCAGGGACCGCTGGGTGTCCCCTGTGCCACCGCGTGTCCCCCGTGGCAGCCGTGCCTGTGAGCGCTGCTTTTTGCACCCCTGCAACCCGCCCGAAGGGCTCTGGGATTTTTTGGGGGCTTTATTGGAGGAACTGTCAGCGCTTGCCAGGGTAACAAATCTTGTTTTATAGCACTTGGTGGAGTTTGGTTAGGGGCTACCTCTGAGCAACATGAACTTGGCCTTGCTGTGTGTCTTACACTAATACCTTCCCTCCTGTAAGGAATCAGGGTACTTGAGAAACAGCCTGCAGCCATACAGCTGATTAT
The DNA here is from genome assembly GCA_035221435.1 of Sphenopsis melanotis. Lineage (NCBI taxonomy): Eukaryota > Metazoa > Chordata > Aves > Passeriformes > Thraupidae > Sphenopsis > Sphenopsis melanotis. Next base: position 61,178,906 of record JAWMRF010000271.1, read on the forward strand.
TTCACCAAATTTGCATCTTTTCAACAGTAATGGGGATGCCTTTCACAAATGCTCCCAGGCTCTAAATAGACGCTAAGTGGCTGTTTCTAGTTGCTGCCTTCCCTCTCCCCTTGGGCGCTCCCCAGCCCCTGGGCCTGGCACCGCGGGGCACCCAGCCCCTGGCACCCGGCGCCGGCGGGAGGGATGCTCAGCCTCCTGCTCCCGGCTCAGGAGGGCCCAGGGCCGTCCTTGGAGGAGCTGGCCTTGGTTTCTGAGTGCCCTGGGCGGGGTGCAGAGCAGGCACTGCTGGGGAGTAGGGCTTGGAAAGAGGGGGCATGCAGGGAGAGCGTCTGGGTGGCAGAGAGGGTCACCAGGGTGCCCGAGGATGGAAAACAGGAGGACTTGGAGGGATGCATTTCCTCAGGGGTCTCTGCAGCCTGGGCTGGGACTGGGGAGATCAGCTTCACCAGAGCTATGGCCTCCTCAGCAGAAATTTACTGCTTGGCCTTGCTCTTGCTCTTGTTCTTGTTCTTGTTCTTGTTCTTGTTCTTGTTCTTGTTCTTGTTCTTGTTCTTGTTCTTGTTCTTGTTCTTCTTCTTGTTCTTCTTGTTCTTCTTGTTCTTCTTCTTCTTCTTCTTCTTCTTCTTCTTCTCAATAAGTCTTCCATTTTTATAATCCCCACAAACCATGTTTGGAATTCCAAGTGTTCCTCTCTTTAGGATAACTATGTCCACCAACCATTGGCATGTATAGGAAATGAAAACTGATTTATGAACCCCCACAGGTTGGGATTCATCTCCTGAAATTTTCCTTGAGAAAAGTTAAATCCCTTCCTTTGTTTTCCCTTGAAAGTGAGGAGGATCAGGGATCCCTGAAGAAGGAATTATCCCATCCACAGGTGAATTATCCATCTTTTAGCCAGAAATCTGTCCCTGCCCATGGCAGGGTTTTGAAGGTTCCCTTCCGACCCAAACTCCACAATTTTGGTTCCAACACATTTTTTCCTCCACAAACTCTGAATTTTTTTCCTCTTGTTCCTCAGCCAGGCTGGATTTGCTCCTCATGTGTCAAGTCTCACTCTGGAGACAGAATTATTAATTCCCTGTAGATTTCCTTGGATGCATCCTGCAACAGTGGCTGAGCAGTTCCCAAATCCAATTTTTTTTTGTCACCTCAGTGAAAGCAGAGTTGATTTTTAATCTGTTTTCAGAGAGAAGAGTGATGAGATCTCTGAGAATTCCTTCAGAGGAACTAAGAGAATTCCTTTAGAGTTATCCCTGATTTTGGGTTAGGACACTTGGAGCAGAGATTCCAGGGATTTAACTGCATTTAGCACTTTTTACACCAATGTAATTCCATCCAAATTCAGCTGATTTTGGGAATTCCCAGCACATTTACAAAACAATCACTGGGGTCGAACTTAATCTTGGGAAAAAGAGAGGAATAAAGAGTGACTGCATGAAGGAAATGTGGGAGCAGAGCTAATTTGGGGGGAAATCCCAGATTTTAGGAATTTGGGGTAAGGAGAACCAGAATTCCAGGTCCCTTCAGTTCCTTAATCCTCTGCATCTCTTATTCTCAACCCAGCCAAGAGATCCAGGCTGAGCTTCTGAATCCCACCCCAGTTTGGATTTGATCCTCAATCCAGAAATTGCCATCTATCTATGATCCTTAATTTGCTGTTTTCTTCCTGAATTTGTCTGTCTGGTTCCAACTGTATTTAGCAATTTTAATGCAAATCTAATTCCTCCCAATTCAGCTGATTTCAGGAATTCCCAGCACATTTAGAAAACAATTGTTGGGGTTTCATCTAATCCTGGGAAAAGGAGAGGAATAAAGAGTGAATGCCTGAAAGAAATGTGGGAGCAGAGCTGATTTTGGGGAAAATCTCAGATTTTAGGAGTGAGGAGAACCAGAATTCCATGTCCCTTCAATTTCTTAATCCTCTACATCCCTTATTCCCAGTGTAGCCAAGAGAGCCAAGAGATCCTGAATTTCACTTTAATTTGGGTTTGATCCTGAATCCATATATTTCCATCTATGATCCTTAATTTGCTGTTTTCTTCCTAAATTTTCCTGTCTGGTTCCAACTGCATTTAGCAGATTTTATGCAGATTAATTCCTAATTAATTCCTTCAAATTCAGCTGATTTTGGGAATTCTCAGCACATTCACAAAACAATCACTGGGATCTCACCTAATCCTGGTAAAAGGAGAGGAATAAAGAGTGAATGCCTGAAAGAAATGCGGAAGTAGAGCTTTTTTTTGGGGGAAAATCCCAGATTATAGGAGTTTGGGGTGAGGAGAGGAAGCCAAACAAGAATTCCAGGTCCCTTAAATTCCTTAATCCCCTGCATCCCTTGTTTTCAATCCAGCCAAGAGATCCAGGCTGAGCTCCTGAATCCCACCCCAGGAATCTGCTTTGATTCCTCCATGAAACCAATTTTGAAACTCAAATATTGGTTCCAACTCCCTCTCGTTTTCCTTTCAATTCCAAACTGCTTTTCCCAGCAGGAATTCTGTTGGGATATCTCTCAGCACTGCTGCCCAAGGGTTGATATTCCATGGCTGAGTGGATTTGTGGGATAAATTGAGGGGGTTTTGGGATAGGATCATTTTTCCAGCTCATAGCAGGTTTGGGGTTTTTTGTTCATTTGGGATTGGGGCATTTTGGTTGGTTTGGGTTTGGAATATTTTGGTTCATTTGAGTTTTGGGATATTTTGGTTCATTTGAGTTTTGCTTTTTTTTCTTTGAGGCAGGAAACATTCTTCTATCTCATTCCAGATTTGGGGGTTTGTGTTCATTTGGATTTGGGATATTTTGGTTCTTTTGGGTTCGGGGGTTTTTGGTTCATTTGGGTTTTGGGGTTTTTTGGTTGGTTGGGTTTTGGGGTTTTTTTGAGGTAGGGAACGTTGTATCCCATACCAGGTTTGGGGTTTTTTTGGTTCATTTGGGTTTGGTGTTTATTGGTTGGTTGGGTTTTTTTGTTGTTGTTATTATTATTATTATTATTATTATTATTATTATTATTATTATTTACTATTATTTTACCCTGCCCCCCATATAATTTTAGGGAAAAGAGTGAAGATTTTCATCTCTCACCATCCCATTTTCGCCCATTTATAAGGCAAATTCTGCTGCTAAAAAGGAGAATTTAGGATTTAGACTCTCCTGCTTTTCCATCTGAATGCTCGGATCAGATCCCAACCCTCCAAATCCCATCCCAGGCAGCTGCTCTTCCACCAAATTCCATCTTTAACTTCCAGCACACGGATTATTCCCGCCCTGCTCCAGGAAATCTCCTGAGCAGGTGCTCTGATCCTGAAGAAGTTGAATTCTTGCCTGGATCCAGCCCAAATCTCCATAATAGGGGAACAATTTGGCTTCCAGGCTAGAAATTGCAAATTCCAGGCACAAATGAATTGCCACTCCTTGATTCCCAATGAATCATTCCAAACATTTCTCCATCTGCTTTTATTCCACTTTTTTTTTGCTCCTTTTGTTCCTCCTGCACATCCATCTGCTGCTCCGTGGGGAAGCAGTGCAGGAACTCAGCTGGTAAACAGAAACTTCTCTTTTCCAAACATCCCAAACTTTTGGAAATGCGAGATACTGTTTCTCAAGGAAAAGATTTTCCTCTGAAAAAGGCAGGGAATTCATCTCTTCTCTGGATCTTCCCAAAGGAGCCTGATCAGTAGCACAGGGATGAAGCTGCAGGATTCATCCCAAGCTGAGAGGCTTCATTCCAAACCCAACAGGAAATTCCCATTTAAAGGAGAAAAGCTGGATGGATCCTAAAAATATCCTTTAAACCTCAACATGAACCTGCCAGACCCACAGTTCTGCTGGGAAATTTGGGATCTGGAAAGCTCCTGGAGAATTTGGTGATTCTCTCTTTCCAGTTTTTCATGGAATCATGGAATGGTTTGGGTTGGAATTAGATGATCCTGAAGATCCATTCCAACCCAAAGCATTCCATGGGCAGGGACACTTCCCACTCTTCCCTTTGGCTGGATTCCCTGTGTGTTATTTCCAACATTCCTGGAATTTTTGTGCTCCAGCTGAGGCTCTCAACATCAGCCAGGAAGGTTCAGCCTTTCCGGGGATGAGTCATTCCCAAAAATAATGTCTGGAGGGAGAAAAGAGCGGGATCTTGGCAGGAAAATGAGGATTTGGGAATAAAAACTCTTCCCCACGTGGAGCAGGGCTTGGCACAACTTCCAAGGTAGTGAAGGTCCCAAAGAGCTGCATTTTAATGGAGAAATCCATTCCAGGTGCTAATTTTTGCCATCTTCCCAAGATCCTGAGTCATGAGGCTGCTGATATCATGGAATCGTGGAATGTTTTAGGTTGGAAAAGCCCTCTGGGATTATGGAGTCCAAGCACTTCCAGCACTGCCAAAGCCACCACTGCCCCGTGTCCCCAAGTGCCACATCCACATGGGTTTAAATCCCTGCAGGAGTGGGACTCTGTCCTGTCCATATGAGAAAGTCTGGGATATCTAAAGTCCTGGATTCCAAAGTAAAGTATGGAAATTTTAAGGAAATATAATTCCTTTCTTTCCTTCTTAATACTTAGGGGAAACTTAAAGGACTTCTCCGCTTCCAGATGGGGAATCAGTTTTCCATAAAACTTCCCATAAGGAGTCAACCAATCTTTCTGGATGCTGGCTGTATAAATAATGGGAAAAAATGAATTTATTGGCATATAAAATCCCACAATTAATTGGCTGATGGCCTGACAGACCCTTCTGTGCTGGGGATATTTGGCTGTTTCCATCACATCTTCTGGAATATGTGAAGTGACCTTTCCTATAAATCAGGATTTAGGATTTAACATGGACATCCCTTCTGGATTGCTGTTGGAAGGAACACAAGGATCTCATGAAGGTCATCGCTGCTTTTTCAGTTTGATTTTTGTGATTTAGGGGATAAACCAGCGTGGGGTCATCTCTGAAATAACCAAACTGGTCATGGATAAAATCCAGGAGAGATTTTTCCATTTTAAGAGGAAGAGTTGTTGATCATTCCATGGCTTTTCCAAGTCTCTTTTCCAAGTCTCAGGCGCTCGGGTTTAACTGCCCCCCCATGCCCAAGGTGTTTCCATGTCAGAATTCCAGGTGCCAGACGTCTTTGGAAGATGGGGAGAAGGGGTTGTAGCCCACTCCATCCTCATGGAAGCCATAGTCGGTCAGCCCGTTCCTGTCTCCATGACAACCAGGAATTTAGGAATCACCTCAGTGCCTGTTTGAGATGGTTCATCCCAAACAAAACGGAGACAATGGCACAAAATGTGGGAATCCAATTCCAGGTTTATTATGGATAAAGAGACTTCATCTAGCTGGGATGAGAATTAGAAGTAATTAGACTGGAATGTTGTGGGTTGTCCTTGCATTGATATCCTGGAAGGAATTCGGGATTGCAGGTGTGGGACTACATTGCTACTTTAATATATTGGAATTCAAGGAATTCTGGAATGATTTGGGTTGGAAGGGACCTTAAATCCATCCAATCCCACCCCATTCCGTGAGCAGGGACACCTCCCACTGTCCCAGGCTGCTCCAAGCCCCAAAGTCCAACCTGGCCTTGGACACTTCCAGGGATCCAGGGGCAGCCAAGCTTCTCTGGGAATTCCAGCCCAGTCCCTGCCCACCCTCCCAGCCAGGAATTCCCAATTCCCAATATCCCATCCAAACCTGCTGCCACTGCCCCTTGTCCTGTTCATGCTCTTAATTGTTCGCTCCAGAGCAGATCATTCCATGGGATCTACAGAATCCAGATTTACAGGATTTCCCCCATTTTCCCATCCTACATCCACTTCATTTTCCAAACTGAAGGCTTGGATTGCTCATAATTCCACAATATTTTTGTGCCCAAGGTAAAAAAAGATCAAATTTGAAGAGAATTCCTCCTTTTCTCAGCTACAAAAATCACGGAATCCCAGAATGATTTCGGTTGGGAGGGACCTTCAAACCAACCCATCCCAAACCTCTGCCATGGGCAGGGAGCATTCCAAAGTGGTGGCTGATCATCCTTATGGATGAACCAACCCTGCAGGAGATCAGGAAAATTGCTTCCAGACCTAAGAAGCAACATCCCAGGTTTAGAAGTGAAATCAGATGGATCAAAGTTCCCCAGCTGATATTGATGGAATTCCTTGTCCCAGGGCATTGGATGACCAAGGAGAACCTGGAGCAGCTCCTCCAGACATGCAACAGTGGGAGGAGATTGGCTGTACCTCCCACCCTGGAACGGAGTTTGTGCATGAGAATTAAATGGGAAAATTGGGAAGATAAATGAAGTCACTGCAGCCATGATGTGGAAACATGGAAATAAGATGATTAAAAAGGGGGAATGTTCAAATGGATGGGACATAAAAAGCCGGCAATTCATGGAAGAATGAAAGAAATGTTTTATATCCTGTCGCCATCTACTGGATCTGAGCTGCAGCAGGAGGATCATGGAATCACAATTCCGGGATGGTTTGGGTTGGAAGGACCTCCAGGATCATCCTGTCCCACCCCATTCCATGGGCAGGGACACCTCCCACTGTCCCAGGCTGCTCCAAGTGTCCAGCCTGGCCTTGGGCACTTCTAGGTATCCAGGGGCAGCCACAGCTGCTCTGGGAATTCCACCCTCCCAGCCAGGAATTCCCAATTCCCAACATCCCATCCATCCCTGCCCCCTGGCAGTGGGAAGCCAAGGACTCTTTCCCATCCCTGCTGTTATCCCAGGATCCAGGGAGGAGTTTCTCAAATTGTGACAATTGTCACCAAATGGGGTTCCCTGTGCCAGGGCCACCCAAGGGGGGCTGGAAGGAGGATGAGGGTTCGTGTCCCAAGCCAACATCTCTGCACTCTTGACTCCCAGGGATTCATGGATGTGTCCAGTGGGATGTCCCAGCTGTCCCCACTGTGGTACCTGTGGAAATCCTCCTTGTAGGGAAAACTGGGAAAAACTGAGCAACCTGGGATAGTGGGAGGTGTCCCTGTCCTGGCAGGGGTGGAATGAGATGGGTTTGGAGGTCCTTTCCCACCCAAACCAGTCTGGGATTCTGGGATTCCGTGAGGGATTGGGAAAAATATTCCATTTTTTTTTAAAAAGGACGATGGGACCACCTTCAAAGGGGTCAGGGCTGGCTCTTCCCATCCCAGCAGAGCCTGAGGGGCAGGAAGGCTTTCCTGGAGGACAATATTCCAATGGCAGCTCCTCCCTGTGCCTGCCACCCCTCACTCCAAGCTGGGAATGACTGGGAAGAGCAGCTGGAGATACTGCAGGCTGTTCCCAATCAGCACCAGGGAGGAGAACCTCAAACCAACAGATTCCTTCAACCCAAACCAATGACTGAGACCTCGAGGAATCTTTGATTAGGATTGATTAAAGGCACTGTCAATTATAGGAATTTTCCCATTTTCCAGGGAGTGGGGTAACTCTGCAATGGAATTTTCTGCATAAAGCCCACATTTCCTCACTTCCAGAGGTCAGGGTTTTGTGGGAATGATTTGGTGCACTCAGGTGTAAGGGATACACCTGGAAAGGTCAGGATGGGAGCTGGATGCTGATTTTGGGATCCTCTTTGCTGCAGCAGCAGCAGCTGGTGGTCAGACAAAGTTCTCCCTCTATTCTTGAGGATCCTGCTTTCCCTAAGGAACATTGCCAGTAAATTGATCAGAACATTCCTGGTATTTGAGGGTTTGAGGCACAAAAGTTTCTGGGTGGGATTTGTCCCTGTGGACTGGGTTTGGAGCAGCTGATCCCTGAGTGAGAGCGCTTCTTAAGGAGAGGGGGAAATGTGGGAACTACAAATATCCCAAAAAAGCCTGGATTAAATTCCCTGCTAGAAGTTTCTCCTTCAAGCTCTGCCTGAAACGCTGACCTGCCTCTTTTGTGTGTTTTGAGCTCGTTAAATGTTTGGGAATCTTTCCCTGTGGAGGTTTTGGGGTCAGGGCTGTGGCTGTGGCCCTGTAATAACTCTGCTGACATCGGAGTGGGGAGGATGAGAGGGACACAGGGGACAACCCTCGTGCTCCTCACATATCCCTTCCAAAGGTCATCCAAAAACTGACCCTGACATCACAGCCAGCCCCAGATCCATCCCCAGCCAGTTCAGGAAGAGAAATAAACCCAGCAGAAAAGGGATTTCCATCATTAAATATCAGATGAGGTCTCGCTTCTGAGCCCCACGAGGCCGAAGGATCAGATTTATTTTGTGACCTGAAAGCAAAAGTGTTGATTGAGGAAGAGAATTGGAAAAGGCAAAGTCACAGCACCAGATATTCACCCAAAATTAAGGCTGTGGAGGTGAGAAGCAGCTTTGCTTTTGGTTTTTAATGTCATCAGAAGCTGGATCCATAATTATCCCCTAATCCTTTAAATTATGCTGTGTAATAGGGAGAGGAAAGGAAGCAGAGCATTCCCACTTTTTCTGGGAAAAGTTTTCCCTCCCACCCCTCTGCCTTTGTGACTCATTTGCAGTGAGGGGCTCAGCCCTGATTGTGTCCCCTGAGCCACCCAGGGAACATCAAAGTCTGAGCTGGGAGCTGAACTTGTGCTTAAGTCCTTTCTTTTTTTATTAATTTGCTTTTATGCCCTAAAATCTCTGTTTTTGTCAACAAAACCAGGCCTAAATCTCTGGTTTTTAACCAAGCCCAGCCCTGACCTAACTAAACTCACACTGCTGCCTTGGTTTAAGCACAGAGTTCCCCTGGAATCCTTTCAGGTGAGGCCCAGGATGAAGACAGAGCTGATTTAATTCACAGCCCATCCCACCAGATGCAATACCTGGAACACCTGGAATTGCCTCCTGCTTCCAGCCTCTTTGTTCCAATCAGAATTCCACACCCATGAGCTTGTGGCTCTACCCAACTTTTCCCGTCCATTTCTCAACATTACCTCTCAGCCTGGATTTAGCTTGGAAAAACAATGGTTTTGCTTCAGAGATGAAGGACTTGTCTGCCTCAAAGCTTCTTTTTCAATTTTAGTTTTGCTTCTTACACAAAGATTTATTTCAAAAAACCATCAAAATCCAGCTGCAATTTTCCCTCCAGCCTTGCTGTTATTAATCATGGAGATGGATTCTAGGGGGAGGCAGAATTAACTCTTCAATTGTTAAATATGGAAGGAGGATATGGAAGGAGGTTTTGGGATGTGGAAGGAGGTTTTGGGAACCTCCAGTGGGGTCCAGGGGGGCTCCTCAATAGGGTATGACAACACAAAACAAGGTCACCAGCCATGGGGGACAGTTTGGAATCAATTTGAGCATTATCTGCGACACAGGGACACCAGAAATGAGGGAGAGGTGAATTTACAACCTGATGATCCCAATTTCTGGGCAGCTCCCAGTTTGCCAAGGATTGAAAATCACCAGGAGCTGCTGGTTTCTCTCTTTGTCCATCCAGGGGTTTATCCACACCAAATCCTGGTAAAACCTGGATTTCCAGGGAGTGGAGGCACTGCACAAACCCCCATTCTCTGGTGTTTGCCTCACTGGCTCCATCGGCTTGGGAGTCACAGAATACCAGAATTCCAGAATGATTTGGGTGGGAGGGATCCTAAATCCCATCCCAGGGACACCTCCCACTGTCCCAGGCTGCTCCAACCCCATCCAGCCTGGCCTTGGGCACTGCCAGGGATCCAGGGGCAGCCCCAGCTGCT
>JAWMRF010000271.1:61362828-61379293 GCA_035221435.1 Sphenopsis melanotis
TGGAGCTCTTTTCCAGCCTCAGGGATTCTGTGAGGTTTAGATTGGATATTTGGGAAAATTTCTTCCCTAGAAGGGTTACCCAGCCCTGGCACAGGTACAGGGTGGAGTCCCCAGCCCTGGAGGGATTTCAAATCCCTGTGGATGTGGCACGTGGGGACATGGGGCAGTGGTGGCCTTGGCAGGGCTGGGGACAAGGTTGGATGAAATTTTCCAACCTTTATGATTCCATGAATATTTGTCTTGAACTCATGCTAAGTCTGGAAATTTTTGGATTTAGAGGATAATCCAAGAGAATTTTCCAAGCTTCCACTGTCCCAGGCTGCTCCAAGCCCCAATGTCCAATCTGGCCTTGGGCCCTTCATGAGATCCAGGGGCAGCCACAGCTGCTCTGGGAATTCCATCCCAACCCCTCCCCACCCTCCCAGACAGGAATTCCTTCCCAATATCCCATCTAAATCTCCTCTGGCACACCTTGGGAGCTTTTCCTCTCATCCTCATTTTATGTAGATGCTTTTTCCTTCAGGATAAATCCATGTCCTCGCTGCTGCCTGTCAGGAACTGCTCTACCAACACTTCCTGCAAAGGGAAAAAAAATTAAATTAGTTAAAAATTAAATTAAAATTTAAGAAATAAATGAGTTAAAAATGCATTTCTAAAAGGAATTTTACCAACCTGTGTAAATCATTTAGGATTCAGGAGTTGTTTTGACAAGGTGATTTTTAACATACGTGATTTTCACCTCTCTCTATCTTTTCCAGTGGGGGGAAATTCCACATTTTTTGTGTGCTCCCAAATAAGTGAGATGTGTTTGCTGCCAGCCTGTGATGGTGCTGAAAAGGGTCTGGCACCGTTGTCAGTTTTGTGATGCCAGGAACAACAAAGTGTTGCTGCAATTAAGGCCTCCCTTGTTGACAATTCCTTATTTTAGCAGATTCCTTGATCCCACAGCCGGCAATCTGTGGGATGCAAACGGCTCCAGGAGCACTTCAGGGAGGGAGTGGAGTGTGGGAAGGGTTCCCTCTGTGCTCATCTCTGTAATTCCCACTTAATCAGTGGGGAAAAAATGGAAAATGCCCTTTGTTTGTTGGGTGTAAGGGATAGATCAACCTGGAACGTTGTGAGTTAACCAAGTGTCATTCTCCAGAAATGCTGGAATAAGGGGCTGGGAAATTCAAAAGCACCAATTTCCCAGGTTGTTATTTAAGGACAAAAAGCTGAAAAATAATCACAGTTTCAGGCTTTCAAGCAGAAATAAAAATTGCAAGGCAACGTCTCTCAGTGAGTTTATTCTCACTTAAAGCCAAACCCAGCTTAAAAACAGCACAAAAATCCTAAAATTCCTCTGAAACCCTGCCTGGAATTCCCAGATCAGAGGGATATTTTCTCAGTGCTGATGCTCCAGGCAATTAAATTTTGAATTCCAAGGTTATTGGCCAAGAGTGTCCCACACATGGTGCTGGTGGAAGTGAGGATGCCCACGTTATCCCTGGATTTCTTTTGGGTGAAAAACCATGGCAGCCAAAATCCATAAATCCACTCGTGGCACCAGGCATGGAGAAGAGTAGCTCCTCTCCTGGAGCTGAACTCTGGATGAGAGAAAGAAAGAGCAGGAGTTAAATTAGGAAATAAATCCCTGCAGGAGCGCAGAGGGAATTATCCCTAATTGTCTGCCTGGGCAGGGACACACGGATCTTTGGGAGACCTTTGCTCCTGTGGAAATGGCAGGAATTGGCCTTGCAGGGACGTGTCTGGGGCTCAACTGGAGGAAAAAGAGGCAGCATTCCCACAGGGAATGGGTGTAGAGCAGGAAAGGGGGTTCCTGATGTTTGATTTACTCCCACAACTTCCTAAAATGGGATTTTACCCCAGCGGGGATTGGTGGCTTCTTCCGAGGAACAAGCGGTAGAACAAGAGGAAATTAACTCAAGCTGTGGCAGGGGAGGTTTGATTTGGATGTTTGTAGGAATTTTTTAATGGAAAGGGTTGTCCAGCCCTGGCACAGCTGCCCAGGGCAGGGGTGGAGTCCCCATTCCTTGAAGGATTTAAAATCCCTGTGGATGTGGCACTTGGGGACACCGGGTGTGGTGGCCTTGGTAGTGCTGGAAATGGTTGGGTTTGATGGGCTCAGAGGGTTTTTCCAACCTGGACAGTTCCAGGACATGAAGGGATTTTTAATGTCAGCAGGGTTGCTTTGGGCTGCAGGATAAATTATTAAGGACAAATTAAAGCTGATGAAAAGCAAGCAGGGAGGTGTTGAATCGTTAAAGCAAGCTAGAAACCAAATTCCCGTGTTTTTAGGAAGTATTTCCTTCTCTGACTTCCCAAAAAAATTGTTTTTGCAGAGGATATTCTGTACTTGTGCTCCTGCAATGAACTGAGGGTGAGACAGCCCAAGTTTGAGTGGGAGACTCCTGATTTCCCAGGCATGGAGAACTTCAGGATCCCAGTGCTTCCAAAGGAAATGAGCTGGAGAGGGACTGGGGACAAGGGATGGAGGGACAGGAGCCAGGGAATGGCTCCCAGTGCCAGGGGGCAGGGATGGATGGGAGATTGGGAATTGGGAATTCCTGGCTGGGCTGGAATTGCCAGAGCAGCTGTGGCTGCCCCTGGATCCCTGGCAGTGCCCAAGGCCAGGCTGGACATTGGGGCACCCTGGGACAGTGGGAGGTGTCCCTGCCATGGCAGGGGTGGCACTGGATGGGATTTAAGTCTCATTCCAACCCAAACCATTCCATGATTTTTTGGGGCATATGCACAAAAGGGAAAGGATCAGTGGATTTTCCCAGTCAATGGATTTTCCCAATCAGTGGATTCTCCCAATCACCAGGAGGCAGAAACTCACAGAGAATGAGGCACATCCTTGAATTCCCAGCATCAGGGAATGGCCAGAAACTGCCCCAGCCATGGCCTGAAACACTGGAAAAGTCCTGGAATAATGGGAATTTCTGGGATCCCTGTGCAGGAAGGATTTCATTTACTCCCACACTCGGAATCAGTGACTGGAGTACAGGGGTGGGATGGGATAATCTTCAAGTTTCCCTTGAGAACCATTCCATGATTTTATATTCTCAGCCCAAATCCATTTCTGAGGAGCTCTCCTGGCCTTTTCCTGATCCCTCTCTGAACTCCAGCAGTTTTTACACCTGCCCAGCAGCAGGAACAATAACCAGCAGTGAGAGGAGTTGTGAAGGGTGGGAAGAAAGCCATAAATCCTTCTGTTCCTGGAAAAACAGCATTAGGACAGCCCAAACCCAATATACCCAGCACTGCTAAGCTTTGTAGTGTCAAAATTAGGTCAGGCCTAATTTTGTGGCAGCAGTGTTGGGAAGCAGCAGTGGGATTTGATTATCTGGGAGCATTGGGATGGCAGTGCCATCAATCATGGAGCTCCACAAACTCCAGGATAGGCAGGAATATTGAGCAACATGGAAAAATCAGCCCCAATGGGATAAAAGGTGACTTTTCCCTGTTTGATGGGAAAGCTCAGCTCAGGATCAGCTCAGAGGAAGGTGCCCAATAAATATTCCCATGGGCAACAGGTAAAAGCAGGTGGGAAATATTTAGGAGTGATATAGAGTGATCCAGGCATGGCACAACTGGTTTGAAATCTGGTCAGCATTCACACCTGGAAGTTTCCTCTCTTAGGCACCTGGAATTTGGCTCAGCTTGGAGCCAAAATGAAAGATTTCTCCATAAATGGAATATTTGTTTAATTGAAGCTATTCGTGTAGCATTTGAATTTCCTCAAAGAAAAACTCTCTTAGAGAAGAAATAAAAAAACCTGTTTCAATAATCCATTTATTTGTGGACTGGGCCTCACCTCCAGCTGGAAAAATAGCCCCAAATCCCAAATTAGCTGCAGTAAAATGCTCCAAATTCTGCATTGATGAGGGCAATGCATTCCCATGGCAATACCTCAGAGATTCCTGGTCATTCCATTTGCAGTTTAGGAGAATTAAGAGCTGGGAAAATATGGGAAAAGTGAATTCTGAGAGTAGCAAGTGCCTGCAATTACTTTAAATCTCCTCTTTCTTCAGAAAATCCCATTATTTCCTCCTTGTTCTGCTGCAGAACTGCACAAAATTCACGGGGGCTTCACTCCTGCTAATTAATTTTCATGGGGAAAGCTCGAGGCTGCAGGAGGGGAGAAGGATTTGATTTGTGGCAAATCCATCCTGCATTTTCTAGCAGGTCCGTCATGGATCTTCTATTTCCGAAAAAGAAAAAAAAGGAAATTTCTCATTTTAATTCAGTTTTAAGGAATCCTACACATGCCATGAATCAGGAAGATCTTGGAACTGCTCAGATTAAGGGAATTCACTCCAGGATCAGAGTTCTGATGTTGATCAGAGTTTAATTCCCTGTTTCCCAACAAGGACTTAACCAAATCTCTCTGTGTGGGAAACTTTGAACCAGGAAAGAGCTGTGCCAAGGGATCCTGGAATGTTTTGGAATGGAAGGAACCTTAAAGCCCATCCAGTTCCACCCCTGGAATCCACACCTTCCCTATCCCATGTTGTTCCAACCTGGCCTTGGACACTTCCAAAGATCCAGGAGCAGCCACAGCTTCCCTGGAAAATCCATCCCAGCTCCTCCCAGCCAGGAATTCCTCCCCAATATCCCATCCATCCCTGCTCTCTGGCAATGGGAAGCCATTCCCTCTATCCTGTTCCTCCATCCCTTGTCTCTCTCCATGGAAACATTCCCATTTCCAGCTCCACAAATCTCCATCTCCCAACTCTTCCCATTGCAGCTGAAATGAATCCCAAAGTCTTCTCAAACTTTCCCCCATTTTGCCAATCCAAAACACCGCCTCATTCCCACTTTTCTCAAAGGATCCTGATAACATTTTCCATAATAATAAAACATCAATGTGAAGTCCTGGAGCAGAGGAAATTCCCAACCATTCCCAATCCACCAGTACAGCTCAGGGATCACCAAATCACCCTCAAGCCTCCAATAGTTTCCCAGTGTGAGTCCAGTGAGGACTTTCCAGGCTGAGAAAACACCCAAATTCCATTGGAATTCCTTTGGATCAGGACTTTGGATCACAGCTTCTGTGGGAAATCCATTCCAGGGCCTCCCCACCCTCCCAGCCAGGAATTCCTTCCCAGTATCCCACCTAAACTTGGAATTGGTGGAAAAGAGGAGGAGAATCTTTCCATTTTTCATGGAAAGAGAGAATCTTGTGGGATCACACAACTCCTGCAGCAGAACGCGGGGGTTGTGCTCGGATTTGTTGTTTTACCTTTTCCTCGGAGAACCTTTCCTTGCTCCAGGTTGTGCCTTGCTGGGAATGGCACAGGGAAGGATCCACGCAGCGTTTTCCACGTGCAATCACCAGCCAAATTCTCCTCAAATGTCACAAACAAAATCAATGCTAAGTTGATATTATTTTAATGGATGGAATCCCTGGAGGCAGCTTTCAGAAGGAACTGGAATGAATCCTCCTGCAGGAAGGAGGGAGGTGACATTTCATAATTATGGGATGTCTCCTGAACCATAAGATTTTTCACTTACTGGAAGAAGAATATTTGCTATTTCCCTTGATTGGTTTGATCTCCTCTCAAAGCAGTGTTTTCCTTGGTGATAACAACACCCAGGGGGGCGTTTTCCCTTTTCCTGCTCCTTCCCAAATTTAATGGATTCAGGAGAGTGGTGCTGCCACTAAAATGAAGGACACTTCAGCTGTGATTTGGAGTTAGATGAATATAACATGAATAAGAATGGAATATTAATGGAATATGGATTTAAAAGGCTGTTGGAATAATGCTGCTGACTGCTCTAATTTGGTCCCAAGTTTGATGAGCCGTGCTGAACCCTCGCTTACCTTTCTGCTCCGTGGCTCTGCTTCAGCATTCCTGCATTTTGGAATCCCTGGTGTGGGAGATGATGGAAGTCCCAGTGGTGACTCAGAGCCCTGGAAATGGCAGAACAAGGAGCACATTCCACATCCTTGGGATGTTGAACTCCTGAGGAGTGTGGAGGGGGATCAGCATTCCTAGGAATTCCAGGGAAAAATCAGCACACCAAGTGTTGGTGCTGCTGTTCTACCTGGAAGAATAATCACAGTCAGGAATTCACTGATTGTTTCCAGGTTAGAGTGTGACACATGGCCCTGATTCCTAACCAAGGACATTTCTGTCCTTCCAGGAGCTTCATGGGAAGATCCACCTACATCTATGTGACAAGGGAATAATGGAATCCTAGGGGGGTTTGGATTGGAATAGGTTTTAAACCCAGTTCCACCCCTGCCATGGATGGGACACCTTCCAGTATCCCAGGTTGTTCCAAGCACCTTTATTCCATCGTTGTGTTGGACTTGGAGTAACTGGGAGCTCTTTTGGTTGGAGCAGGGGTGTGTTAGTCTTTGTTAAACCTTCTGGAAAAGCAAGGAGGGAAAGTTCCTGGGGCTTTGGAACTCAGGATGTGGTGGCTGGAAGAGCAGAACTTGCTGGAGGCTTTGCTGGAATGATGGCTTCAAACCGAGTGTGGGGCTGGATGGGATATAGGGAAGGAATTCCTGGCTGGGAGGGTGGGGAGACTCTGGAATGGAATTCCCAGAGAACCTGTGGCTGTCCCTGGATCTCTGGAAGTGTCCAAGGCCAGTTTTGGATGGGGTTTGGAGCAGCCTGGGACAGTGGAATGTGCTGGGTTGGAATGTTGGAATGAGATGGGATTTAAGGTCCTTCCAACCCAAATCATTCCGTGTTTCTATGGAAGAAGCATCCATTCCCTGCTCTTCCTCTGCCTCTTCTGCCTCCTTGGCTTGAGCCTCATTTTTTCCAGGCTGTGGAGAGCCAGGCTCAGAAACTGGAATTCTTGGCAGGTTTGGATCAATCCCAGGCCTTCAGATCAGGATCCCACGATGGGCTGTGTCCACAGGGAGCTGTGTGTGGGCTGGACCAGGAATGCCATGGTGAGGGGGGATCTGAAGGGATGCCAGAGCCCTGCATCCCGGGAATTTCACGTGGATCTTAGCAGAGGAATTGCAGAATGATCAGAGAAGCAGGGTTGGTGTGATGTGCAGCACTTTCCCTGGCACAGCAGCCCTGGGAAGGGGATTCAGCTGCTGCCAAGGGCCTGGGGAGAAGTTTTGAGGCTCTTCCGTGGGAATGGGGCTGGGAGCTCAATGGCATCACATGGATGAATAGAAAGGATGGAATGCCAGGTGTTTAAATCCCACAGAATTCCATTTTATCCTTTGTGCCTTTTAGTTTGTGTGCTTTTATTAGGGTCTGTAAATCAGTTTCCTTCTCCTATTGATCCACTCCCTGGAAATTGTCATAGCTGTGAATTTCATGGTTCAGAAGTGAAATTGTGGAGCTGGGAATGTGCTTTGGAGACTCGTGGAAATGGAGCTGGGATTTATGCAGGTGTAATAACAGGAATGTCGTGGTTTCCTTACACTTACGATGTGTAAATCTGAGTAATTCCTGTACTACAGGTTGTACCAACAAGGAAATTAAAGCAAGGTTCTGCCTGAACTTAACTCCTGCTCCAAATCCTGATCCCGCTGACAGGATTTGGAAAGGAAGCAGCAGCATCAGTACCACTGTTTCCCCTGCTTAATTTTCCTGCTTTAATTAAGTCTTTTCATTTGCATAACGAGTGTGATAATGCATTTAGGAAGATATAGAATAAAAACAATAATGCCAAGTTCATTTTGGAAATGGAAACAAAAAAATTGTAATGCAAGCGGGGGGTGATGAAGTTTTCATCCAGGGGATTGCCAGGGATTAATAAAAACCGTGGAAATCTCTTGTGGTGATGAGTATGTGCTGAGTAAACAAAGAGTAACTGTGTGGGGGAGATGCTCAGTGCTGGTTCCAGGGCTGGGGTGGGCTTGGTTGGTTGGATCATGGAGCTGAAAATGCCGAGGTAGATTCAGTTCCCTAAGAGCTGGATCAATCCTTGTGGCTTTTCCAACTCAGAACATCCTGTGATCCATGTGGTTCTCATCTCATTTCTCTCCCAACCTTGCAGCCTCCTCTTTCAGGGCCAGCCCCAGGGGTGGAGTGGTCTGGGATGGGCTTGGTTGGTTGGATCCTGGAGTTGAGAATGCCCAAGGTCATGTTTTATTCCTTTAAGAGCTGGACTTGATCTTTGTGGATTTTTTCCAATCCAGAATGTCCAATAATCCCATGATCCACATTATTTTCATCCCGTTTCTCTGCTGGCCTTGCAGCTCCCCCCATTCAGGGCCAGCCCCAGGACTGGGGTTGTTTGGGGTGGGCTTAGTTGGTTGGATCTTGGAGCTGAGAATACCAAGGTCGTGTTTGATTCCCTTAGGAGCTGGACTTGATCCTTGTGGGATTCTTCCAACTTGGAGCATCCTGTAATTTGGTGATCCAGGTGATTCTCATGCTGTTTCTCTGCTGGCTTTGCAGCCCCCCAGATCATGGCCAGCCTCAGGAGTGGGGTTGTTTGGGATGGGCTCCATTGGTTGGATCACGGACCTGAGAATGCCAAGGTTGTGTTTGATTCCGTTAAGAGCTGGACTTGATCCTTGTGGGATTCCTCCCACTTGGAACATCCCGTAATTTGGTGATCTGTGTGGTTCTGATCCCATTTCTCTGCTGGCCTTGCAGCCCCCCAGCTCAAGGCCAGGTCCAGGAGTGGAGTGGTCTGGGATGGGCTTGGTTGGTTGGATCTTGGAGCTGAGAATGCCAAGGTCACATTGGATTTCCTTAAGAGCTGGACTTGATTCTTGTGGATTTTTTCCAACCCAGAAAGTCCGATAATCTCGTGATCCATGTGATTCTCATCCCATGTCTCTGTTGGCCTTGCACCCCCGACCTCAGGGCCAGGCCCAGTGATCTGGGATGGGCTTGGTTGTTTTGGTCTTGGAGTTGAGAATGCCAAGGTCATGTTTGATTCCCTTAAGAGCTGGACTTCATCCTTGTGGGATTCCTCCAACTTGGAACATCCCATAATTTGGTGTTCCGTGTGGTTCTGATCCTGTTTCTCTGCTGGCCTTGCAGCCCCCCAGCTCATGACCAGTCCCAGGAGTGGGGTGGTCTGGGATGGGCTTGGTTGATTAAATCATGAACCTGAGAATGCCAAGGTCGTGTTTGATTCCCTTAAGAGCTGGACTTGATCTTTGTGGGATTTTTGCAGCTTGGAACATCCCATAATTTGATGATCCATGTGTTTCTGATGCCATTTCTCTGTTGGCCTTGCAGCCCCCCCCACGGTGCGGATCGTGCACTCGGGCCTGGCCTGCAACATCGAGGAGGAGCGCTACTCGGAGCGCGTCTACACCATCCGCGAGGGAGAGACCCTGGAGCTCACCTGCCTGGTCACCGGCCACCCCCGGCCACAGGTGAGTCCCTGCCCACCACACCTGTCCCCTCCACGAGCTGAGTTCACCTTCAGAGTCTTCGCGGTTGGCAATATCCAAAGGGATCCAGGTGGGGGATCCATGCCGGCTGTTGGGTGGATGTTGGGTGTTCCAGAGGAACATCAACAGCAGGAATGTTGGTGATTTGTTTTGGAAAATCTGGTGTTAAAATCAGCAATATTGTGCTTTAAATTCCTGGTGTGTTTGATTTCCATGGAGGTTGGTAAAAGAAAGGGAAAACAATTACAAGGGTGACAGTTGTTGGAGAGTTTTTTTGGAAAATCTGGTGTAAAAATCAGCAATATTGTGCTTCGAATTCCTGGTGCGTTTGATTTCCATGGAGGTTGGTAAAAGAGAAGGAAAACAATTATAAGGGCGACAGTTGTTGGGTGAAAATCCCTTAAGTTTTCCTGTTGTCTGGGATCTTTGCACCCAAGTCCCCAGAAATCCAGCTGGAACTCTGGAAGAGGGAACAGCTGGAGCAGGGAACCCAAGAGCTTTGGAAAGTCTCCCTGTTGACCTGGATCAGCGATGTCATGGGACCCCCAGCATTGCAGCTGGATAAACCAGAATTACCTGGGATTTGTGCTTTAAATTCCTGGTGTGTTTGATTTCCATGGAAGTTGGTAAAAGAAATGGAAAACAATTATAAGGGTGACAATTGTTGGAGAGTTTTTTGGAAAATCTGGTGCTAAAATCAGCAATTTTGTGCTTTCAGTTCCTGGTGTGTTTGATTTCCATGGAGGTTGGTAAAAGAGAAGGAAGACAATTATAAGGGTGACTATTGTTGGAGAGTTTTTTTGGAAAATCTGGTGTTAAAATCAGCAATATTGTGCTTTGAATTCCTGGTGTGTTTGATTTCCTTAGAGGTTGGTAAAAGAAAGGGAAAACAATTATAAGGGTGAAAATTGTTGGAGAGTTGTTTTGGAAAGTCTGTTGTCAAAATCAGCAATATTGTGTTTTAAATTCCTGGTGTGTTTGATTACCATGGAGGTTGGTAAAAGAGAAGGAAAACAATTAAAAGGGTGACAATTGTTGGGTGAAAATCCCTAAAGTTGTCCTCTTGTCTGGGATCTTCACACCCCAGTCCTCATAAATCCAGCTGGAACTCTGGAAGAGGGAACAGATGGAGCAGGGAACCCAAGAGCTTTGGAAAGTCTCCCTGTTCACCTGGATCAGCGATGTCATGGGACCCCCAGCATTGCAGCTGGATAAACCAGAATTACCTGGGAATAAATCAGCTTTTTCCAGGCCTAACCTTGTTTTATCAAGCTCAAGATTGTTGGCAACTCCTGCTGCACCTCCCTGGTGTGACCCCCTTGGGCCAGGACACCTCATTAATCAGCTATTTTTAATTAGGATAATCACCAGGGATTTTCTTTCCAAGGTGATGAATCAAACCCTTTGCTCTTGGAATTGCAAGGGACAGGCAGGATCTGGGAGCAGGGAATTCTCCCGGAGGCCTTCAGTGTGAGCTCCCCCAGGAGGGAGGGGTTTGCTGTTTTTGTTGTTTATTTCATGATTGTTCCCAATTTAAGGGGAAGATTTTAAGCTAAAGTAGTGGAAGTTTATGCTCTGCTGGTTTAGGGCTGGTGTTTCCAACATTCCAATTTTTTCCTGATCTTTCCACAGGATGCTCTCAGATTTCGGTTGCAAATTGCACGGGAATTGTTTTCCAGCTGCTGTTTGATCAGATGCTGGGGAATGGGGTTATAAAATATGGAATTGAGCATTCCAAGAATGCTTTCACATTTCCACGTTTACTCAAATTTCCCAGTTGTTCTTGGCATGGAAACTCCTTTTGGTTTAAACGCTGGAAGAATTAAACAACCCTGGATTGGGAGTTTGTAAAATCACAGAATTGTGGAATGGTTTGGGTTGGAAAGGAGATGAAAAATGAAGCAGTGCCAACTCCTCCCATGGGCAGGGATATTTTCCACTCCAAGCCTTGAACATTCCCAGGGATTTCTAATCTGTAGGATTCGAGGCTGCCCGTGATGGCTCTGGGAGGAGAAATGAATTAATGAGAAAAAATTCCTTTTTTCCCTCCTTCTCTCCTGCCACTCCTCCTTCCTGCTTTACCAAAGCCCACATTTATCCCTTTTTTGTCTTTCCAACATTTGCTCTTTTAACTTTGGGATCAATGGATGTCGTTCTTTGGGGTCTGATGACTCAGGGATGTCTCTGATCTGCTCCAAGTCATCCTTGCAGTGATGCCACTCTGGGGGGGCCTCCCTTTGAACACAGATCTTCAGATTTATCAAATCTTCCCATTTTTTCAGCTCTCTTTGCTGCCTTTCCCACCAAAATTTTTCCCTGGTGTTATTTCCAGGCAGGGGAATTCCTGTGTTCAGAGTGGTGGTTGCACTTTCCAATTGCTGGAAATTTTCTGGAATTTTTCCTCTAAATTTTCATGGAGTCTTCTCAGTATCAATGAGGTTTTTGGGAGGAATAATAAAAGGATGTGGGAATTATCAGAAAGAAGGAGAATTAAAAATAATTGCTCTGTTAATCCCAAAAATTCACGTCACTCCCAATTAAATATGAGACTCTGAGCACCCCAACACATCCTTGAATGTCTGCTTGTTATCCATGGAGTGATTTTGAGATGTTCCATGTGATTTATATTTATTATTCCCAATTTCCCACCTTCTCACACCCATCTTTGAAATGCACCATTAGTTGCCATAGAAATAATTTTCCTGGCTGGAATTTTTAAAGCACTTTATCCCCGCTCAGGTGAAGTGAATGCAGCCCTTTTTTTTCCATAAATTGCGGCTGTCAGGAGAGGTTGGTTTGATTTTTGGATAAAATCCTGCTAAGTTTGGAGCAGGATCACCCTGTGGGGACCTGTCCTTTCCCCAGATTTTATCCAAGATCCATGGGCTGGGCTGTCCCTGTTCTCCAGCTCCAAAGGGATGTGCTGGGATATCCAAAGGCTGCTTATTCCTGGACACAAATGAGGGATTTCCTGGACTGATTAGCTAAGAGGTGACATTTTATCCCCACTGGTGACAATCTCCTGGCCAACCTTGAGGAATGTGCTTTTTCCTGATTTTCCTTGGGAATTCTCACCCGTGATGTCAGGTCCAGTCATTGGAAACAAAACCTGAGACTTTCCAAAGTGTGGAATGACATTTGGATCATGGGGAGCGGAGGAAGAAGCATCTGATGAGCAGAGATTGGCTGGGATTTTGAATTCCTGGTTTTCCACTGAAGGATGAATGGGAAATTTGTGACAGGAGAGTGTGTCCAGGCTTTTTTTTCCAGGCTTTTTTTCCCAAGTAAGAACAGGAAATGGCCTCAAGTTGTGCCAGGGAAGGTTTATATTGGAGATAAGGAAAAATTTAATGGAAAAGGTTGCCCTGGGGCAGTGGTGGAGTCACCATCCCTGAAGGGATTTAAAATTCCTGTGGATGTGGCACTTGGGGACATGGATCCGTGGTGGCCTTGGGAGTGCTGGAATTCAATCTTGGATGGCTTTTCCAGTCTCGGTGATCCCAGGAGTTTATAAGAACCTTATTTGTCGATCCAACCTCCCCCTCCTTGGGCTTTGCTTTCCCCTGGCTGTGATTTTTCCAGAGGTTCACCCCCAAGTTCTGTCCCACCTCGGGTGACATTATCCCAGTGGGAATGGCACATTCCAAGCAGCAAAACGTGCAGAGCTGACAGGGGACAGTGTCCAAGTGCTCCCCCAGTCCCTCCCAGTGCTGCAGGGTGACCTCTGGCCCTCCCACCACGTCCCTCTCACTCCCAGGTGCTGCCTCCCCACTCCTGTCATTCCCGAGGCTCAGGAAGGAGCAGCTGCCAGTGCCACACGTCATTCCAACCATCTGGAAGCTGCACACTACGGGATTTTTTTTCCTGTTTGGAGGTTGCAACACATCTTAACGAGATCCCACCTCCTCCTCACATCCTCCTGCCACCCTTCCTCCAGGCAGGGCCATCGGAGCACATCCCTTTCTCCCGGAAAAATCCAGGAGTGCTCACGGTGCTGCTGGGGTGTGAAGAACGTGATGGATCCGTGGCTTTCCCGGGAAGGAAAGCAGGGGAGGATCTGCTTTTAGGAGCTCTGGAATTTCTCCCTGCCTCTGTTTGGCTGTGTTTTCTTCCCACTTGTAGGAGCTGGGTGCTGTGCTGATGCCACTGAGGCAGCAGGAGCTGCTCCCCTTGGAGCAGCCAGGAGATCCTGGTGGTTTCCCGGGATTGTGAGCCCAGAGCAGAGGCAGGGAAATGCTGCTCCAGAGGGGGTGTGGGCCTGGAAAAACACATCCTGCCTGCTGGGAACTGGGGTGGCCAAAGGAGGGGACCCAAGGGACACAGAGCAGGGAATGGTTGAATTGGAAAGCGCCTTGAAGCTCATATTTATATATGATTCCATATACATATATAAATATATATTTATTTCATATATTCCATATTTATATATATTATATTATATATTATATTTTTAAATATTATATACATTATATATTTATGTATTGTATTATATATATTATATTTATATATATTCCATAAATATTCCATATTTATATATGATTCCATATATATAAATATATAGAAAAATATATATAAATGGAATTCATGGAGTCATGGAATGGTTTGGATGGGAAGGAACTTAAAGCCCATCCAGTGCTACCCCCTGCCATGGACAGGGACACCTCCCACTATCCCAGGCTGTTCCAAACTGGCCTTGGACATTTCCAGGGATCCAGGAGCAGCCACAGCTTCTCTGGGAATTCCATCCCAGCCCCTCACCTCCCTCCCAGCCAGGAATTCCTTCCCAATATTCCCTGTCAGTTTAAATCCATTCCCCATTATCTTGTCACTCATGAACCCCTTGGGAAGCACCGAGCTCTCCCCATGAACAGACCCAGGTGACTGTGGCACGTTATAAAAACGCCTTAATTATTTCAAATGCATCCCCCTAATTACTCCCCGTGATTAGTGGAGCCTCCTCTGACCCTGCAGAACAGGATCCTGCCTTCTCCTTATTAATGCCTGGAAAGGAAAAATTCCCATTCCCTGGCACTCCATCCATTCGACCAGAAAAAGCAGCATTCCCAAAAAACCCCCAACAAAACCCCCACTTTCTGTTCCCTTTGATCAGCTTTGAGTCAGACATAAAAGGCCCCTTTGGGGCAGGGTGGGTGCCACGTTTTTGGTTTTAATTGATAAGAATTCTTATCAAGTGCTGCTGCAGCCGAGGGAAGGGGGCTGGGGGTCCCTCACACGGGAGCAGCTGTTCTCCCACCCCACTCTGCAGCTCCTTGGAGCAGTAATTGGAGCCTTGTTAGGAAAATTGATGCTGATTCCATCTGACACTCCTCAGTTCACGGGAAGACTTTACAAATGTTCACTGAGCACCTGACAAAACCCAGCCTGACTCATGACTAAATTAGCCTGGATTTTATGCTGGAGAAAACCCTTTCCTGAATGTTTGACTCCCGTTTAGCAAGGAAAAATGTTTCCATCCTGCTCTGGCATGAAAAGAAATCTGTGGTGAGGCTTCACATGACGTTTGTGCTGCTCCAAGGAGTTTATTTGATGTTTTTCTCCCCCGAGCACAGCACCTGAATTCACACCTCTGCAGAGCTCTGCAGGGCTCCGAGCCTGCCCTGCTCTGTCTGCCAGGAGGGAGGAGCAGGAATTGTGCCAAAAATCCAGGGCAGGAATCACAGCATCCATAGCATGGAGTGAGGGACTCCTGGAGCTGCACCAGGATCTTTGGGAATGAGCCACTGGTGCCTCTGAGCTCATCTTTAATGTCCCTTCCACGCCAAACCATTCCATGATTCCAATGGTTTGCAAGCTGATAAAAGGAATTAACTCCTCGGTTATTTTATCCTGAATAATTTGAGCAGTTCCTGCCACTTTTCCTGTTTCCAGGTGGCTGCTTGTCTCTCCACAAGGAATGTGTTTGCAGTTTCCTAAAAAGGGCTTGGAAGTGCTGAGGGAAAGAGGTCAAATCCAGATAAAAAGAGGTTCAATCCAAAGAGGTTAAATCCAGAAAAAAAGCAGCAGCAGGGAAGGGAAGTTTGGGTTTCAATCCCATCCCCTCTGTTGGGAATACCCAGCCCAGACTTGTTACAGCCCCAGCAATCATTGGGATGAGCCTGGAGGGAATCTCATGGAGCTGGGAATGACATCAGGGTTGGGGAGTGGCACCAGAGCAGTTTCATTTTGACATTTGGGCAGCTTAAATCTGCTGGAAATCCCATACAGAAAATTCCCAGTGCCCACAGAGCAGGACTCTCCTATTATTTTAAGGAAATCAAGACAAGATTCCAGTTTTCCTGAAATATGGACACTTGCCCTCTGACTATTTTCCATCTGTTTGCTCCCCTCCCAAAGCTCTGCAGTGTTTTGTTTTCCCTCTGTGCTGTCAGCTTGTATTTCCCTGTTCCTGACAGGCTCAGGAAAGGCTGGAGCAGCAGCTCTGGGGTGAAGCACCAGGAGCTGTTTTTCCATGGGCATATGGAAAACCATTCCTGTCTCCTGGCACAGGGATGGGGGTGGCTCTGGAATAAAGGCTGGAGCTGGGAGGTCTGCCTGGAAAGGAATGGGTTTGATGAGTACATGGATAATTTGGTAACCAGGGAAACCAGCAGCTGATGCAGATCAGGCGGTGCTGGTGGCTCTGGAGGGAGATCTCCCAAGGAAACGCTCAGGAGGCTTTTTCTGGATGATGATCAGGAATCCTTCCCATTGCTGTGGAAGGAATGTTGTCCATGAAATCCCACCTGCAGAGCTGCCTCCAGCTCTGGGTCCAGCAGCAGGAGGACGTGGAGCTGCTGGAATGATCCAGAGGAATCCACAGAGCTGCTCCAAGCGCTGGAGCCCCTCTGGAGCCAGGCTGGGAGAGGTGGGAATGTTCCACTGGAGAAGAGAAGGCCCCAGGGAGAGCTCAGAGCCCCTTGCAGGGCCTGAAGGGACAGAAGAAGTTGCTGTTGTTGGCATCCAGCTTCAGGAATTGATCAAATCCTCACATTTTAGGGGGGAAAAAAAGCCTGGGGTTTAATTAAACCCACAGGATTTAGGAGCTGTTCCACAGGAAAGAGCTGAAAACCAGGAAGGATGGGCACTGGGAGAGCTGGAAAGAAGGGAATTGGATCCAAGGGT
>JAWMRF010000271.1:61433626-61443756 GCA_035221435.1 Sphenopsis melanotis
GAATTGCCAGAGCAGCTGTGGCTGCCCCTGGATCCCTGGCAGTGCCCAAGGCCAGGCTGGACATTGGGACACCCTGGCACAGTGGGAGGTGTCCCTGCCATGGCAGGGGTGGGGTTTAAGGTTCCTTTCCATCCCAAAACATTCCTGGATTCCATGAAACAGGGATTTTCCTCACTGTACCATGGATATATCTGTGCAAGGCAGGGTTTGGATTGCACAATTCCAGGATGGATTTGCACACCTGTTTTAATTTACTTCTAAATGTGCAAATGGCTTTTTTCTATTTCTGGCCATGGTGATTTTATTTCACTGGAATAAATCCATTATCCAAGGTGTGATACCCCTGTTTCATGCTTTGGATGGAAAATCACCGTTGTCATTTCACAGGGATCACAATCTCTGTGCACTGGAGCTTCTCAATGCTCCTAAATCCTATCTTCTCTGGGCTTCTCCGTGTCTCCATTCAGGCACCTCCAGACCCACCTCAGGAGCTAAAAAACCTGGAAATGCGGCTGCAGTGGAGAGTCTGGGAATAGATGGATTTGGAAGTGCTGGAAAACATTCCTGTGGTGTGAATCCAACAGTGGCCACAAACCCAATGGAAAGCGAGCAGAGGCACCACTTTTTTAATGTTATTTATTTTTTATTCCCCTTGCTGGAGCTGAGAGAGAAAAATTCATTATTTGTTTAGCTTAAAATGCAAATTGGAGAGGCCAAACCAGCAGGTGAAGCCTCTGCTCGGGGCATCAGGGTGGAAATAAATTCCATGAATTTTCTCCTTAACAAATCCCACTATAAAAACCAGGATTTGACCCTCACCATGAGGAGCAGCTGTGTGATTCAAACCAAACAAGAACCTCGCTGTCATTTCTCAGGATAGCTCCAGAACTTTCCTTTTTCTGTTTCCTAATCCTTAAAACATGAATGTACTTAGGCTAAAAAACTTCATTAAACATTAATAGAGAGCCTGATTTAACTCCAGCCCCGTTTGCTTCCCAAAGATAATTGTGGGAGAGAATGAACCGTGCTCCCTTGGCAGCTTTGCTGGAGATTTTTCCAAAACTAATAGTGGAATTATGAAAGGAATAAGGAGGGGAAAAGTAAATTAAATCAAATTGCCAAAGCCTTGGGGAAGAGCTGATGCAAATGAGTTCAACGTAGAGGAGTCACAAACAACCCCCAGTTTTTCTCCTGTGGATCTGGGAAGTCACAATCCTATAAAAACAATGGCAAAAAACAATGGAAAAACGAGCTGTTAACTCTGGTAGGGGCTTTTATCAGCCCTTCCCTTCCCCGTTAAAGTTATTACCTGCAAAAGTGGGATTCAGGAATGAGCAGCCCGAGTTAATTTTCTCTTCCTGTCACTGGGGATCATCAGCCCCTGGATAAATGGGAATTGTGGGGTTTAAAGACTTTTTTGACCTTAAAGGCAGGGCAAAGTTTCATTTAAAAGATGTTTATAAGGCTAAAGTAGCTTGATAAGTAAATAAAGCAGGGGGAGAAGAGAGAAGGGCCTGAATACAAATTCCCGTTAAAATCGTTAAACTGAGGCGCCACGGGGAGGAGAAATTATTCCCTGGGTTTGGAGCATCCAGTGGAAGTGGCAAGGAAAACAAAGGAGGGAACATTATTCCAAACCAGAGATGAGTTTTGGATGTTCAACATTCCAAGGATTTATGAGCAAGGGGAGAAAATGACAGAAAAATCATCCATTAAAGGCTTTTTAACACTTCCAACATGGAGCTTCTGTGATATTCCTGTCCCAGAATTTCTGTGCTCTCCTCCAGGGATTTAGGGTCAAGATGTTGCATCAGGAGGGTCCAAATCATTCCCTGAAATCATTCCCTGGGTTTGGAGCATTCAATGGAAGCAGCAAGGAAAACAAAAAAGGGAACATTATTCCAAACCAGAGACGACTTTTGGATGTTCAAACATTCCAAGGATTTATGAGCAAGGGGAGAAAATGACAGAAAAATCATCCATTAAAGGCTTTTTACACCTCAAACACAGAGATTCAGGAATATTCTTGTCCCAAAATTCCTGTGCTTTCCCTGAGGGATTTAGGATCAGGAAGATCCTCAGCTGATGCAGCTTGAGCATCTTTTTGTTGTTATTTTAGAGATTCTTCTGTACTTTGCTCAAAGTTTAGGGAGAATTTTCCCAGGATTTTTAGGTGTATTTTGGTGTGGCTGGAAGGGCTGGAGAGGTGATGGATATGGAATTATCCTGGCTGGAATGGGGGGAAAAAATAGAGAATTTCCAATTAAAAATTAAGCATTTATTTCAGATGAAATTGGCTTTGTTATAAAGATCAAATTATACCAGGAACAGCAGCGGGTGCCTTGTTGTGATCACAATCCATAAAAATATGGAAAGTTCATGGAATCTTGGAATGCTTTAGATTGGAAAAGCCCTCTGAGATCAAATCTAACCATTCCCAGAACTTCCAAGGCCACCACTGATTGTGTCCCCAAGTGCCACCTCCACAGGTCTTTAGATCCCTTCCAGGATGTGGACTCCACTGCTCTTTTCCAATATTTTCCAACTTTTCCAAGGAGAATTTCCCCTTGGACATCTTACAGAAAAATGCCTGGAAAATATTAAATATTAGTAAATCTGATTAATAATTCCTTTGATATCCATTATATAGGAGGATCTAGGAGCTTTTTGGGAAGTAGAAATAATTTAAGACAGGGTGGTGAGAAGAAAACAGGAGATTCGGGAGAGGAAATTCCCAGCTCTCTCTGAGAAGGCAGCAGAGATCTGGAAAATTTTCTTTCCCAAGGATAATTCCTGTCTTTAAGCCAACAATTCCCTGCAAAGCTGCTGCCTTGGAAAACTTGGGGAAGCAGGAACATTTTAATGTTTTACATAAAACACCTTGTAAGGATACAAAACCTCCCTGTGCCACCCTGGAACGGGAGGATTTCAGGAATTCTTCCCTCCCAGGAGTTAAAAAATGAGCTGAGTTCTTTAGAGAGCCAGAATTCCCTGTTTTTCATCCCTTTTGGAACACGTTTTTCATGCATGTTCCTGGCTCTGAAGAGCTGTGCACAAACCATTGCTAGGCCAGATTATCCTTATTTTCCAGCCATGATGAAGTTTTCCAAAGGAAATGGCAGTGGGAAGTTGGGTCTGTGCACACACTGGACGTTGGTTATATTTTATTTATTTGGTGTTTTGCTGGAATCAATATTCTGGTGGAGTTTGAAGCTGTGAATGTGAATTATTTAAAATCAGTTTTATTTGAGTTAGGGCAGAACAGGCTGTTCTGGGTGTGGGAAACTGGGACAGTAAAACCTCCACCAGAATGGAGAAAAAAGATCCAGAGGTGATGGTTTTTGGTGAAGCCAGATTTTTGGTGAAGCTCCTGAGATGGGGAGTTCATGGAATCATGGAATATCCCAAGCTGGAAGGAGCCCAGCTCCCAGCCCTGCACAGACACCCCAAAAATCCCAGCCTGAGCATCCCTGGTGTCCAAACATTCCCAGAGCTCTGGCAGCCTCAGGAATGTGCCCACACCTGAGGTCACCATTGACCACAGATTTATTATTCCCCAGATGATTTTTTTTTTATTATCCCCCAGATTTATTATTCTGAGTACAGAGTCTCTAGCTCAGCTCTGTGCCCGGGATGTTGCTGCCTCGTGCACTTTATCCAAAAAAAATCCCAGAATTCCAGGCTGGTTTGGGATGGAAGAGACCTCCCAGGCCACCTCATTCCACCCCTGCTGTGGGCTGGGACACCTTCCATAAGTTGCTCCAAGTGCTGTCCAAGTTAAGACAAGCTCATGGGCTTTATTCAGTGTCGTTCCAAGGGATCTCCTAACAAGAACTTGGGTTAGTCTTGTCTCCTAAGCCAGGCCCTAAACACCGACCTGGGTTGGTCCACTCTCCTGGGATGGGTCCTAAACCACAACCTGGGTTTAACATCCTGGGTTTGGTTTTTAGGATGTGCAAAGAAGAACCCACTCAACCTCCTGCAACAGGAGTGGACCAGGTTAGTCCTGTCTCCTAGGACTGGTCCTAAATTAGAGCCTCGGTTAGTCTTGATTCCTAGGATGGGTCCTAAAGAAGAACCTGAGTTGGTCCTGTCTTTAGGACTGGTCCTAAAGAAGAACCTGGGTTAGTCCTGTCTCCTATGATGGGTCTCAAACAAGAACCTGGATTAGTCTTGATTCCTATGATGGGTCCTAAACAAGAACCGGGGTTAGTTTGGATGCCTAGGATGGTTCCTAACCTGGGTTATTCCTGTCTCTAGGAGAGGTCCTAAACAAGAACCTGGATCAATCCTGTCTCAGGAGAGGTCCTAAAGAAGAACCTGGATCAATCCTGTCTCTAGGACAGCTCCTAAACGTGAACTTTGGTTGATCCTGTCTCAAGGAGAGGTCCTAAGCAAGAACCTGTGTTCGTTTATATGCCTAGGATGGTTCCTAACCTGGGTTAGTCCTGTCTCTAGGAGAGGTTGTACAAGAACCTGGATCAATCCTGTCTCTATGACAGCTCCTAAACATGAACCTCAGTTAATCCTGTCTCTAGGACAGGTCCTAAACAGGAACCTGCGTTAGTTTTGTCTCTTAGGACAGGTCTCAAACAAGAAACTGGGTTAGTCTTGATTCCTATGACAGGTCCTAAACAAGAACCTTGGTTAATCCTGTCTCTAGGACAGGTCCCACACATGAACCTCGGTTAATCCTGTCCCTAGGCCTGGCTTCCCCCCTCTAACGCCCTTCTGCCCTGGCAAGAACCTGGATCAATCCTGTCTCTAGGACTGGTTCTAAGCAAGAACATGTGTTAGTTTAGATGCCTAGGATGGGTCCTAACCTGGGTTAGTCCTGTCTCTAGGAGAGGTCCCACACAAGAACCTTGGTTAATCCTGTCTCTAGGAGAGGTCCTAAACAAGAACCTGGATCAATCCTGTCTCTAGGGCAGCTCCTAAACACGAACCTCAGTTAACCCTATCCCTAGGCCTGTCTTCCCCCCTCTATCACCCTGCTGCCCTGGCTGCGTCTCCGCAGACCTAGGAGAGATCCTAAGCAAGAGCCTGAATCAATCCTGTCTCTAGGACAGGTCCCACACAAGAACTTTGGTTAATCCTATCTCTAGGAGACGTCTTGAACAAGATCCTGGATCAATCCTGTCTCTAGGACAAGCCCCACACACGAACCTTGGTTAATCCTGTCTCTAGGACAGGCCCCACACACCGGCCTTGGTTAATCCTCTCTCTAGGAGAGGTCCTGAACAAGAACCTGGATTAATCCTGTCTCTAGGGCAGGTCCCACACACAAACATCTGTTAATCCTGTCTCTAGGAGAGGTTCCATATAAGAACCTTGGTTAATCTTGTCTCTAGGACAGCTCCCCCACATGAATCTCGGTTAATCCCGTCTCTGGGAGAGGTCCCACACAAGAACCTGGATCAATCCTGCCTCAACGACAGCTCCTAAACACGAACCTCAGTTAATCCTGTCCCTAGGCCTGGCTCCCCCCTCTAACCCCGTGTGTGTCTCCGCAGACCCCCCGGCGGTGGAGCCGGCGTTCCTGGAGCTGCGGCAGGGCCAGGGCCGCGCGGTCACCATGAGCTGCCGCGTGCTGCGCGCGTACCCCACGCGGGTGCTGAGCTACGAGTGGCGCCTGGGCGGGCGCCTGCTGCGCTCGGGCCACTTCGACCTGCAGGACTCCACCGAGTTCACCGTCAGCAGCCTCTCCCGCGACTCCTACGGCCTCTACAACTGCAACATCATCAACGAGGCGGGCGCCGGCCGCTGCAGCTTCCTCGTCACAGGTAGGAGGTGTGGAGCTGGGAATGAAAGCGCTTCTTTATTTGGTTTTTAATGGGTTTTGAAGGAGCTTTAGTCAGTTTGTTTGGGTTTTCCCAGGGTTTCTTCAAAACTGTGTTCATGGAGTGTTTGGGTTTTGTTGGGTGAGGCTTGGTAGAGCTCAAGCAACAAAAGGAAGATTCTGAGATTTTGAGTTTGGAATCTGTCACTGTAGGAATCTAGAATCTGTCACTTTAGGAATTTTGAGTTTGGAATCTGTCACTACAGGAATCTGGAATCTGTCACTTCTAGGAATTTTGAGTTTGGAATCTATCACTTATAGGAATCTGGAATCTGTCACTATAGGAATTGTGACTCTGTCACTGTTGGAATTTTGAGTTTGGAATCTGAAGTTTTTCTTCAAAACTGTGCTCATGGAGTGTTTGGGTTTTGTTGGGTGAGGCTTGGTAGAGCTCAAGCAACAGGAGGAAGATTCTGAGATTTTGAGTTTGGAATCTGTCACTGTAGGAATCTGGAATCTGTAACTATAGGAATTTTGAGTTTGGAATCTGTTGCTGTAGGAATGTGGAATCTGTCACTATAGGAATTTTGAGTTTGGAATTTTGACTTTGGTATCTGTCACTACAGGAATCTGGAATCTGTCCCTATAGGAATTTTGAGTTTGGAATCTGTCCCTATAAGAATCTGGAATCTGTCACTGTAGGAATGTTGAGGTTGGAATCTGTCACTATAGGAATCTGGAATCAGTCGCTATAGGAATTCTGAGTTTGGAATCTGAAAGTTTTCTTCAAAATCGTGTTTATGGGTTGTTTGGGTATTGTTGGGTGAGGCTTGGTAGAGCTCAAGCAACAAAAGGAAGATTCCAAGGTTTTGAGTTTGGAATCTGTCACTACAGGAATCTGGAACCTGTCACTATAGGAATTTTGAGTTTGGAATCTGTCACTATAGGAATCTGTAATCTGTCACTGTAGGAATTTTGAGTTTGGAATCTGAAAGTTTTCTTCAAAATTGTGTTCATGGGGTGTTTGGGTTTTGTTGGGTGAGGCTTGGTAGAGCTCAAGCAACAGGAGGAAGATTCCGAGATTTTAGTTTGGAATCTGTCACTGTAGGAATTTTGAGTTTGGAATTTTGACTTTGGAATCTGTCACGACAGGAATCTGCAATCTGTCACTATAGGAATCTGGAATCTGTCCCTATAGGAATTTTGAGTTTGGAATCTGTCACTGTAGGAATCTGGAATCTGTCACCAGAGGAATTTTGAGTTTGGAATCTGTCACTACAGGAATCAGGAATCTGGAATCTGTCACTATAGGAATTTTGAGTTTGGAATCTGAAGGTTTTCTTCAAAACTGTGTTCATGGAGTGTTTGGGTTTTGTTGGGTGAGGCTTGCTAGAACTCAAGCAACAAAAGGAAGATTCCGAGATTTTGAGTTTGGAATCTGTCACTGTAGGAATCTCGAATCTGTCACTTATAGGAATCTGGAATCTGTCACTATAGGAATTTTGAGTTTGGAATCTGTCACTACAGGAATCTGG
This sequence comes from Sphenopsis melanotis, assembly GCA_035221435.1. Classification (NCBI taxonomy): domain Eukaryota; kingdom Metazoa; phylum Chordata; class Aves; order Passeriformes; family Thraupidae; genus Sphenopsis; species Sphenopsis melanotis. Next base: position 61,440,941 of record JAWMRF010000271.1, read on the forward strand.
AATCTGGCACTATAGGAATTTTGAGTTTGGAATCTGTCACTCTAGGAATCTGGAATCTGTCACTTTAGGAATTCTGAGTTTGGAATCTGAAGGGTTTCTTCAAAACTGTGCTCATGGGGTGTTTGGGTTTTGTTGGGTGAGGCTTGATAGAGCTCAAGCAACAAAAGGAAGATTCTGAGATTTTGCGTTTGGAATCTGTCACTGTAGGAATCTGGAATCTGTCACTCTAGGAATTTTGAGTTTGGGATCTGTCACTCTCTGTCACTATAGGGCACGAAATAACCTGGCATGCACACTCTGCTGTTCTCAAGGTAAAAAAGGGAAGTTTCTTTTCTGACTCCAACATTTATAGATTTCTAAAAGTGACAGTGGATTGGAGGGTGAAACTGCCACCTCTTTAATGACAGTGGACAAACCAACAGTCTGTCAAATTTTTCATCTTCTATAAGTAATGCAAAACAATAAGTTATTTACAGAAAGTGTGTGAGAAAGTTCGTTATGAGAGGACACGGTAACAAGCTGCACCAGGGAAGGTACAGGTTGGATATTAGGAAGAAATTTTTCACCAAAAGAATCATAAAGCACTGGAATGCTGGTCCCAGGGAGGCGGTGGAATCACCATCTCTGAATGTGTTTAAATAAAGCCTGGACATGGCACTGGGTGCTACAGTCTGGGTGAGGTGTGAGGGCACAGGCTGGACTGGATGATCTCAGAGGTCTCTTCCAACCTCATCATTCTGTGATTCTGGGACTCTGTGATTCTGGGATTCTGTGAATGTAAACATCAGAAGGCTTAGAAAATCCTAAAAAATCAGGGTGACAGGAATCTCTGGGTTGGGAGTAGCCAGGAGATAAATGGATGTGATGGGGATGACATCCCCTTGGCAGGAATTTCTCACAGCACAAATGTGGTGGGAACGCAGCAAATCCCACAGTTCTGGATGGTTCTGCTCCTTCCAAATGGGATCCAGCCTTTGGCTGACACCATTCAGAGCCTGCCGGAGGGGTTTTCACAGTCACCAACTTCTCCAAATCTTGGGATTTTAATCCCAAAAGCAGCTCTGAAGGAAACCAGAAAAACTGTTTGGCCTCAAATGAGTAAATTTGGTTCAATCTATTCATCAGGATTTGGATCCCAGACTGTGGAAATTTATTTCAACTTATTTTGCCAGGATTGTGGCAGTTGGAGAGGTTTTAGCAAACCACAAAACTGAAAATGAGTCCTAAAATGTTTTTATGATATTTCCCATTTCCCACCCCCTCCCTGTGCTCATTTAGGGTTCATCCCATCCTGCTAATTTATGGTGGATTAAGGATGCTGGAAGTAACACTTTGACTTTTCTTAGCCTTTTAAAGTTAAAACTGACTTTATTTAGCAAATAAATTCTTTTCCACTGCTCTCAGAGCAGGAGCAGTGGCTCTGTTGTGCTCCTGAATCTCAGCAGCACAGATGGAGTCAAAGCCCCAGGGAACTGAAAACGCTGAAAAAAATGATGAAATGGTTAAAAAGGAGGCTTGGATTTCACTGGGAATGTGAATAGAGACAAGAAATTGGGCACTTCTTAGGCATAATTGGAAAAAAAAGCCCAATAAATAACTGCAAGGCAAGAATGTGGCAGTTGTGTGGAGCTTTTGTTTTGGGGGGAATAATGGGTTGTTGTAACCCATTTTTAGCTGGTTTATTTCTGATTTTTCATGCAGGAAAATAGAAATGTGCTGGACTGGGGCTGCAGAAAACCATTGGTATGCTCAGAGAAAGCTTTTCAGTACAGCAGCCTGGCTTTAAAGATTTATTCTGACCCACGAGCCTGCAGAATCTCCTTCTTTTTTTTTTTTCCCTGTATATTTTGAGCCAGATTGGAGGAGATGAAAGCCAAATAAATCACACACGGAAAAGGGGTTAATTTATAGCATCTGGGCCAACATGAGGCAGATGTAACCTGCCAGTCTCTTCGAAATAAATAAGAAGTGACAAGGCAAATTGTGTTTGTGGGGAAGCAGAGCTGAGTTCATGCTCCTCACAGCTTCACCACCTCGAGATTTTATTCAGGGCCAGATCATATCCAGAGAGCAACAAGAAGTCCATTCCAGGCTGTGGCTTTGGAAATCCCTGCCAGGGCTGGGAGCAAATCAATCAAACCAGATCCGTGGATGGCAGAGGCTGAGGAGCCTCCCTGAGGGAGGGTTTGGTGCTGGAGAAGGAGGGGGATGAGCACAGGGAGCTTCTCCCTCCCTGGAGAGGCTGCTGAGTGCCAGAGGTTCCTCCAGGACACACCTGAGCCCTGCTGGGTCACGGCCTGGCCTGGCCTGGCCAGCTGGGGACACCCCAGTAGCAGCTTTGTCACTGTGGTGTGGCTTCTCCAGGCAGGGGGGGCTGGTCTCCTTGTTTTGCAGGTTCCCAGTTTGCAAAGGAGGGATGAAGAATTCTTCTTCTTCTTCTGCTTCTGCTTCTTCTGCTTCTTCTTCTTCTGATTATTTCTTCTTCTCATTTTTCTTTTTCTTTTTCTTGTTCTTGTTCTTGTTCTTCTTGTTCTTGTTCTTGTTCTTCTTCTTCTTCTTCTTCTTCTTCTTCTTCTTCTTCTTCTTCTTCTTGTTCTTCTTCTTCTTCTTCTTCTTCTTCTTCTTCTTCTTCTTCTTCTTCTTCTTGTTCTTCTTCTTGTTCTTCTTGTTCTTCTTGTTCTTCTTGTTCTTGTTCTTGTTCTTCTTGTTCTTCTTGTTCTTGTTCTTGTTCTTGTTCTTGTTCTTCTTCTTCTTCTTCTTCTTCTTCTTCTTCTTCTTCTTCTTCTTCTTCTTCTTCTTCTTCTTCTTCTTCTTCT
>JAWMRF010000271.1:61484372-61516532 GCA_035221435.1 Sphenopsis melanotis
TCTGATGGAGGGCTCAGGATAAGCCACGATTTCCTGCACTGCTCAAAGCTTCCCTTAAAAACAAACTTTACAAATGCCTCCACCTCAAGTTTTTGTTCCCAGATGAGGAAGTTTAATCAAAGGACAAGAGACACTAGGCAGGTAGGGCAAGGACAACAACATTTCCTGTCACTATCCAGTGCTCTGTTCTCTAAACCAATCTTCCCCCTTTGTCCCAGCCCCTCATCCCAACCAGCTGCTCTTTTAACCAGCTCACAAACCTGGGCAGGTACACACACACACACCAGTGAACATGGGGAACACACATCACATTTGATATACCAGAGACAGAGGATAGCTGGTGGTTCCTCATCCTGCTGAGCTGCCTGAGCTCTCCTTGCCTCTCTGGTGACCCAGGGAATGTCTCCACTGCAATGCTGAGTTACACCAGAAGTCAATGAGACACAAAAGCTGCCTTGGGAGGAGTGAGAATGAAACATTTGTTTGCACAAAACCATTTATTTGAGATGGCAGGAGGCAGACTAGTGAAGAGGCAGGGCTGGGATGCTCCTTGCCTGAGGGAGCTGTGGGGGGACAGTGCACACCCTGCCCCTGCAGCCACAGCATCACCTGCACCAGCCTGGGGAACACTTCCCGTGGGCATCAGTCTGCCCCGTGGGTGAGAAAAGAAGGAAATAACCAGGGTGGGATGTGCACAGCAGCTCAGCCACTGATGAGGATTGTCACTAATGCATTTCTGAGCATTGTGAGCTCTGCAGCCTGACATAATGTAGGAAGCATTTTAATTCCCAAAGAAAGGTTTTTTTTTTTTTTCCCTTTCCCTAGAAAGTAATAAATAGCAACTGTAACTTCTTTGAGGCAAATTTCACTGCAGATCTGTGCCATATCTACTGAGAAACTTCCTTCTGAGTGCATCCATTAAGGATATAACAGCAGGAATGTTACCTGTGTTTGCATCCCCTGTTAGTGCCTCTGCACTGAGACTTTACTTTTCACCTGAAATCTCTGCCTGGTGTCACCACAAGACTTGGATTTTGTGGGGTTCAGTGAGAACCCTTTGCCTTTATCACACAAATATTCTGGTTGAATTCCTCAGACCAGAGGAGGGGCTCACCCAAACCCCCACCAATACATTCAAGCCTTAAAATGGACAAAGATGCAAATATTATTCAGTATTTGAATAACAAATCAATTATTGATTACTTGGATCTTTCTAGGAATGACCAGGAACAAAAAAAAAAAAAAAAGGGAAAAAAAGTGAGAAAGTGAGATTCATCTCAGCCCTCAGCTGTGAATTTTCTGCTCAGCTCTGCTGCTGATACTGAGAGAGCAGATGCTTCCTTACTCTGCAGAAACACAGTGTGTGAAATAGTATTTTAACAGCTTTATCTGATATTTTATATCTCACTGTCAAACATAGCAATGATTCCACTTCTATTTGGGTAAGTAATCTGAAAAGAAGGCAGCAATAATCTCTCAGGAGAGCCAGGCACGGGACTAATTACTCCAGCTAGAGATTTGTAAAGACACATTTTCAGTGCTGGGATTTTATCATTCCACAGGGTAATTAAAAGACAACCCTGTCAAAAGAAGTTTTGCAATCTTAAGTATTCTTTTTTCCTCCATGAAGAATAACCCTTTCCAGGCTCAGCTCTGGCATGGCTTCATTTCCCAGGGTGAGTGAGGGGTACCCAGTCCCTGCCAGCTCAGTGTCACTCTTGGCGGCTCTTTCTGTGTCACAGCATCACAGAATGGCTTGGGACAGAAGAGACCTTAAAGATCATTTCATTCCATCCCCTTCCACTGGTCCAGGTTGCTCTAAGCCCTGTCCAACCTGGCCTTGGACATGGAGTGTTGGGAAGGGGGGACACTTGCTCAGATCGTCAAAAGTTGGAGCTGTGCATCAGTGACCAGCCAGAGGAAGAATCCCTGCTTGGAATTTGTTTCTTCAGTGAAGCACTTGCTGAAATCAGAACAATTCCAGCTGAAAGAGGGGAAATTTAATTAGATATGCAGAAGGAATTGTTCCCTGTGAGGGTGGGGAGGCCCTGGCACAGGGTGCCCAGAGAAGCTGTGGATCACTGGAAGTGTCCAAGGCCAGGCTGGATGGGGCTGGCTCAGTGGAAGCAGCAATGAACAAAGCAGGGGTACAAAATGGGTACAAAACAGAGGTACAAAACAGAGTTACAAAAGCTGACTGGCTTTTGTAGAGAGGATTTAGACTTGGAGGCACAAGTGACATTCAGGGCAAACTCTTTGGTTTCTTGGGGTACCTCAGATCTCTGCTCAAAGAGTTGGAGTTCTTAACACCCACAGCCTCCTCCAAGGCTGGTGCTGGGTTTTCCAAAAGCTGTCCCTGAGCCATTGACTCTTCTGGACAACTTGGATGATTTGAAAATCCAAGTGTGGCATTGGCTGCAGGTTCCCCTGGCTGGCACAGCACAGTGTGGCAATGACATGGAATGGTCCATGCAGGTGAAAGCACAAGGAGCACATCTGCACTGCCTCATCCATGGGATTCAGGCCAGCTGGAGACCTCTGTCTTCTGCCTGCTGTCCCATACAGCCCCTTTCTGCATCTTCCTCCTCAAATCTCCCTGTTTTTTTTTTTTTTTTTGTTTTTGTTTTTTTAGCCAAATAAAGGATTTGGAAGTTAAGGAGTTCATTACTAGAGAAACAAAAATCTTCAGAGCTGATTTTAGTGTCCTTGGGTAGAAAAGGAAACCAGTGGCCAAAGTCTGAGAGCAAAGCACTGCACCTGCACCTTGCCAGCTTTTTTTTCTCCTCTCTGCTTGTGCCTTTTGATGCACCTGGGGAGCAGGGATATGGCAGCCCAGTGACACTGATGTGACACATGTAATGAGAAGGAATTGGTGTAAAATGCAATGTATCACCAAATCAGCATCACCCAACTGCTTGTTCCTTGGCACCCTGCCCATTTCCCTCTTGATCCAGGCATTGTTTAACTGCCTAATGGTTATACTGAATTGATTTATTTTTAACTTGCCCTGAGCATGGAAAAATGGAAATTCAGCATTAGGAGATCACTTAGCAAAGCAGTCCTTTTCAGAGATTGACTCCTCATGGTTTTCTTCCCTGAGGAAGGAATCTGTGAAGATTTCAGGCCCCAGCTGTGCCAAATCCTGGCAGATGGCAGCTAAAGCCCTGTGGCAAGACTGGTGTGGATCTGGTGTGCATCACCCAGCTTGATTTTCCCTCCCAGCAGCAGCAGCCTTTGCTCAGGATCCTCTCTTCCCTGCATGGATCATTCCTCTGCTGGAGGCTTCTTGGAGATCCAGCAGTGGGAGAACCTGAGTGTCAAAGAGCTGCTGGGGCTCTGAGGTGGGTCCTGGCCAGGAACTGCATGAATTGGTAAAAACTGTAAAAAGGGCCTAAAGGAATATGCAATCTCTCCAGCTGAGTTCAGCTCTCGTGCAATAACAGTCTCTGACCATGGAAATACACCTGGGGAGAGCAGGTCAGGTCAGCCCTCTTCATGTCCCAGCAGTCTCCAGGTTTCCAGGCCAATTTTAGGAGCAGAGAAAGTGGAGAGACTCCACATTCCCATGGGCAGGTCAGACCCTCTGGAGGAAGAGTAAAACAGCAAATTTAGATGAGTTTTCCATTTTCTCCATCCCAGTCAGGCAATGGGGCCTGGCTGCAAAGATGAATCAATTCAACCATTTACTGGTTTTATTTTTTCCCAAATCCCTATTTAGAAACTTTCTCATATTTCTATGAAAACAATTCCCTATCACCTTCTTTATCTGGTTGGGAGTGCTCTGATCAACAGGAACTCTATTATAGAAACAGCCTAATTAAGCAAAATTAACATTTTATCATCCAATACTAACATTTAATCCTATATTCATGCAGCCTGCTTTAAATATCCTCCCTGTGCATCCCTTCCTGGAAGTCTCTCATGCTCTGCCAGCTCCACTCTGTTTTTATCCATAAGGAATTGAGCTCGTACCTGTGACAGGTGCAGAGTGTGTTGAATCTTTTGATCATCACACAAACCACTCATCCTGATGTCCTTTAATCTAAGCAATGCAAAGAAAATCCTGTGCACTCTCTTTATGCTCCTTCCATCTCCCCGAGTTTAAACAGGAGGCTCCGCAGCTCCAGATCAATGCTCCTAAACTGTTTGTCTTTAACTCAGGTGGGTTTAAAGGAAAGCTGCTCAGCCCAGCTGTCTGCAAGTTCACAGGATGGGAAGGGCTCTGTGCTGTTTAGTGATGGGGGAATTTGAGTTACCTTTGAAACTTGGTTTGGTTTTTTACAGCAGTCAAGTAATTAAACAGGAGAGAGAAATCACATCGCTTACTGCTACATCCTCCCCGTCTTCCTTGCTGAAATTCGGAGTGAAATCCTTTAATTTATCAATTATTAAGAATTTCTATAATTCACAAATGTGGTTTGGATTATTTTTTTTTTGTCCCTCTGGGAATTATCCCTGAATAATTGGTGTGAAATAGCCAATATTCCCATCTTGCTGTGGTTCACATGGGTGGGGTGAGCCATCTGTGTGTTCCTGCCTCTTGCCTGGCTGGTTCTGCTTCCCAGCCAATCAGGAATATTGGGGTGGAAGATCCCACTTTGTGGTGAAACACAGCTCTGCTTTTGGTGAGGTGTTCACTCACACTTTCCCCCTCCATTAAATAACTGACCATGGTGGGAAAAGAAGAGGAAAGGGGCAGTGGAGGATCTGGGGCTGGTCATGGTGCTCACACAGCTTGGATGCAATCCCTGTCAGTCAGACAGGTTCTGCACCTTAAATCCCAACCAGCATTTTTTGCTCTTGGGTGCTTTCCTACAGCCTGAATCCCATTGGCTCCAAAAAAGCATGAATGGACCCCAAAAAAGAGTTGTACCATGAGGGAGCTCCATGCAATCTTCCTATTTCAGCTGCCCAAAGAGGAGTGAGGAGAGTCTAGGAGACCAGCCCCTTCTGAAAATGCAGCCAGCTGTTCTACCTCATAGATAAAAGTTCAGTTAAAATATAAATATTCTGCCATGAGTGGGGAGTAATTTCAAATATTAAAAAAATCAAATATAAAAAAGTTCAGTTCAAATATAAATATTCTGCCATGAGTGGGGAGAAATTTCAAATATAAAAAAAAGTTCAAATATAAAAAAAGTTCAGTTCAAATATAAATATTCTGCCATGAGTGGGGAGAAACACCATGGGGCTCTGAATTCTCTATTTAGAAAAAGCAGGTGCTGTTCCCTTTAATGCTGCCACCAGGAGGTTACAAACAAAAAAAAAAATGAACCCAACCCCAAACACAAAGTTCCCTCCGTGCTATGCAAAATACCCCAGAAAGCTTTTTTCCATTACAGTGGTCACAGGCCATTTTGCTCTTCACTGGTGACAGGGGACCATTAGAACACAATCCCTGATGCCTGCATATCGTAATGAAAATCATATTTCTTCCTGAACTGCTACATCAATTGTCTTTTTAGTAACCTGGCAAGTGCAGCTCTATGCAAACCAGGGAATGGTCCTTCACTCTTAATCTGTTCCCCTGCAAGATAAGTGATAACTTCTTAATGTAACTTTCCAGTCTGGTAAATAAGAAGTAGCTACAACATGATCCTGTGGTTTAAATAGAATCATCTTCCTGAGGCTGAGTAGCTGCTTTCCATCCTCCCCTGGGCAGGAAAACTGATTTTGATAAAATCAGAGCATCCCTCTCTGTCTCTCTCCTTCTCCTTCCCTGGCACATGCCTGAAAATCTGCAGGCAGGCCCATTTGCATTTCTGAAATCGTGTGCTGTGGGAACTGGGCCTAAAAAACAATAAATGTATTGGTGGCAAGGTGCTGCCCCAGCTCCTGAGTGCAGCATGCATGGAGCAGGGAGGGAGTGAGGGGCTTGGGACTGGCATGGGGGAGAAGGGGCAGGGGAGTGGGCATGGGGGGGCAGGGGGGAGACAGGATGGGACCCCCGTGCCATCCCTGCCACCTGCACTGGTGCCACTGTGGAATGCAGGGCAACCCCGACGTCTGGGAAGGATTGGCATCTGACTCCATGGTTCAGAATGCTGAGCAATTGCTTTATTAAGTTATACTACATTACACTAATACCATATTAAAAGTACACTACAGAGACGCTAAAAGGATACTAAAGAAAAACCCTTGATGACTCCAGACAGTCAGGACACAGCTGGGACCTAACAGGCCAATTAATACAAACAACCATCACCAGAATCCAATTAAGAACTCACTCTTATTGAAACAATCTCCATAACACATTCCACACGTGCAAAAACAACAGGAGCAGAGAATAGCGATTTCTCTCTGTGCTTCTCCAGGAAAACTCCTGGGGAACTTGTGCCTGCTGCTCTCTGTGAAGAGAGCTGAGGCCACCACTCTGTCATTTCTGTACCTGTGACCTGTCAGCCACACTCTGTGTGACACCCTGGGGCCACCGAGGCCCTACCTGTCACTGCTCCTGGGGCATCTGGTGCACCCCAAACGGGAGCTGGGCACTGGGATAGGGCTGGGGGGTCCCTGGGAGGGCAGTTAGGGTCTGGGATGGGCAGCAGGCACATCCTGACCCCCTTTGGAGCCATCCCACCACCACTGCAGAGGGGCCCAACTCTTGGCACAAATTGCAGGCTCCAGAATTTCACTTGTGTGGTACAAACAAATCAACCAACAGCAGGGAATTTGGAACCCCAGGGTCATTCAGCTTGGAAAAGACCTCCAAAATCACCAAATCCAACCACAGACCCAGCACTGCCAAGCCCACCACTCACCCGTGTCAGTAAGCCCCATATCCACCTGATTTCTGAACACTTGCAGGGGCAGTGGCTCCACCACTTCCCTGGGCAGCCTGTCCCAGGCAATTCGTGATGCTGGCAGATACTTGGGTGTGCTGCCAGGGAACTCCTGATGCTGGCAGATACTCGGGTGTGCTGCCAGGGAACTCCTGATGCTGGCAGATACTTGGGTGTGCTGCATGGACGTGGCCCCCAGTCCAATCCCTGCAGCATCTCCTGGGGGTTGGGGACACCCACCCAGCTGAATGACAAAACCTGGTTTTCCTCCTGCAGGTTTGAATTTTTGATATTTCTATTCATTGTACTGCCCCAAACCTGCAATTTTAAAAATACAAAGTAAGATTTGGCTCCAGGCAACAAACCCTCAGGAGCTGCCAGCCCCAAACACCCACCTGGCTGCCCCTCACCACTGCAGGCAGCTCCCAGAGGGCCCCCATGCCTTCAAATCCCTTTTCCAGGCATCCCAACCAGGAAAAGAGAGCATGAACCCTGGCTCCAGCTTGGTATGACAGAAGCACACTGCTCTCTTCCCTTTTCTGTCTTTTCCCTCTCATTCATGTGCACCTTGAGGGACAAATAATTCAATCTGCTGGTGGATTGGCAAAGACTTTAATGAAAACACTATTTATTTGTTGTTGTCTGATACATCAGCAGGGACAAGGTGAGAGACTGAGTAATAACAGGTCTGGAAGGGGCAGAGCAGAGCAGAGCATGCCACCAGCACAGGAGTGTTCCAAAAAAGCATGATTTTGGTCTGGTTTAATTAGAATTTATTTTAAATGGGTTCATATCAACTAATGAAACAGCTGTCATTGATGAACTGCTGCTGGGCAGGTTCAGATTTAGATTTTTCAGCTTTAGATTTTCATCTCTAGCCAGCAGCTCAGGCAGCTCGTGGAGACTGAGGGAAGTCTGTTAGAGACAGAAATCCATTTCAAATTGCTCATCTGAGGGAGGACTGATGCAGAGGGGAAAGCATTAGAGAATTGCCATGGGGTAACTGATCCAAACCCAGGGCTCCCCTAAAAAGCAAAATGCTGTTCTAGGCTCCCCTAAAAAGCAAAATGCTGCTGTAGGCAGCTTGCTGTGCTACCTCTGGGAGGGGAGTGGTTCTCATCAGAGCATCCTGACCCAAAAGTTCCTGATGTGTGTGGGGAAGAGCTCTGGCAAACAGATGTGAACCCCCAGCTCCCCACAGCTGCTTTTGCAGGGAAATTCACTCAGGGAGAATTGTCAATGCCATTCTGCTCACGGGCAAACTGAGGCACAGAAAAGCCATGCAAATTCCTTGAGCTTTATGGGTCTGTGGGACACCACAGGAATAAATTTGGTTTTCTTGAGGATTGCTCCTGCAGTCCAACACCTGTGTTAGCCTTCACCCTTCCAGAGCCCCAGATCATCAGTCCAGGTTAATCAGAAGCAGCTCTGGATACTTCTGTGCTTTGGGAAGGGCCTGGCTGGGGTTTATTTGCAGAGCTGTGTGAGCAGTGCCCTGGTGGGTGCTGGCTGGGACATTCCCCAGGCCAGGAGTGACCCAGGGTGGGAAATCACAGGGACAAGAGTCCCAGTCATTGCTGATCACTCAGATGCTGTTTCCCATCACATTTCGCTGAGGCTTGGGATGGAACTGTCCATCAGAATCTGGAGTTGGCTCTCCCAGGGGGTGAGGGCTCCCCTGAGCTGCTCCTTGGTGTCCTGAGAGGATGCTGATGCCACACCTGGCTCCTGGAGGCCAGTGGTGGGTGCCAAAACCAGCCCTGGCCTGCAGGATGGATGCTGGGAGAGCAGTGCCCAGCTTCCCTGGGGCTGGCATGGAGCAGCTGTGCTGGAGGCAAAGCACAGGAGAGACCCAGACACCTCTGAAGCACCTCCCAAAGAGGAACCAGTGAGACAGCAGGAGTCACTGGGATGGACAGGGAGAGAAAGTGGAGAAAATCACTGTAAGGAAAGATAATTATCTATTTATGGCCATTATAATAAAACTTTAATTATTACATGGACAATTAATTTTATTTTTTTTCTTTTTTTTTTTTTTTCTGATGACTCTGGCCCTGTTTCCCATCTCCTTTCCCTGCAGGTGGCAGGTGATGGAGATGTGGGCTTTGTCCCAGGGAAACCTGGGGCTGTCACACAGCAGCTCCTGCTGCACATCCCGACAGAATCAGGGCAGGAAGGGAAATCATCCAAAGGATGTTTGACACAGTAGAATTTGTTTTTACCTCTTTCCTTTAGAAAGCAAAGCGAAGCAAAACAAGTTAGGAAATTACATGCATGCTTTTGGAATGAGACAGTAGCTCAGGGTCATCTGTGTTTATTTCCAACATTTTATCTTATTTCCGTGGACACTTTCTCAAAACAAGGCTTTTGGGTTTTTCCTTTTTCAGCCCGAGTTCTGAAAGGTAAGTTTAGGTCTGACCTGTCACAAACAACCCAAAATCACACTGCAAACACATTCCTGCCACTGTCACTCCCCTCCCCTGTCTATTTGCACCAAGACTTTTCTTTCACTGTGTGCTCTCCTGGAAAAAAAAATAAAAAACTGCTGCAAACACAGCCTGCGTTACTCAGGACCACACTGATGACCCCCAAATTTAGATGACACTGTCTCTTCTTGTGATCAAATCAAGCATTGACATGGAAACAACAGCTCAGCTGGGGTCCCAAAGCAATGCTGGGGACCAGGGCTGGCATCCTCCTCCCTGCATCCCAAAACTGCTGGGGACAGAGCTGACATCCTCCTCCATGCATCCCAAAACTGTGATGGGAACAAGAGCTGGCATCCTCATTCCTTCATCCCAAAACTGCTGGGGATTAAGGCTGACATCCTCCTTCCTTCATCCCAAAACTGTGATGGGAGCCAGAGCTGCCATCCCCTCCCTGAATCCCAAAGCTGCTGGGAACAGAGCTGTTATCCTTATTCCTTTATCCCAAAACAGCTGAGTGCCAAGACTGAGATCCTCCTCCCTGCACCCCAAAACTGCTGGAGACAGAGCTGGCATTCTCATTCCTGCATCTCAAAACTTCTGGGAGCCAGGGCTGGGATCCTCATTCCTTCATCCCAAAACTTCTGGTAACCTGGGCTGGCATCCCCCTCCCTGCCTCCCAAAACTGTCATGGGAACCAGGGCCCCTCATTCCTTTATCCCAAAACTGCCGTTATCCCAAAACTGCTGGGAACCAGGGCTGGGATCCCCTCTCTGCATCAGCCTCAGGATGTGATGGAGGTGCTCTCCTAAGTCCCACCACTGGGAGTCACCAGCCCAGCCCACTCCTCCTCCAAAGCAAGCAGCACATCCTGGGTGGGTTTTGCAGGATCAGAGCTCTGCAAAGGTTCATTTTCCAGTTGAGGCAGTGCCTGGCCTGGCAGCAGCAGGAGGTCTCTCCTGCCTCCCTCCTGGAGAGGGCAGTTTGGAGGGGAAAATAATTGAGAGCTATTTAATTTTAATTTTTTTTTCAGCAGAAAGAGGGGAAAATTTTTGTTGCGTGTGGATTTTTTTTTTCCTCTTCTTTATTATTTTTCTGGACTGAAATGGATTTTTTTTTTTGATATATTGAATATATTTAATATTCAAATGCTGTGAATTTGCAGGATGGAGCAGACAGAGACTGCCTCTTGCGATAAGAGACATTATTACTGTTGTGAAGAATTCCTTTAAGATTCCATCTTAATCGTTCTGCTATTGAAATGGAAGAATAAAGTAATAAAATTAGATGTTTTGAAAAGACTTGATTAAAAAAGTAATTATCCTGCCAGCTCGTGGATTCCCACATCCTGCCAGGTTCCTCCAGCTTGGGCCCTCTCCTTGCTGAGCTCCTCTGCACAACCCCATGGGGATGAACAACTTTGTGCCAGGCCACCTCCAAGGCACAGCTGCTTCTGCTCTTCTCCCTCTGGGCATGATTTGGGGCTGTTTTGGGGCTGGTTTTGGGGTGTTCTGTGCAGAGTACAGAGCTGGACTGGAGCCTTGTGAGTCCCTTCCAACACAGGACATTCCCTGGTTCTGCCATTCCTCTCTCCCCAGCCCAGGCAGCCCCACACATCCCATCCTGCCCTGGCAGCTCTGGATGCCCATGGGTGGAGCTGGGTGCCCTCCAGACCCTCCTGCAGGCAGGGAAAGGCTGGAGGGAAAGGCACAGCACCCTCTGGCACTTCAATTCCTGCTCTGTGGCTTCACCAGCCTGTGGGATAGTGCACAGGAACCCTGTGAGGTCAGGGGCACTCAGGCAGCACCCCCAGCACATCTTTGGAAGTGTCTCATGGCATCATGCACCATTTCTGGGAGACAAACTGGGGCTGTGAGGTCCCCACAGCCTGCACACCCCTGACCAGGACAGACAGGGGGATGCTCCATGCCTGGGACCCCTCCTGGCCCGTGGGGGCTGCCCAAGCACTGCTGCCAGGTGCAAGGGGCTGTGCTGGAGGGACAGGATTTCCCCAGGAGGAGGAGAGCAGGGGTGGCTGCACTCAGAGCTGTGCTGGGCCTCCCAGAGCCTCCCAGCTGTAATTGTGCAGCTCCTTCATTCTGCATTTCTAATGGGGAAACACAGATGGTGACAGCTGAGTGCAGAATGCATCTATTAAAATCTGCTGCTGATTGTTCCTCATAATGGGCCTGGGATTTTTTGAAATACACTGCAGAGGATCCACATCCTCATCAGGAGTGGAACAGGTTACTTGTGCTTGTTTCTGCCTCTTGCCCATTGCCAGGCTTTTTTTGGCCATTATTTATTATTTTCATAGCAGAATAACTGGAGATCCATTGCTGCTGGGGCTCAATGGGAGTTAAATATGTCCTGGCTGAATAAATTCTCCAGCTGGAGACATGTGCTGCTTGTGAGAGGTAACCTGGAACAGAGCTAAAGAATAAAGTAGGGATTTATTAAAAGGACTTTAAAGGATGCGCCTTGGGCAGCACAAGAGCCTGGCCAAGATGGACACTGGTCACAAGTTTTCACACTTTTATCAGTTTTGGTCCATTTCTATATTGGGGTTAATTGTCCAATTACACCTCCAGGTTCTGCATTGCCAGAGGGAGCCCAGGCCCATCTCCAGCAGCCCTGGAGCTGCAGAGGAAAACTCCCCCCTTGTGCAGGATCCCTGCTCCAGCAGAAGCACAGCTGGCACTGCAGGAGGGCTGAGCCACCATGGATGGGGCTGTGACACCACCCTGACACACAGGGCCACGGCATGTTCTGACTCTGTTTATCTTTTTGTACTATTGGATTTGTATTTTAATTTTCCTAATAAAGAACTGTTATTCCTATTCCCATATCTTTGCCTGAGAGCCCCTTAATTTCAAAATTATAATAATTGGGAGGGAGGGATTTTCCATTTACCATTTCAGGAGAGGCTCCTGCCTTCCTCAGCAGACACTTGTCTTTCCAACCAAGACAGATGGTCTCTGGAAAGGGCTAGTCCATTGCTCAGGAGCATCCAAAAAAAAGCCAAAATGCTGTGAGGAATTACCAGCAAAGGAAGGGAGAGCACCACGATGCTGCAGCACAAATCCGCCACACCCTGGGAGCAGTTTTAGTCTCCCCAGCTCAGAAGGGAGGTAACAGAGCTGGGAAAGCTTGGGGAAGGATGGAAGAACTGGAATGGCTTCTGTAGGAGGAGCTATTTCAGCCACGTTGCCTATGACAGGTCCTGCTGTAAGAAATTGGAGTGTAGCAGATGGCACCAACTTCAGCTGGAGACAGGCTTAGGTTGGGCAGGAGAAGGGTGCTGCTCTCAGGACACTGCACAGTCCCCTGGTTTTGGGGATGTAAGGAGTTTTTGTGAGTTTAAAAGGGTGATGAACGAGTTAATGAATGAGCAGGGTGCTGGTGGCTTTCAAAATGACCCACTTCATAAAATCCCAGAGCAGCAGAAGAACCTGCAAGAGCCCCCAGGTGAAATTTCCCTGTTTTCATGTTTTCCTTGTTCCTACACCTCTCCCCGGGTTTTTGGGCAGAGTTCAAGGCTGGGTACTGGCCTCAGGGGATTTGCAGCAATGCAGACATTGTCACGCTCTCCTGGCACAGGAAATCAAAGAGACCTTCCCTCGTGAGGACGGATGTGATGAGCAAGTGATTTCTGCTTTACATCCTCATTCAAGCTGAGCACCTGACGATGAAGGCCAGAGTTCAGAGACTGAGGGATGGAAAAATTCAACTCCCCCAAACCATTCTGTTTCAGGACCCCTGTGCCGCCAGGTTTCTGAGTAAAAGAACTACTTACAGGTTGCCTCAGGATCCAACCACAGAGCAATATTGGCAGGATAAAAGCCAAGTCAGCCAAAATGCTGAATAAGCAGAGAAACCTGTGCCACTTGCAACGTGTTCTCAGCTTCTTTTGCCAGCAGAAAAGGGTCCTGGGCTTGTGGGTGATTCACTTTGTGTCACTGGGCTCCACCTCAGAGGTGAGGGTTTCGGAATTACTCAGCCCCGTGCTAACGGAGCAGATCGGGTGATGCTGCTCAAGTTTTGCACCCTTTGAACCCAAAGAGGTTCTGAGCAGGTGACTTCAAAACGAGACCTCCACGCTCTTTTTTTTTTTTTTTTCCCCTCCCCCAGTTTGAGGCAGGTTTCATTCCAGTGAGTCCCTGCTTCAGACTGGGTGGCTGGTATGGATTGAGCCTCAACACAACAATCTCAGTTCTTCACTGGGAAGGGACAAGTGGGCTTCAATTGTGGATGACACAGAGCTCTTAACCATTGCCCAGGCATCACAAATTCATTTCCAAAATCCCAGAGCCTGTTTTTTCTAATCCAACTCACACAAGGAAGGAAGAGGCTTTGGTGCAGACTGCTTGGGGGCCTGGGCATGGTCTGGCAGAGAAGGAACAAGGTGGAGTGAGAGGGCTCAAGCATCTAATAAGTACAACACTCTTTTGACTCCATAGATGATTTTTCCTCCCCTCCTTAAATTTCTTCCCCAAGGAAACTAGAATCTGACACATAAGAACAAAAGAGAAAACCCCCCAAGCCTTGCTTAAGCCATATATCCAAAACTCTTGTAAATGGAAAGTTTGGAAGCCAGAGAAAATTACTTGTTGCGACAGATAGGGCTATTTTCAAAGTCCCCAAGTGTATTCCTTTGCCCTTCTCTCATTAAAAAGCTACAATGGACCCTGCACAGATGTGTTTTTAGTGGTGTAAAGAGCTGCCCAAGTAGCTGGAGGGATCAGGAGATACTGTTGTGAGGACTGTGGTGCCTCAGCCTGGCTGGGATGCAGTTGTAGGAGAAAATACCCACCTTGATCAGTGTAGATGGTTTTAGGAGGTGATTGCAGTTGTGAATTCTCCCTCAGCCTGTGCTTCCTGCTGAGTGGAGGCTTGGCTTATTTTCCCCCACTTCTCAACTACATGGCCACCTTTGTTTTAGCCGTGAAGCCTCCTTGGCCAAGCAAATATTTTTATTAAAATTCATCAGCAAAAATATAAACAGATACTGAGTTAGAACCACGGGCTCGGCTCTGATTGTTTGACCTTTAGTTTCTATTGACAACAGCAAAGTAAACAATTTCTGTGGGGACTCAAGGCTGATTTCTACCACAAATAAATAAGACCATGAGATGAACACAGTGAGCTTTAAGTTATTAAGCAGAGACCTGAAGCCATTGAAACTGGGAGCTGCCCTGGAAGAATTGATACCTGTGGAGCAATGAGTGTCCCTGGCAAAATGCTGCTCTTTGCTCATCTGGCAGGTTGGATTAGGATGGATCTGCCCAGTGGTGTGGCCTTGAGCTGAAGTGGACTATGAGGAGGGTGTCTGCCCTCCTGACCAGCACTCAGGGTGGGTTTTCAGAGCCAGCAGCTCCCTTGAGGAGCGTGAATGGGCAGGGAAGTTCCTGTGCACAGTTCTGGTGTTCCAAGAAGGATGTGGAACTGTTGGAGCAGGTCCAGAAAAGGCACCAAGCTGCTGAGGGGGCTGGAGCAGCTCCCCTGTGGAGCCAGGCTGGGAGAGCTGGGGCTGTGAGAAGGGTGTAGGGAGACCTTACAGCTCCTTCCAGGACCTGAAGGGACACAGGGAAGCTGGAGAAGAACCCTGCAACAGGAACTGGAAGGACAGGACACAGGGAATGGCTTCCCACTTCCAAAGGCAGGGTTAGATAGGATATTGGGAAGGAATCCTTCCCTGGGAGGGTGGGCAGGCCCTGGCACAGGGTGCCCAGAGCAGCTGTGGCTGCCCCTGGATCCTGGCAGTGCCCAAGGCCAGGCTGGACTTTGGGGCTTGGAGCAGCCTGGGTTGGTGGAAGGTGTCCTTGCCCTGGCAGGGGTGGCACTGGATGGGCTTTAAGTTCCCTCCCAACCAAAACCATTCTCTTCATCTGTAATTTTATGATCCAAGCAGAGCAGGGAAGTAAAACCCCAGATCCCACTGCTTTATAGCCAGATAGGAAAACGCTGAAACCTCAAACACAGACGAACCTGCAGTGAAAGGAAAAGGCAAAAAGCCCTGTTTTTAGCGCAGCTCCTGCCCTCAGCAAAGAGCAGGAGGCAGGTGGAATGCTGCTCAGGCTGTGTGGGGATGGCTGGCCCAGCAGGCAGCCCAGGCCTGCTGTAGCTGCAGGGCTACAGCAGCCCCACGAGCCGCGCTGACCTTTCGGGAGCTCCCATCCCTCCCCCACAGCCTGGGACAGCTGTAAACATCCCCATCATAAAGACACAATTGTGAGATCCCATTTATTTGCCATTAGGACCCGGCCTGGCACGGCCCTGTGTTGCCCGAGGGGCTGGGCAGGCTGGGCCTGTCCCTGCCCTCCTGCCACAGCCAGGGACCATGGCAGGCTGCAAACGCCTCTGGGCTGTCCCTGAGCCCCTCCTGGCGCCAGCGTCCCTGGGACAGCTCCTGCCAGATGAAAACAACAGCCCAATTCCCTCCTGGCCTCTCACCAGCTCTTCCCATCCCTGCTGCTCCCCCGGGTGCAGGGGCTGAGGGTGGGGAGGAGGGCAGGAAGTTGCTGACGCGGGCGGTTGGATTTGGGTTTGAACACCATCCAGAAAGGAGCACCAAATATTAGTAAACAGATCAGGAAACGTTTCCGTGTTGGGCAATAACTCTGCTTTTCCACGGCAGCCATCATCTCCAGTGGTTTTTCCACCAGGGAAAAAGACCCCACTTGGTTGCTTTGCTCAAACATCAGCGGAGCGGATCGTGTGTTGCTACTCAAGTTTTGAGTACCCAAAAGAGGTTCTGAGCAGGTGACTTCAAAACGAGACCTCCATGCTCTTTTTTTTTTTTTTTTCCCTCCCCCAGTTTGAGGCAGGTTTCATTCCAGTGAGTCCTTGTTTCAGACTGGGTGGCTGCTATTGATTGAGCCTCAGCACAACAATCTCAGTTCTTCTCTGGGAAGGGGCAAGTGGGCTTCAATTGTGGATGACACAGAGCTCTTAACCATTGCCCAGGCATCACAAATTCATTTCCAAAATTCCAGAGCCTCCTCCTGGAGCCCCTTCAGGTCCTGCCCTTCAAAGGCAGGTCTCTGGGCAGGTGCTGTAGCAGAGGATTCTGATTTGGGCATGTGCTGTATTTGTGGGGTGCCCCGTGGCAGGGAGGAACGATGAATCTGACTCCATGTTCTCAGAAGGATAATTTATTATTTTATGATACTATATTATATTAAAGAATACTATACTAAACTATACTAAAGAACACAGAAAGGATACTTACAGAATGCTAAAAAGATAATAATGAAAACTTGTGAGTCTCTCCAGAGTCCTGACACAGCTGGGCCCTGATTGGCCAATGAGTCAAAACAATTCACATGAAACCAATGGAACAATCACTTGTTGGATAAACAATCTCCAAACACATTCCAAAGCAGCAAAACACAGGAGAAGCAAATCAGATAATTATTGTTTTCCTTTTCTCAGAGGCCTCTCAGCTTCTCAGGAGCAAAATCCTGGGTGAAGGGATTTTTCAGACAATATGGCAGTGACGCTGATCTCCACCCCTCTGGGCTGAAAATTAACAGGGTAAGGATCCCAAACATTAATTCAAAGGGGGATGATTGAGCCTCCCCTCGGGGTTTGGCTCTCACTCCTGCCAAAGCCAACGGCAAAGCTGTGCCCACGGCATCTCAGTTTCTGTCACCAGCTTCAGAAGGGGTTTCTTTGCTCCTCCACTCATCCTTTCTGTTTGACCTGAATTCTGAGGGTGGGAATTCATGGACCATGGAGGTCCCACAGAATTCTCAGAGCAGCCACAATCCCCTGAAGGATCCCCTGTAAAATGAGTTCCCCTGTCCGAGTCCATGGCCAGCACAATCCCATACTCAGAAATAATTTATTAATGATCCAGTAATTGCTGAAGTGCTCAGGAACACCTCTGACCACTCTGCTGTCAGAAAACCATACAAAATTTAATTTTTTTGTAACTTTAGTCACTCTTGTTCACCTTTGCCCTGGAGAAAAGGAATTTTAAATTTCTTTTCCAAGGACTGTTCCATCCCTCAAGGAGTGGTGAGCTGAACATCTCAGCAGAGGGGGAGCAGCACAGAAGATCCACAGAAGATGACAACCATCAACTCCCAACATCACCCCTGGCATGGCCAGATACAGCTGGTCCAGAAAAATTGATAAGAATGAGAACCTAATTAACATCACAGGCAGAGGGATCAATAACCAACAGGAAACCAAATACTAAGAACTGTACAACTTGGGACCAATGAACGCTGAAAAGATGAATTTCTCTGGGTTTTGACTGTATAAAATACTTGAAAAATTGAGTAAAATGAATGTATGATAGGATGATTTTCTCTGCACAACCAGGGCAGTGTGTGGATGAAATTATTTCTGTTGCACATCCTGGCCAGAATAAAGTAATGCCTTGATGCTCTAATCTTAAAAATGTTGGAGAGTTTTCATTTTTCCCACATTTTTGGTGACTCTTGGGTTCCCCATCCTCCAGGATTGGCAGAACAAGAGGTGCCTGTGTAGCCAGAGACTCTTGATGAATTTCTGCTCCATTAATTATTCCAGCCTCCCCCCCAGAGCTGTGCACTCTCCTTCTGGAGTCATAAACCCTGGAAAAAATCCCTTTCCCTGATGGTTTTTCCACAAAATCCCTCTCTCCTTTGTAGGCTTTCAGCTGAGCCAGAGGAAGTTGGTCTGTGCATCAGATAGGGGAAAAATAATGTGAATCTTATTTTATGAAGAAAATCAGCATTATGGAAAAAAAATATCCAGCCTGCCTGAAGCTCATCCTCAGGTGCCCTTTATTTTTCCATGAGCTGGGAGTAGTGATCCCTACAAAAAATTCCTCCTGCCCTTTGGGACTGCATTAAGTGGTGCCTGAACAAGTTGCAGCTGCTGCCTTATCAGGAAGATAAAGGTCTGGAGAGGCTGGATGGGAAAGAATTGGGAGAAACTTGGACTCTGCCTGTGCTGGAGGGCAAATTCCTTCAGCTTATGCCTTTTCCTTGTCCTTGTGTGTCTTGGAAGTGAATGGCCACAGAGGGGAATTCGTATCCAAATAAAAATTCCAGGATTTATCACCAAGGATCGGGATCAGAAGCTCCCTCCTGTTGGGTCAGTGCCAGCCCCTCGTTGTGGGGCTCAGCCCACCCAGATTTGGTCACTTTGTGTCCAAAGAATTCCAACATCAGCAGGATGTGCTGGGAACACCCAGGTTTGCTGCCCTTGGCCCTGCAGGATTCCCAATCCCAAATCACAGAACTCTTGTGGAGCTACTTTGGGATTTATCTCCGTGTTTGAATGATCTCAGTGCTTTCACTCCCCCATCCAAAAGGGAATATTCCCAATTCTCAGGCTGGAGGTGTCCCTGACAGTGGGGATATCAGGAGACCAGTTTGTCCCAGTTTCTCCCAGTTTGTCCCAGTTTGCCCAGTCTCCAGCAGCATTTTAACCTCTTTTTCTGGTCAATATGCACCAAACTGAACCCTCTCAGCTCCCCACTTTTTGGGGTGTTAATGACACCCTGAAACCCCTCCTGCACCCCCCACCTGGTGGGATTGTCCTGGGACACCCCAAGTGCCCAGCAGGGAAAGGGAGCAGGGTGAGGGGGGTATGCAGGAGGGGGTGAAAATCTGCCTGAAATTCTGTGGAAAAATCAGAGAATCCCACACAGGTTTGGGATGGAAGGGATTAAAAATCAGCTCATTCCACCCCTGCCATGGGCATGGACACCTTCATATCCCAGCCCTGTCCAACCTGGCCTTGGACAGTTCCAGGGATGAGGCAGAAGCTGAATCCCCCCAAAACCCCCAGGACTGGCTTTTTAGGATCATAATTCCATTCCATTAAGAGCAGAGTGACCTTTCCTGTGCCCCTCATTCTCCGGTTTGATGCAGTATTTTTAACAACAGCTGTCCAAAAGCATAATGGGTTTTTTTTTTTCAGGATACTGATAGGGAATTCTGCTCAATTGGCACCTCCTGCCATCCCTGGGAGCTGCAGGCTGGGTTCTGCTCCGTGCCCTGCCAACTCCTGTGCTGTGATTTGTTCTGAGTGTGGAGCAACCCCTCTCTGAGGGCCACCAAAATCGCTGCCAAATGCAGCTTTTAATTAAATGCTGCCTGTTGTGTTTGGACATAGCCCTTTAGGCTGGAAATTGTTTTCCATTGTCAGGAAAAATTGGACTTTCAACTCCACTGATTGGTGTTGTTCCTGCTGCCAAGGAGCAGGGGCTGGATTTTGGGGGAGGAGAGGTTTTCCTCTCGAGATCCAGGAATGATTTCCTCTTCCAGCAGTTTGGTTTCAGACAAGGAATATTGGAGAGAAAAGTTCCAACACGACTTTAAAATCCCAGTCATCCACTCAGCAGAGGTTGAAGTTCATCTTAAATTGCAATAAAATCTCTATTGTGTCTCTCACTGTGATAAAACTCATCCCAGTTCCTCTGAAAAAACATTCCTAGATGGACTCAAAGCTTCCAAACCTGATGAGAACCCACATGTTGGGAAAAACAGATCCTAGCATGGAATTTCCTTCTGCAATCTGAAATTAGATACTTGCATGTCTTAATTTGAAGAAAAGTCCTTTCTTTTTGTGCTGGTTTCGATTTTAAGATCTGATCTTCTGGACATTTTTTATTCATCCCACTCTGCTCCGCTGGATGTTTTTAATTTACCACCCTCTGATCTTCTTTTTCCCAGCTCATCTTTGAAGGGATCCGTGGCCCTGGAATCGAAGGGGACATTGCTATTGACGACGTGTCCATTGTGGAAGGAGAGTGTATGAAATCAGACCAACCGGCCAACAGTAAGTGCCTCTTCCCCACAATTCCTTCCTGTCTTTCCCCTTCCCAAATGGATCTTTTCCAGCAGAACAATCCCTGCTTTGGTTCAGTTGGAAGGTTTAAAGTGGAATGTTGTCCTGGGAAATGCTTTGCTCAGATGCTGGATGGGTGTGAGGCAGAGGTAAGAGTGGTGGGTGAGGTTGGGCTGGATTTGAGATACTCAGGCAGATAAAACAATATCAAAACAATGCCCAGGGGGCCCAAACA
The DNA here is from genome assembly GCA_035221435.1 of Sphenopsis melanotis. Taxonomy (NCBI): domain Eukaryota; kingdom Metazoa; phylum Chordata; class Aves; order Passeriformes; family Thraupidae; genus Sphenopsis; species Sphenopsis melanotis. The sequence goes on from JAWMRF010000271.1 coordinate 61,504,607, forward strand.
ACGTTGAATCTATGGAAATCACTGCTGTGATTCTTTGAGGGCTCTGTCTCACCCCTCCACCCTGTGTGTGCATTAAAACAGAGGTAACCACAAAGCCAGGTGGATTTTCATCCCAGTTCCTGCCCTATCCCATTGGTGAGGGTTGTCCTTGTCCCCTCGTGGTGGGAGGTGACTTTGGAACACTGTAGCAATGCTGAGGGGGTGTGGGCACCTCTTTAATTCCATTTTTCTCCCCTTTTTGTAGATCTACGATCAGGTGCTGTTGGGCCATTAGCACATATACGACTTCTCCCACTCCTCATCCTCATGTCTGTCTTAAGTCATCAGAGGTGACCTTATCCTGGCAGAGGCTACAAAAGATTCACCAGGCACTGGCATGAAGAAAGAGTCTTTGTAAAATGGACATTTCCAAACAAACTACCAAAGATTCCTCCACTGACTGACTCGAAAGTTAAATAAATACGTAAATAAATAATTTAAAAATTAAAAAAAAGCAGATTAAGAAAGCACTGGGGACTTGAAAAGGCATCACGGGAGTGGAACTCACTAAGAACCAAGCTTGAGACCGAGATCTGGCCTAAGTAAGGAAGAGACCTTCAGGTGCTTTTGTGGTCACTGATGAATTCAGCATCATCTGGTTGAACTCTCGGCAAAGAGCTCTAGAAACCCTTGTCAAAGCACAAAGTCATGGCTGGTTTTGTTTCAAATGAATCGTTTGCTTGTTACCATGGAAACCGAATGGCCTGCCAAAAAAAAAAAAAGAGGAAGGAGAGAGAGAGAGGAAATACAAACACACAGAGAGAGAGAGAGAGAAACACCTCACTGTAAACAGGGTACGTGAAGAGCTGGCGTTCATTTTCCCTTCCCGAAGGTTTTTAGCGTAGAGTTAAACAAATGTCGGCCCTTTCTACTTCGGCTGTCGCCTCCCCTCGAGGACAACCCGGAATCGGAGCTGTTTGCAGACATTCCCGTTTCATTCCTCACGGCTCTGCTTGGTGACTGTGTGCTGTCTCCTTTTGCATGCATTCCCACCCAGGATGTGCCACCTGGGCTTACATTTGTCACAGGCTTCACTGGGAGTTTGCTCGCGGCCGCTGGAAGATCCCTCTCCCCTCCCCACCGGAGTCATCAGCTCTACGGAAGTGAAGAAACCAAACCACCGTCTTTTATAAATTGCCATGGAAACCAAGTGCCTTCAATGAAACAAGCCTGATTTCAAAAAAAAAAAAAACAAAAACAAAAAAACCGAACAAAAAATATATATATATAAAAATATATATATATAAAAAATAAAAAAAATTATAATAAATGTAATAACGATGATTTCGACGCGGAAGCTTTGCACCGCTGAAAACGTGGGCTGTGCAAAGTCTTTTCTAAACAAACTCTGGAGCCTGGGTGTGCAGGCAAGGAGATGGAGCCGCTTCTGGAGAAGGATGGATGGACCTAAGCTGCTGTGGAAAGCCTTTGGGATGAGATCCGTGCTGTGTGACCTTGCAGACAGCCATGGCCTTTCAGCTTCTTATCCATTCGAAACAGCTCCCGGCGGTGCTGCCCATGGGAGCAGCACCTTTTGTTGTCGTTGTCGTCGTCGTTTCAGGTTCTCCAGTGGGTCAACCAGAGGAACAAAGGTGGTTCAGACACACACTTGGTGCAGAAGGTGGTGAAACACAGGATGATTTTCTTACTCTCCCCCTCCGTTGGGATGGCTCCCGACATCTGGAGCTCCGGACGCTCCGAGGGGGCTCTGCCTCTGCCCCGGAGCCAGACTCGGTGCAGAGGGCAAAAGATTATTTTGTTATTGTAGCGAAATTCAAAAAACAAACAAACAAAAAAAAAAGTTTAAAAAAAATTAAAAATAATCCACTTTTACAAGGAAAAAAAAAAAAATAAAAGCTGTACAAAATGGGTTCGAGCTACCCGAACACGTGCCGGTTTTCCACTGCATTGTAAAGTTCCCTTCCAGTTGGTTATGAAATTTGAAGACCTTTTTCCTTAAATTAGCTCAGCTTTTAACTTCATTTAAAAAAAAAAAAAAGACTTTTGTCTAAAGAAGAGTATTATTATTATTATAATTATAATAATTATTATTATTATTCTGTGTTCTCTCGACACCCTAGGATTAAAAGCAAAACCTGATATGCAAATAATTGGAGTACAAACGTGAAAACAAACAAAAGATGAGTATAATAATTGCAAATATGAGTATAAAAAGCACAACGAGATGCAGTAAAACAATGACAAGGCTTGATTTTTTTTATTCTGTAGAGAAATGTTTGTGCAAATTCAGTAATTCCACTGAAGAGATAATTTTCCAGCTCTGTTCAATAAAGCCTCTTTCCAGGTAAGGCAGCCCCGTGGTGCGTGTGTTTGTTGAGACACTGGCAGGGCTTTCCTTGGTCAGCTGGTGTCAGCTGGAGTTGTACTGGTCCATACTGGTGGTGCCTGGGGGCTAGAGCGTTCCCAGGATGCTCTTGGCTCCCTGGTTTTTAGGCATTTTTGGTGTCTTTAAGTTCCTGTGCTTGGAAAACGGTGGGAGCTCCAAGTCAGGACATGTTCAGAGAATCCCAGGCTGGTTTAGGTTGGAAGGGACCTTAAAGCTCATCCCTGGAATCATGGAATATTCTGGGCTGGAAGGGACCTGCAAGGATCATCGAGTCCAAATCTGAACTGAATGGTCCCTGTGGGGATCAAACCCTCAACCTTGGGGTTATCAGCACCTTGCTCTGTTTGGAAGAAAGTGGGAACTCCAAGTCTGGAATAGATTGTGGGGTTTGGAAGAAAATGGAAACTCCAAGTCTGGATGGACTGTGGGGTTTGGAAGAAAATGGGAACTCCAAGTCTGGATGGACTGTGGGGTTTGGAAGACAATGGGAACTCCAAGCCTAGATGGACTGTGGGATTTGGAAGATGGTGGCAACTTCAGATCTAGATGGACTGTGGAGTTTGGAGGAAAATGGAAATTCTGAGTGTGGATGGACCATGGGGTTTGAAAGAAAGTGGGAAGCTCCAAATCCGGATGGACGATGGGGTTTGGAAAACAGTGGCTTTGAGTCTGATGGACCATGGGATTTGGAATATGGTGGGAACTCTGAGCCTGGTGGCCTGTTGGGTTTGGAACACGGTGGAAGCTCCAAATTTTCATGGACTCTGTGGCTTGGAAGTCAGAGGGAATTCTGAGTCTGATGGACTGGGGGATCTGGAAAGTGGTGGGAACTCTGAGTCAGGATGGACCATAGTGTTTTGAAGAAAGTGGAAGCTCCAAATCTGGATGGACCATGGGATTTGGAAGAAAGAGAGAGCTCTGAGTCTGGATGAACTGTGGGGTTTGGAAGATATTGGGAATTTTGACTCTGGTGGCCTGGGGATGGTGGAACTCTTGAGTCTGGATGGACTGAGGTGTTTGATACCCTTAATACAAATCCCCAAATTTCCCATTGGAAGCTCTGGATTTTAGCTGTGGATGGATGGATGGATGGATGGATGGATGGATGGATGGATGGATGGATGGATGGATGGATGGAGGAGCAGGTCAGGCAGGGTGAGACCCTGAGGCAGATTTTTTTTGGAGGTTGGTGTATCTTGGAACTCAGGATCCAAACCTTGCCCTACATCTTCCCATGGATGTCTCCTAGAGCCATGGAACTGAGGGGTGATCCAAGAGGCTTCTCCATGGGTGATTTTGGCAGGACTCCCTTTGGAAGGGCTGGATCTGCTGGGAGCCAGAGTGACTGTCTGTCAGTCACTTCCACAGAATCCCAGAAGGTTTTGGTTGGAAGGGACCTTAAATCTCGTCCCATTCCAACCCCACAGGCAGGGACACCTTCCATAGACCAGGAAGGAAAGGAAAACAGGAAGAATTCCATTGCCTTTAAAATACTTCCCTGCTTTTCCCTCGAATTTCCCTTGAAAATCCAAACTGAACCTTAGGTGCCCATTGGAGACGAACTGCCCGGGCAGAGATGTGGCTGCAGGGCTGGTGGTGATCGTGTGATGGGAACTGTGTGGGAAATTAGGATTTGGGAAGGGCCCTGTGATTCCTCTTTGATAAAGGAGTTGGCTGATAAGGAACAGGAGATCTTGCTCTGTTGTTTGGATCCCAAGCAAAAACTGCAGATTGAAATCCATCTTTCCTCTTTCCTTTTGGATTCTCCTTTCTCTCATTCCTGTGGAACATTTGATAAAGAATTTCAATTGACAAAGACCACAGATGTCTTTTTTCAGGGCAGAATAATTTGTGTCCTGAAAATCCCAGGTTTTTGTGGGAAAGGAAATGTATTCCCATGCCTGTTCCCGTTTTACTCTGGGCTGCAGGAGGTGCTAAGAAAATAAGGATTTTTCTTCCAAATGTTGATTGTAGGAGTAGTTCTATCTTCTTTTACATTCCCAAAATAAAACACTGAAAAGGAAATGGGATTTTACTCCAGGCCACGAATAAGAAGAACAAATTGAGATATGAATTTCCTACTCTTGGTTTCTATCTCATGTTGCATTTTGGACTGAAAATTGATGTGAAAATGTTGGATCAACCATCAAAGGCAGATGGAACTGGCAGTTCCCTGGAATTTGAAACCCCTCTGATTCAGTTCTGGGGTGTCCAACCTTGAAATGTCCTTGATGGATTTTTAAACTGGACATCAAATATTGAACTGTGAAGCAACTGAAGTCCTGGGATGTTGGGAAAAGTGGCTGGGTTTGATGGGATGGCCGCAGGAATTATCTGGCTGTTCCCAAAGCGGAGGGGGGTGGAGCACAGGATAAGTTTTCCAGGTTTTTTCAGTTCTTTCTCAGGCTGATCTGGGAGCATGAGGATGGCACTGGAGAACTTCCTTTTTTGTTTCACAAAGCACACTGAATGCAAAACCATGGAATTGTAGAATTATGGAGTAGTTTGGGTGAAAGGGACCTTAAATCCCACCCAGTGCCACCCCTGCCATGGCAGGGACACCTCCCACTGTCCCAGGGTGCTCCAAGCCCCAGTGTTCAACCTGGCCTTGGGCACTGCCAGGGATCCAGGGGCAGCTTCCAGGGGCAGCTTCTCTGGACAACCTGAATCCCACATAAAATCATGAAACACTCGGATCTCACCATGCTACCAACTCACCTCTTCTCCAGCCTGGCCTGGATCCTGGATGGAACACAAGGAGGGATAAAACCATGGATTAGAAGGGAGTAAACCCTTTCCAATGACACCGTGGATGCACAATTAGGATTTGAAGGCCAGAAATGCCTGGGAATGTGAAATTTCTTTTTAATTTGGGACAGGAACTGCTGGTTCCTCCTAAAGTGATGGAGCTGCATCTTCCAGCCTCTGCAAGCCCAGCCTCCACTGACCCCAGAGCTTTCCTTGACATCCAGCACTGGAATTCCTGCTGCATCCACCATGGAGATGGAATAATCAATTTTGGGGCGATTGGGATCCCCAAACTTTAAAACAAAGTCAGTCTTCAGCTTCTTGTTCATTGTCTCTTTTCCTGCCTAGACAGGACAGTGAATTCCCTTTGCAGGGAGCAGCTCAGGCAGAAGGATCTGATTTTTTTCCATGCTGAGTGGAAGAGGCTTTCCTGGTTTTATTTTGGGAGAGTTTACCTGCTGGGAATGTTTATTTTGTATATTGAAGGGTAATTGAGACTCTCTTCCTCCTCCAGAAGTGTGTGATCCATCAGAAAAATGGCTCTTTGGAGCACTTCCATTAAAAAAAGGCTCCAGTTTGGAGTTGCAAGCACTCCCTGCCTCTCCCATGCTAATAAAGAGATTGGGAGACATCTGGAATAATTCTTGGATTTTCCCATAAAATTACCAAAAACTGTAAAAAAGGTTATTTTTACATTTCAATTTTTTTTTATTTTTATGTAAAATAAGAAGCACTGCAGGAATATTCTACCCTTTTTACCTGCTCCACCACGATTCCAGTGTCAGCCAGCACAGAAGGAATGAAACCATTGGATTATCCCTTGTGCAAAGGAATTTAGGGACCTGCAGCTCCTGCAATCCCACATTCCTGGGATTTACAGTGTGAAGAAGTTTTCTGTCATCTGTCCCTAAACCCCTGACTGTGTCACCCCCAGATCCCATGGGAATGTTGGTGTAGGCAGGGAATTGTGCTCTGTATGATAAAAGAGAGGAGTTATCATTAACCCAAACACAGGGAAATTGGGATTGTACATCCTGCTCTTCCCTGTTAAAATATTATTTTGTCTTCCTTTGGATCTGTCAGGCTGGGGAGCTTGTATTCAACACATCCCAGAATCCCAGAATGGTTTGGGTTGGAAGGGACCTTAAATCCCATCCAGTCCCACCCTTCCATGGACAGAGGCCTTTCCATTATTCCAGTTTCTCCAAGCCCATCCAGCCTGGCCTTGGATATCTTGTGTGTCATTAAAACTCAGATGAGAACAGACTGAGGGAGTTACCAGAGAACTCGATGGACTCCGTAGGTGTGAGGAGAAATTCCCTCTTCCCTGAGCACCCCTCCTCAAATTCCCTAAAACATCCCAGTTCAGCCATGACCCACCAGTCATTTCCCATTGGGAGCACCATAATGGAATCATGGAATCATTTCGGTTGGGCATTAGCTCCAAGAACATCGAGTCCAACCATGCCCCAGCACAGCCAAGGCCACCACTGATCCATGTCCCCAAGTGCCACATCCACAGGGCTCTGAAATCCCTCCAGGAATGGGAATTCCCTGCTGCCCTGAGCAGTCGTTCCAACACCTGCCAATGATGAAATCCATCTCAGATTCCTGATAAGAAACTTAAACCTAAACAGGACCATTTGTGCTCCCTCTGGATGGGCCTGGATGGATGGGATGGATGGATCTGTGCCTCTCCTGCCTGGTTCCTCTGTGACACATTCAGGTTGGATGTCACCTTAGGGGACCTACGACAGGTGATTTACAACCGATTTCCTTCCTTTTCCAGTCTCTGTAAGATTTTTTTCCCATTGAGAAGGAGATTGGAATGTTGAGTGCTTGGGTGAGTGAATCTTGAGCTTTGCTCACCAGCAATGTCATGGCTACAACTGGAGAAACATTCCTGCCAATCCCTTGGGATCCAGGATTTGTGCAGGAAACTTTCACCTTCCACAGATGGGAGGGAAAAGCAGGATCACTGCAACAACCACGCCTAGAGGAATTTTTGGATGCATACGACCACAAAAGGGATTGGAGAAACACAAATTCTTGAGAGTAAGCATGAAGAGCCTCAGCACCTTCTCAGGAACGCTCAGATCTGCTGCACACTCCAACTGCAAAGGGGACAAACATGGTATTTGTGTCTGTAAATACCCTATAAATACCTGTAATTGGATGTATTTAATGTAAATAGATAACAAGGACATTTTAACGATCCCCACTGTTGTACAGAACCCAAACTTGCTCTCTTATTTTCCTACACCCCCACTGTAGATTGATTTTGGGTCATTGTTGGGTCTGTATCTGGTTGAGTTCCAAACTGCTCTCACTTTTACCTCAAGGGTTTCATGTTCTTTATGTACATTTTATAAAGAAAAAAAAGAAACCACTCTGGATTTTTGGGTACCTTTTCCATTGCCAGCAGTATTTTCTGTCTTTTCCAATGTTTTCTGTTCCCAGATCCACCAGGATGAAGGGGAGGGATGGGGTTTGGTGGGGAATATTCCTCATTCCATGTGTCCCTGACTTCCTGGGAGGTGTGAAAATGTGGGAATGTGCTTCCCTATCCCTCCACTTCTTGTTAAGTATGGAAAGGTCTTAATCAGAGCAGAAAGAGGCTGGGTCACCCTCTTCCCTACTGGGGCCAGTCCTTCCCTTGACTGGTCCCAGCAGAGTTTTTCCAGCTTTATGGACAGTAGAGGGTCGAAATCCTTTTCTTTGGCTTTCCACAATTCCCATTTAATCCCTGGGAAGTGACCAAAAATGAAGATGTGTGTGCCCTGCCAGAGCAGGATGATCCCCAGAACTCCTCCTGTGCCATGTGGGAATAGAGGGATAGGGATGGGCACATGGAGCTCTCACAGCACCCCCAGGTCCAGCCTGGATCACTGCATGATGATCCCAAATTTTTCCTGGTTGTTGGATACGTGGCCCAGGGTGGAGGGTGCCCATCAGGACTTTTAGGGTTGACATCCATTCTCTGCTGCAGGCATGGCCTGGGTATTCCTGGTCTTGTCCAGCACTTCTACTTGGACTAAACCTTAGAATCATGGAATTGTTTATGTTGAAAAAGCCCTCTGGATCATGGAGTCCAACCATTCCCCAGAACTGTTAAGGCCACCCCTGCCCCATGTCCCCAGGTGCCACATCCACATGGCTTTTCATCCCTGCAGGGATGGGGATTCCATCCCTGCCCTAGGGTTCCACCCTTTCCATGAAGAAATTTTCCATAACACCCAAATTAAACTTCTCCCCTGGCCCAGCCTGAGGCCGTTCCCTCTGCTCCTGTCCCTGTTCCCTGGAGCAGAGCCCGACCCCCCCGGCTGTGCCCTCCTGGCAGGAGCTGTGCAGAGCCACAAGGGCCCCTGAGCCTCCTTTGCTCCAGGCTGAACAACCACAAATGTGGATGAACCTTCTCCCACCTGAGTCCCTGTGGATGGAGCCTCCTCTGCCCCGTGCCCACCCAGGATGTGTCCAGCCCCCAGCCCCTCTGTTTTGCCCCAGCGGCTGCTCTGGGGCAGGAGCAGTTCAGAGCAGGTCAGTGGTGTGAGGTGACTGCTGTGCCCTTGGTGTGCCTGCTGTGAGGCAGCCCCTGCACGAGACACATAATCTGCATTTATTTCAGCCCTGGATCAAGGGAAGGCATCCATAAACCCGAGTCCTTGTGGGTTCTGGGCTGATGGAGCAAACAGAGGCTGTCCCTGGCTGGAGGGAACAGAAAGCTGCTGGCAAAGAGGTATTAACTTCACTGTGCTGCATTTTATGAGGCAACAAAGAGTGTCTTGGTTCTGTGCCGTGAAAGTAAATAGAACAATATTTCAGACCTCCTTATTCAGTTGTCCAAATGCACATAACCGATTTTTGCAGATAGGGATTTATGTTCTCTTGTCAGCATCTAATAAAGTAGAGCAATTGTGCCTGCCATTTATTTCAGTGCTGTTGCCTTTAGCTCGGTCTCCCTGTGTACACTGAGTGCTGCCTGCTCTGGGGGCTGCCCAGCCCCTCACTCCTGCTCAGGCTGCTCCAGAGCACACCCAGGAGGGTCTGGAGGGTGTGAGAGGTGCCCAGGGAGGGTGTGCAGAGGAGAGCAGGGGAGGAGCGCCTGAGGGAGCTGGGAAGGGGCTCAGCCTGGAGAAAAGGAGGCTCAGGTGGACCCTGTGGCTCTGCACAGTCCCTGACAGGAGCTGGTGGCGCAGCCCAGCAGCTGCTCACGGTGAGATGAGAAATCCTGGGTGTGCAGGGCTGTGTTGGGCAGCTTGCACCCTGTCCTGGTGGGCAGGGCTGCAGAGGAATCCTGCAGGTGTCAGGTGCAGAGGGACCCTGGCAGTGCCCTGTGGGCAGGGATGCAGAGGCACCCTGGCAGTGCCCTGGTGGGCAGGGATGCAGAGGCACCCTGGCAGTGCCCTGGTGGGCAGGGATGCAGAGGAACCCTGGCAGTGCCCTGTGGGCAGGGATGCAGAGGGACCCTGCAGGTGTCAGGTGCAGAGGGACCCTGGCAGTGCCCTGTGGGCAGGGATGCAGAGGGACCCTGCAGGTGTCAGGTGTGGAGGGACCCTGGCAGCACCCGCTGTGCCCGCCCGTGTTGGGGTGCCCTGGAGAGCCCTGGGGAGCCCTGCTGCGCCCCGGGCAGTGCAGGCTGGCAGGAGGGGGTCAGTGGGCAGCCCGGGCAGCCAGCAGCTGCTGCCCGTGTCCCTCCCTCTCACCCCACACCCTGGTGAGCGCCGGGCACCGCGGGTTTGCCCGCGGGGCGACTCCGTGCGTGGGCAAGCTGGGAGCCAGCGTGGTCCTCTCGCTACTCTGCCAGCATAATTCAGCAAGGAAAGAGGTTCCTCTGCTTCAGTGGCAGTTTTTAAAGATTTTCTTTTTCATGTTTTATTCAGCTTGAATTGGAATTTCAGCTCTCAGTTCCTCGAGAGGGAACACAAATCGATGCGGACGAGCAGCGGCCGGTCCGGCCCCGGGACTGCCTGTGTGAAGAATTGCTCTGCAGAGAGCGAGCAGGACGCGAGCAGAGCAGCTCCTGAAGCCCTGGGGCTGCTGTCACAGCCTGGCTTTGGGCTGTTTGGCTGCTCCTGGTGCTGCTGGCACTGCTGGTTCTGCACCCTGTGAGTGCTCTGAGCCACGGCCACTGCAGGCCAAAGATCCGTGCTGGGCAGGGGCTGCTGTGGCACTGTGGGCGAGCGTGACTTTGGGAGTGATTCTGCTTTGGATTGCCTTCCCCAGGTCCCAAAGGAGCTGAGGGCTGCTGGGTGACACGACAGTTTTGTTGAAACACTGCGATTTTGACTGTGACGCATTTTTCAGAAAATGCACATTTTTCATCCTTCCAATATCCTCCCACCCAAATTTCCTGACAGAAATGTTTTGGACTCGCATCTTGAAGATTGCAAAAAGAAACCAGTGTTGAAATATTGAACCTTTTCCCTATGCACATGTTTATTTATGTGCTTGACACGAAGTAGCTTGACAAAAATCGTGTCGCTTGTTCCAATTGAAATGCACATCCCAAGTGTTTCTGCTTTCCATTAACACCTGGGAGAGGGAAAGGCTGAAATGTTGACTCTTTTGTGGTTTGTTTCATGGAGGAAGGGTTTGAAACACAAATAAGGAGGAAAAAAGAGAAGAAGCCATGGGTTTTGAATACCAGCTGCTGCAAAATCCAGGGTTAAAATGTCCTTGTGCCCCTTCCACTTGCCCTTCATTATTCACCAAGAACAAGGAAAGAACGACAGGGCTCAGCACCCTTGACTGCAAATTCAAGCCTGTAAACAAACTGAATATATTTTTTCATTTTAGCTGTTACAGTGGAATGAAATCCTGAACTCCATTTCCCCTGGTTTTGGATGTGCTATAAATGGAATTGCCCGCTGGAGGAGAACCTGGGGGTTGGTGTTTGTCAAACACAGGGAGATCCTCCCGTGTGTAAAATCAACCAAATGACAGCCGAGCGCTGAAGGTCTGTGTCCTTCACAGCAGGAGGATTCCAGGGACGCTGGAGGCTCTCCCAGCAAGGATGTGCAGGGCAGAGCCTCAGCTCACCTCAGCGGGGACACACCGAGCCTCCTCCTGCTGCTGAGGAAACAGAGCAGGGAAACACAGGGCTCCAAAAGAGCTAATAAAGTGATAAGGGACATTTATAGTGATAATTTGGTGCTATTAAATATAGAAATTTATTTTCTGTTTTTAAACTCACAGTTTATTTTTAACGATGGCAACAGGCTCCATTATGAAAGTTACACTGATATTTATGAATCTTAACATGGAAGAGAACATTGCACTGAAAACGAATGTGCTAAGGGTAGGATTTTTCTGTGGAAAGCTATAAACAGCTTGCAAAATCTACCCATTTTAGCCTAGATCCTCATAAATGAAACAGTTTGGGCAGAGAACCGTGGGTGCATCCTCAGGTCAAGCAGCCCTGGTCCTGCCAGCAGAACGTGGCACGGTGAGGATGCAAACACCCAGTGCCTAGGGAGCTGCAGCACCACCCTCTGCCCGTGGCTCTTTGGGGCTTTTCCTCCCAGCTGCCTGTCCTGGTCTAGGGAAAATTTGGGAGAAAACCTCCAAAGGGGGCCCCTCCAGAAAGCAAACCCACACGGCCCCTCCCCACAACCAGGTCAGGAAGGATTCCTTGGAGACAAGTGGAAAGAACCTGTTTATTTACCAGGCACAGCACCCCCAGCACACAAAACCTGTTTATTTACCAGGCACAGCACCCCCAGCACACAAAACCTGTTTATTTAACAGGCACAGCACCCCCAGCACACAAAACCTGTTTATTTAACAGGCACA
>JAWMRF010000271.1:61701579-61716733 GCA_035221435.1 Sphenopsis melanotis
TCCCTTCCCTTCCCTTCCCTTCCCTTCCCTTCCCTTCCCTTCCCTTCCCTTCCCTTCCCTTCCCTTCCCTTCCCCCTGAAACAGCCTCATCTTTAATGCATTGGACTTCAGGCCTGCTTTTTAGTATTCTTTATTGCATTAATGAAGTTTTAAAGTCTTGCTTGCAAGGTTTTATTCCAAATTATACCGAGAGCTCCACAGTTCTATTTTCCTATTTCAGTTTTTACCACTGCTTTTGTGTCCTGAGATAGAAACACGTAAGGAATCATGTTCTGTCCATGAAGATGATCAGATTTGGGAAGTCTTTGGTTTTCAGTGTTGAATTAAAGGGTACCTGTGGCACCAGCCCTGGGAGCACCCTCTGGACTTGCTCCAGGTCCTGCTGCTGTGGGGCTGTCCTGGGGCAGGTGAGCTCTCACCTGGGCAGGCAGAGGGGCAGAACCCCCCTTGCACAGACCCCAGGCTCTAATTAACCTAATTAACCCGGCCCCTCATGGGTGAAACCACCCCAGAAATGTGTTCAAGGCAGAGAGGAGGAACAGAGGGGTTACAGAATTCCTGTAAGTGCTGTGGCAGAGCCGAGCCTGGAAATGTCCATGGGGAGGGTGAGGGCTGGAAGAGCAGGCTGGGAGTGCAGCCCTGTTTGTTCCCAGCTGGGATTGTAGCCCTGTTTCCCTGTTCCCAGCTGGAATTGCAGCCCTGTTTGTTCCCAGCTGGAATTAGAGCCCTGTTTCCCTGTTCCCAGCTGGGATTGCAGGCCTGTTTCCCTGTTCGCAGCTGGAATTACAGCCCTGTTTGTTCCCAGCTGGAATTGCAGCCCTGTTTGTTCCCAGCTGGAATTGCAGCCCTGTTTGTTCCCAGCTGGGATTGTAGCCCTGTACCGTTCCCAGTTGGGATTGCAGCCCTGTTTGTTCCCAGCTGGAATTGCAGCCCTGTTTCCCTGTTCCCAGCTGGAATTGCAGCCCTGTACCATTCCCAGCTGGGATTGCAGCCCTGTTTGTTCCCAGCTAGAATTGCAGCCCTGTTTCCCTGTTCCCAGCTGGAATTGCAGCCCTGTACCGTTACCAGTTGGGATTGCAGCCCTATTTGTTCCCAGCTGGGATTGCAGCCCTGTTTCCCTGTTCCCAGCTGGAATTGCAGTCCTGTTTGTTCCCAGCTAGAATTACAGCCCTGTTTGTTCCCAGCTGGGATTGCAGCCCTGTACCATTCCCAGTTGGGATTGTAGCCCTGTTTGTTCCCAGCTGGAATTGCAGCCCTGTTTGTTCCCAGCTGGGATTGCAGCCCTGTTTCCCTGTTCCCAGCTGGAATTGCAGTCCTGTTTGTTCCCAGCTGGGATTGTAGCCCTGTTTGTTCCCAGCTGGAATTACAGTCCTGTTTGTTCCCAGCTGGGATTTCAGCCACCCCAGCAGCAGAGCACAGCAATCCCCTCTCATCTTCCCGCGCTGACCTCGGGGCAGCCCGTGCCGCAGAGATAATTACTGGGCACCAATTAGGGCTGGCAGCAATTACAGCAGTAACTCAGGGACAGCGAGGCATTAACCGGCCCATTAAAGCGCAGCTGGGCTGCCCAAAGCTCCACTCGGGGCTCTTCTGGCTCTGCTCAGCTCCTGTTTACAGCGGGCAGGGTGAGGATGTTGTGAAAAATGTGTATTTTATGATTGGCTTTTTGCAAATATTCAAATGAATATTATATGTGCTATGTTAGAAAGTTATGCTATATTGGTTTTCTTGAGTAGTGTGTTAGGTATAGTTTTAGGTTATAACACAATGTTAAAATAAAAACTATGCTGTATAAGATACTTTTTCTAAAGAAAGGACTCTCACTGAGATGGCAGCCCCAGGACACCTGAATCTTTCAGAGAAAGAGAATTTATTGCTCCATTATCAGGACAAACGAACTTCTTCCTGCCTGCTCAGCCCTGCAGACGCCGTCAGGATCCAGAGGAAGAAGCTGACACTGCCCAGACAGAATCCTGTGTTTGAATGGAATTTATGCATCATGGATGAGGGGTATGAATATGCAACAGGCTGTTGCTTTTAAGGGTTAATCCTCTGTTAATGTGGGGCCTTTTTCGGGTTTATTTTGCCCAGAAAGAGGTACCTGGACTGTCCATAACTCTTTGTTTTATTGTCTTGTATTGTCCTAATCCTAATTGTTCAAATTTTTATTACTCTAATTATATTGCTATTTTTATAGCCATTTTATTACTATTAAACTTTTAAAATTTCAAAAACAAGTGATTGGCGTTTTTCACACCTCACAAGGGGAATCCCAGCCTGGGCACATCTGCTATTAATAATTCTTTTTTTTTTAATTCATTATTTTTCTGCTATCCCTAAAGCACAACCTCCTTTCCCACTCTCTCCTTCCACCCCCTGAGCTGCTGGCTGAGAACATAAATAATCTTAACCCAGAGGAGGAAAAGAAGAAATAAGAATAAAACACCCTAAGCACAGTGTGGGGCGTTCTGTCAGTCTGAGATACAATGAAATCCAGCAGGAAAAGGTTTCCTTAGGTTTAATGAAGATTATTCTGTATTTCTGCATTTTAAAGTCACTAATAAACCAAACCTTTATATGTATAAATGTATGAAATATAACTATTTTCATCCAGCTGCTCCAAACAAAAGAAACATTTGGCTTTTTCTTCCAGACACGCAATTAATTGATTTAAGATACCAAAATGCTGAATAAACATTTATTCTTATAGCTCTATACTTAATATATATCATTTACAGGATTGATCGATTAATTGACAAGAATTGTCACATAAACCTGTCAAAAAAAAAAAAAAGGGAAAAACCTTAAATATTTCCATGAAAAAACACAGAAAAACAGCATGCAGAGGGGGGTTTGGGGTTTTCCCCCAGTTTAACCCCACACTACAGATCTCACTGAGGTGTCTGGGCTGTACAATGCACACCACAGACTTTTGGGGTTGAATTTCTGCAGCTGATCCCCCCAAAGCAGGAACCTTCAGGTGCAAGAGCTGCACCTCCACTGGGAAGTAAAGAGACAGAAGTCTGGAAGGGGGGCTTGGAAAACTCTTCACAATGCAATCATCATCCTTGCATCGTGATTCATTCTTTTTTTTTTTTTTCCCCACGAAGGTTTTGATTGGCATCAGCCACCTTCCCAAAGAGAAGCAGCAGAACTCACTCCCAGTTTTAGGTCCTTTCTGGGAACTGCTGAGATCCACGTGGATAAATCCCAGTAAAATGCACTTTTCTCCTTTTAAACCCACAGCACAAGCAGCTGATGAGGCTGAGGAGTCACTCAGAGGCCTTGAGCTAAATTTGCATTTATTGCCTCCAGGTGCACCTGCTCTGCCCCAGAACCACCCACACTCAACAAAAATCAAATTAACTCTTTTATCCTCAACAGCTTTTCCTGCTTAGTCTGGATTAGTCTTTCTTCTCTGAATAATGGATCTGATTCTCTTCCTTTGTGGAACAAACAGCAAACAAGCCTAAAAATGATTCAAGAAATGCCATTTATGGAAAAAGAGTATTTCTGCCAGAGGGGAAATTTAGATGGGATGTTGGGAATTGGGAATTCCTGGCTGGAATGGAATTGCCAGAGCAGCTGCCCCTGGATCCCTGGCAGTGCCCAAGGCCAGGCTGGACACTGGGACACCCTGGGACAGTGGGAGGTGTCCCTGCCATGGCAGGGGTGGCTCTGGGTGGGATTTAAAGTCCCTTCCAACCCAAACCAATCTGGGATTCCATTTGGGAAGCTCCACTGGCATCTGGTAACACAAACAAGAGGGGACCTGCTCAGCCACGCTGACCAAGCTTAGGAATTCTAACAAAACTTGTAGGAATTGCACAGCCACCCAAATTACACCCACAGATCTCACACACCCATTTGTTCCTGGAAGGAAGGAATTTCTCCTCACTTGACTTCCTGTGGATTCTTTTTTGTTCCTGGAAGGAAGCACAATGGTGGCTTGTGCAAGTACCTGGAGCAAAATGAATTTTCTTTGCTTTTGATCATTTAGGCAAAAGTTGAGTAGATAAGGAGTTAAGAAACTATGGGAGCACTAAGATATCATTAAATATAAGGAGTAAATTATGGATTGAATGGGTTTTTAAGGCTTTTTAAGGACAAATGAACCAAATAAAGCCATGCCACCTGTATGAAGTCAGTGCATCAGAAACCACAATCAGACATTTAACTGATGTAACACCTAAACACAGCTTGTTATCCCTGCTGTAACTTTTCCATGGTCTCCTTCCCTACCCCACCCACAGACCTGCCAGCCCCATCCTTCCCTGGCAGGCTCCAGCAGGACCAGCACAGCGGCAGATGCAGGAGGGGAAATCAGAGACCCCTTCTGTGTTTTCACGGCTCCCTCCCCTGGCACTCACCTGCCTCTGATCCCGACACTGCAGCCCTGGGGGCTCCTTCTCCTGAGCTCCCTGGGCAGCAGCAAGCACAGCTCCCTGCCTGCTCCATTACCCGTCCTGCTAATTAGCACAGGCATCTCCTGTAATGAACCCCAGTCCTTCATTACTGTAACAAGTGCACAGTAGCAAATAAGACCCCAGAATAACACCTTGTTTTTTAACACAGCTGTATATTATTAACAGGCACAGACTGAAGCAATTTTTTACCCAGAGCTGAGTTTCTACCCCACCTGCTGGGACTAATTTAGGATCAGACACACCTGATCCCACTGCGGCTGCTTGTTAGCAGGGAGAACAACCAGGCTGCTGGGTGCACCTGGGATTCCGATTAATCCTCTATTTTTTAGGCATTATTCAAGTAACTTCTCTTGCTTGTCACTTGAACTACAAGCCCCTACTACAGAACCTTTCAGCCGGGACACACCAGAGCCTGCCAGACCTCCAGCGCGCTAATTAAATCTACTATTTATCAATTAATAGCGCGTACTTATGGCTTTTTGGACAGCCCTGCACACTCACTGGGGCCAGGACGCCGCTCCGGCCCCTCGCACCTCCCGTTATTCACCTTGGAGCCCGTCCGGCCGCGCTCGGGGCCGGGGCAGCCGGGCTGTGCCTCTGCCCGGCCCCGCTCCGCTCCGTCCCTCCTGCAGCTTGGCCGGCTCCCGCACACCGAAAAGGACCCAGATAACCCAGGCTACACCCATGAGGCTCGGGGGACTTTCAATTTGGGAGTTCCGACCATTCCTGTGGAGCCCGGCCCCGCCTCGGCCCCGCCTCGCGTCAGCGCCAACGGCCGCGGAGCCCGCCCACGGGCGGACCGAACCACCGTGCCGAGGAGAGGGGAGCTCAGGCACAGCCCGGGCCTGCTGCCGCCTGCTTCAACGCCATCCGGCAATGCCTCTATTTCTTAACACCCCCCGCACCCGCGCGAGATGGTCTCGGCCCGCAGTTGCGCTCCGTTCCGCCAATCGGCGGGCGAGGCGGCTGCGCTCGAATCTGCGCGCGGGGGGCCGTGAGGGGAGCGGGGCCGGCCCGGGAGCGCCGCCGGAGCGGCGGGGCCGATCCGCAGCCATGAGGGGACAGGGACCCGTCCGGGAGCGCCGCGGGCGAGTCTGCGACATCATCGCGACCCCCAGCCGCCGCTCCGCCTGGGGAGAGCCGCCGCTCCGCTCGGTGTCCCTCAGCAGCATCCCCGCAGGGACGCTCACCCCGCTGAAGCAGCTCCTGCCAGGCCAGGGCAGCGGCGCGGCCGCGGACAGCCGCGCGTCGGGCCCGCAGATCGCGGGGACGGAGCGCCGGGCTGGTCCCGACTGCTGGCCCGGCCCCGGCCCCGGCCCCGACTGCAGGCCCGGCCCCGGCCCCGACTGCAGGCCCGGCCCCGTCACCGAGCGGCCGCCGAAGCGCCGCGCTCCGGAGCCGCCCGGGCAGGAGTCGCCGGCCAAGATCTTCCAGCGGATGAAGGCGCGGGCGGAGCAGCGGCGCAGGATCCCCGCCGATGTGATCCTGAGCCCCGCGGCCCGGCAGCACTGGCCCGACACGGCCCGGGGGGCGGGCAGCGCTCAGCCGGGACGAGGTGAGTTCCACAAGCCCTCGGTGACTCCGTGAGAATGGTGTGTTTGCCTTCAGAATGCCTGGAATAAAAAGCTCAAGGATGTAAACCTGAGTTTAGTTCATAGAGCTTGCAGGCATCTTGTGCTGCAGTAAGTGACATCCCTGATTTTCACATTCGCCTAAACCTTTTAATGCTTTACCCCAGCCCACAATCCCAAATGACAGGAATTATTAATAGTTCCTTTTCCCAAATGGTTTTTATTATTTTGGAGCACGCTAGAGTCACCTCTTGAAAGGAAAGAGCTCTCAGTGCTGCTGCCCATTGCCTTAATGCTTTCTCCTTGGAAGGCCCGTGGAGAAACAAAGCCCCTTGACACCAACACCCATCAGACCTGAGCCTGAGCACACTTGGGAAGCAATGATTGTTCCACAGCTTCTCCAGGAGAGCTGTCTCAGGTGTGAACATTTTCCCTCCGTGTCCCACTCATGGCTCTTTCAGGATCTGGGGAAGGCAGCCAGAGCCCCTTGGTGGGTGTAATAAACACTGTCTGGTGTAAAAACCACTGGCACCAGCACTGGTTGCACCCCAGATGCTGGGATTAAAAGAAGTTGGGTGGTGAGGGGTTTTTTAGTGCTGAAATGTGTCTGTAGCAGTGCTGATGTCTCTTCCCTGCTCTGTATCATAGAGGATTCCCTGCCTTTTGGTTTCCTCCTCCTCTGCCTCACTCTGGCTCTAATTGTTCCCTCTGCTGCGTTCATGAGTGGGCTTGATCCGTGCAACACCTTCAAAACCACTTTGCTATTAAAAAAATCAAACCAAATTGCTGTAACTATTCCTTACAGTCTGTGCAGGGAAGGGAAAGGTTTGTGGAACCTTGCTTGGGGTTTGAAATCCCACTGGGGCATCTCCTGGGCTCTCCCTGCTGGCTTTTATTTTAATATTTTTATCCATGCTGTGGTGAGATCCAGTGCACCCTCAGCAGGAGGCCTGGGACAGTGGGAGGTGTCCCTGCCATGGCAGGGATGGATGGGATGGGATTTAAGGTCCCTTCCCATCCAAACCTTCCTGGGATTCTGTGAGGTTTTTTTTTAATAAAAAGCATATTAAAAAATCATATTCCCCCCCCCACCACCACCACCCCCCATGAAAATGTTTTTCTTCCCCAGATGGAAAGAGGAGTTTGGGGTTTGTTTGTCTGGTTATCTTCCAGAGCCAGTTTTGCCTCAGACTCCCAGGATGGAGCCCCTGGAAGTGCCCCCAGCAGAGCCTGCCCTGCTGGAAACCCCCCAGAAGTTCTTCCTGCGGGTCAAGTGGCAGCAGCAGCAGCAGCAGCAGCAGCAGCACCAAGGTACTGGGGCTGCTCTGGGGAGCACAAATCCCTCCAGTCAGAGAACCTTGGCATTGCTGAGCCTGGGAAACCCTCTGAGGCCATCAAGTTCCCCCAGCACTGCCCCCTGTCCCCAAGTGCCACATCCACAGGGCTTTAAATCCCTCCTGGCATGGGTCTCCCCTACCCCTCGGGCAGCCTGTTCCCATGCTTAAACAGCCCTAATTTCTTTGTTATTCCTTCTTTTTCCCTTTAAATGGGCAGCTACCCCACCTTCAACCCAAACCCAGCAGAATGTTCCTCCTTCCAGAAGTGCAGAGAATCCTTCAGTGCAGGCTGCTCGTGCTGAGCAGGCAGGGAATGAGCCTGCAGGGGAGCTGGACTCTGATAAGGATGATGTGGATGTTTTCCTGGTGGAATCTATCGAGGTAGATGCTGATGGAGAAATGTCTCAAAGAACAGTGGCTTCTCCTTTGCAAGTGAAATCCAACCCTTGGGAAAATGGGCATCAGGTAAAAGGAAGGTGGAGAAATGCAGCAGCAAAATGTATGGAGTTTGATGAAGACAGGAGAGGGCTGCAGCCCAGCAAAAAAGCAGCTGCTCCAGCAGTGGAAAAGGCAGCAGAGACTAATCCTGCAAACCCCTCCCAGCCCTTCTGTAGCATCTTGCTCTCCTCTCCACTCCATATTCCAAGGAGGCAGAAACGGGCAGAAGACCCTAAGGTCCCTTTGGATAAAGCTCCTGCTGATCAACCTGCTGGCAAAGCACACAAAGAGGTGGGAGAAAATATTCCTTGAGGGGCAAATGAGCAATTCCTCTGGGCTGATAACTCCAAGTTATTCTTTTTCTTGTCAAAAACCAAGAACGCTGAGAGGAGGATAAACTGTTATTCCTTTAGATTTTACCAGTATATTTTCCCATGCAAAGGGTTCTTTTTTTTCCATACTCTAAGATGACAGATGTTCAGGGCTTGGGGTTTTTTGTGTAAAGGAAGCACTTGTGGTTTAGTGTGTACAAGCCATGGTGTGATCATGGGCCCTGCCAGCTCGTGGCTGCCTGCTCAGATCCAGGGAGGAGAGACCTTTCCCAGCTGGGCATGAACCCACCCAGGAACATGCCCTGCTGATGGAGAGGGGAAGGGCTTGGCTTTCCTATGGAACATCCAGACTCCTGTTCAATTTAACTGGAGCAGAATCTTTCCCTAGGAGAGCAGTGTGCAGCCTGCAGCATCCCTCCCTTTCTGAGGAAATCCTGGGGAAGTCCTTGGGGTTCCCTGGGAGCCTGGCACAAGCACTCCTGCCCAAGACTTCCCCTGTTCCCTGGGGAAATCTGGGATTACAGGGACTTGTTCTGTTCTCCCTCACCGTGGCCAAGAGTGTTTGATGTTTTTCCTGAATTAAACCAAGTCACCTTCAGGATTCAGCTGAGGATCAGATATCCTTTAATATTCCAGATTTGTAGATTAGGAGATGTTGAAAAAGTTATTTTTGTTATTGGATCTGAATACTTCTAAATTATTTATGTTCTTTTTTTTTCTGGAAAAGAAAACCATCTGCCTGAGCAACTGGAGGATTAAAGTGCTGGCTGGAAACACGGCAATCTGTGTGGAAGGGAAAAGGAGGTAAGAACCAGTTTTTTATTTAAATGTAAAGTAAACCATGGACACCAAACATGAGGTAATGGTGCAGAGCTTAGACTGCTTTATCAAGAAAGAGACAATTCCTTTGTGTGGGCCAGAGAGGGAGAGCCAGCATCCAGGGAACTACTGGGGAGCTAATTTCAGAGTCCTGTGCTGAGATAATCAGAAAGGTTCAGAGGAATAAATGAAATATCAAATGGCTCTGGACAGTTTGGGTTGGGAGGGACCTTAAAGCCCATCCAGCCCCACCCCTGCCGAGGGCAGGGACACGTCCCACTGTCCCAGGCCGCTCCAAGCCCCATCCAAGCTGGGCTGCTGTCCCATGAGTGACACCTGCAGCAGTGACACGTTCAGTTTGTCCCCTGCCCCAGTGTCAGAGCTGTGTCAGTTCCAGGCTAAGAGAGGAAACCTGAGCCCAGAGCACATCCTGGCAGCACCTGAATCCCTCAGAAAACAGGGATCCCCACCCCTCCATGGAGTGCCAGCATTCCAGACTGGAATCCTTTCTGGGAGTGATTTCTGTTGTGCCTTTTGGCAGGGACATGAGGCAGCTGCTGTGGCACAGCAGCGCCATCACGGAGCGCGTCACTCACAACCAGGTGCAGACCTCCTCGGGAGCTGTGTACCTGCTGCAGGGCAAGATTGACTCAGCTGCCATGAGGAAGGAAGGTGAGCTGCTGATTCTGAATGCCTTCCAAATTACAAACTGCTTCAGCTTGGTTTGGAGCATGTGGGGTTTGTAAGGAAATGGGGTTTTCATGCAGGTGCAAATAGGGGATTTGTTCTCTTCTGCTTGCTCTGTGTGCTCATTATCTGGGAATGAGCTGCTTGCCAGTGCTCACAGGCAGCTCTGTGACACAAAGATACCCTGTGGCACAGGTGGAATAAATAGCTGGAGTCAAGGAATATCCTGAGCTGGAAGGGACCCCAGGATCATCATCCCAACCCTCTGTCCCTGCTCAGAGATCCCTGCCCAAACCCCCCTGGAGCTCTGGCAGCCTCGGGCTGTGCCCATTCCCTGGGGAGCTGGGCAGTGCCAGCACCCTCTGGGGGAAGAACCTTTCCTGATCTCCAGCCTGACCCCACCCCACTTCCAGCCCCAGCCATTCCCTCAGCATTACTTCCCCTAACACAGGTGTGCCCCAGGTGTGTTGCACCATTTTTTACCCAACACACCTTCACTGTTGGCTCTTTCAGGCCCAAAGAAGTGTCTGTGACTTCAGTGTTTCCTTCTCACTTGTAGCACTGGGGTCCCTGCTGATCAATACTTGCTCTGGCTGCACTCTGACTTGAAGATTTTATTACTTTCTTTGCTAAGAACTTATATTTATTTGTATTTTAATATTCTGAGAAGGAAAAGTAGCAGCATAAGGCTTGTGAGCAGAGTGGCTCTAGTGCTGCAGAGGTTTCCTAGAGCTAAGAGTGACTGACTGGAGTGTGCTGGGTGGGATTGTGTGGGTCTGTTCCTCTGCTGTTTGGGTTTAACAGGCTCTGGGGGTCCTTGTGTCCCCTGAGGGATGCCAGCCCTGCTCTCTGGGGGTCCTTGTGTCCCCTGAGGGATGCCAGCCCTGCTGAGCTGCTGTTCATGTCCCCTGTGCTCCCCCCAGGGTTCCCCTACCGCTTCATCAAGAAATTCACATTTGGCTTCTCCCGAAGGTGGAAGGAGTACGTGGAGGAGTTTCTTGAGGAAAGGAGGAGGTAAGTTCTTTGGAGATTCTCTATCACTGCAGTGTTTAAGTGTTCATTGACACTTTTCTTTTTGAGGGTATTACACCAGAGGAGTGTGAAATGTTTTAGATGTGGGCATGAGGCCACTCTGCTGTGCTGGCCCACCAGGCTCCTGCCCACCAGGGCTTCAGTCTTCTCTGTTTGTTAAAGAACAGCTTCCTCAGTGGCTGTTATTTTTTGTCTCAAACTCCAAACCATCAGGAAAGAACGAGTTCAAGAGAGTGGTGGGGAGGAAAATGAGGAGAATGACTCCGTGGGGGGAACTGATGTGTTGGAACCTGCAGGAGGCTCAGTAAGCAAAGCAAAGAAACCTGCACTGAGGAACTCCACCTATGAGGTATCACCAGAGAACCATGAGAACATCTGTGAGTATTTAACAATCCTTTCCTTTGGAAAGGACACCTGGGGGTGGCTGGAGTGGGCTGTGGAAAGGTTCCTTGTGCTGGTTGTGTTTCCAGGAAATGGCTGTAGAGCTGTAAAAGCCCCCTGGTTTGGCTCAGCCTTCGAGTGCAGACCCTGCCTTGCCACAGGCACTGACAGCTCTGGGGTTTAACTCAGATTTAACTTTTAACTTTTTCTGGGGTCTTTGTCCAATGGGCCTTTCCCAAACCCCACTGTGCTGTTTGTTATTGCTGGAATCAGGTTTTCTTGCTAGCACTGCAAAAGCTTTTATGCTCTTCTCTCATCACTCCCATTTATTTTTCATTCTCATTTGTCTCAGTGAGCAGCTGTTCCATGTGACAACTTTTCTTTATCGTTCTCCCTCATCAAACAACTTTCACAGTATTTATAGCCTTCCAAACAAAGTAAAAATAAAAAGTTCACCACAGTAAATTTTATAATTTGGGAAGCTTCTTACTTCAGTCCTGTTATTTCTATCACAATTCTTTGAAAAGAACAACTTTGGGTACGTTTTACATTTCCCTTGTAGTCCAGTTTAAACACAACATTGTTCCTCTGCTTGTGAAATCTGCTAAACTGAATTTTCCATGCAATATTTGGGACAAAACTCTTCTTTCTTTGGGCTTTTTTTCCCTTGCAGTCATTACACCAAGTCACACCTCCAGGAATGACTCCAGCATGGTCTACACCCGCAGCGGGCGCCTCGTCAAACCCCCCCTGAACTTCTGGTGTGGGCAGAGGGAGTTTGTGGATCAGGAGCTGAATGTCACCATACAAAATGGATGGGTGGATTATCTGAACCTGGTAAAATCCTCTTGAATGTGACTTAAATAGAATTATTAAACTTGGCCAGGTGGGGAACAGAACAGGGGCAACTCTTAGAGGCACCTGAAGAGAAAGGAAATCTTGGAAACATGATCAAAATATTAGAAAACACACCAAAAAATAGTCTTATGTCCATATTATCAGGTAATTGTGGTCTCTAAATCTGACATAATGGGCAATTCTTTCTGGGGAAAAAATTGGGGGTGTTTTGAAAAATGATTGTATCAAACAGGAATTTGGTGAGGTCCCACCTCAAATCCTGGGGTCAGTTCTGGGCTTTTCACTGCAAGAGAGACTCTGAGGGTTTGGAGCATTTCCAGGGAAGGGAACAGAGCTGGGAAAGGGGCTCAGCCTGGTGAAAAGGAGATTAAATTAATTTTAGAGTCAATTGTTTTATTTTGAAGATGCCTAGTAGTGAAAAACCCAAAAGAAAGACCAGGTTCATCTCCAAGAATAAACCAAAGGAAGACATGAAGACAACAGAGGAAATGCCAAAAAGCCAAAGTAAAGGTAAAAACTAATTTTTTTTCTATTTTCAAGTTATTGATGGAATCAGTGGACTTGTGAGTGGATGCTGGAGAAGTAGGGTTGGGTCTGTTAATGCAAAGAAATTATTCAAATATTTTAATGATCAACTGCTTTTTCTCTGAAGAATCATCAGAGTAGCATTCATGTGGAGTTTCACAGCTCCAAACAAGAACTATGTTTGTAAATCACTTTGTTAAGTACATAATTGGAACACAGGGATTTCATTCTGGAAATTGAAATGAAGGGATTTGGACTTTTTGGAGTTCACCAATCCAGTGACCTGGAGGCCTAGCTTTGCTTTTTAACGTGGATGGAAAAAATGAAATGTTGGCAAAAAAATCTATTAACAGAGTTTTTAATAAAATTTTGGTTTTAGTAGAATCTGGGTGGTGCTAGAAGCCTGAGAAGAATGTGCAATATAAAGCAGAAGTTTCTCTCTTAAGCAGCTGCAATGTTTCCTGCAGAAAAGCTCTCTGGAGCAGAGCAGAGCTTTGGGGATGTGCCTGCTCAGTCAGTAGAGTTTCGGAGAGCCCTTGAGAGCAGCTCTGAGTTTGTAGTTTGGCAGGTAAAGCTCTGGAGGGGGTGCAGATGCCTGTGCTGCCAGCACAGCAGGACCCACCCTGCAGCCCTGACGGGCTCTGGCTCCCTCCCCTCTCTTGCAGGGAAAAGCAGCGAGAGAGGAGCCACTTGCAGAGGGGAGCCCAGGTCTGCCAGCAGCAGGAAGGGCAGGCAGGTCCTGTCGGATGAGGAGGAGAATGATCCTGGAATCAGGGGCACAAAAACCAGATCATCCCAGCTCCCTGCCGGGGGGGCTTCCTCAAAGCCCAGGGTACTGAACAAACACGGCAGCAGAGCCCCGGGGGCAGCAGAGAGAGCAGCAGGCCCTGCAGAGCTGAGCATGTACGAGCAGGGCTACAGGAACTCCCTCAGGTCAGCCAAGCAGCGCCTCCCAGGAAAGGAGAGGGTTCTCCTCACCCAGCAGTCCTCAGAGGACGAGGAGGAGCAGTCCAGTGAGGACACCCCACTGCTGATCAGGAGGAAGAAGAAATCTGTATTAAAACCAGAGTCTCAAAACCGGAAACCTTGCTCTGGCTCCAGAGGTTCCTGGGATGACACAAACAAGTCCTGTGGCCAAAGGACAGCAAAGCCCTCCCGGAATGTGCTGGTGAGGCTGAGTGGGCCCGAGTCCAGTGAGGAGTCTGAGCCCCCTTCTGAAGGGAGAACATCCTCTGAGTCCAGTGCTTCCCTTGTGCCTGCTCAGGCCAGCAGGGCACAGGGCACAGCCAGCCCTGCCAGGCCCAGGCTCCGTTCTGACACCGAGCCCGAGGAAATGCACAGCGAGGACAGCAATGCCAGAGCGCCCCAGATAAAAACAAACCATGGAGGCTCCAACAGTGCCAGGCCTGCAGCAGCAAAACCCAGAGACATGAGGGGGCAGAAATCTCTGGAACTTTTTCCAAGGGCAGGTGATGCTTGGTCTGAGAAGGAATTACAGAAGCTTCACAAGTAAGGGCTCATTCTGTGTTCAGAGGAAAAGTTTCCCTCAGTCATCAGGAGGGGTTGAATGGTCTGGATTGGGGGGCTTCAGAGTCATGATTTCCCAGGCTTCCTTTGTGTTTTAATTCCCTATTAGAAATATTTCCATTCAATTTCCTGGTTTTATTCCCTATTATTTCCTAATAATAATTAGAATTATTATTCCCTATTGCTTTTCTTCACAAATAAACCATCAGTATAATATAGTGAAGGCCACAGGGGAGAGGGAGCAGGTTCCCTCCCCAGACTGCAGTAACAGGTTAAACATGATGTGGTTTTGTGAGCAGGTTAACTGCAAGGATGTTTAATTAATCCATCATCCAATTACTTAAACCACCGGGCAAGATTTAATAGATATTGAGTTTAAAATGGCCAAGTTTGGGTTTAGCTCTTTTAGATGAGCAGGAGCTCAGGTCTGAGGGGACCTGCACAAGTGAGCAGGAAATTTATCTTGTGACACATCTGTCAGTTGAAGGTGTTTAAATAAATTTGCCTATTCTGAATAAAAGACACCACATGATCACAGAGTGGTTTGGGTTGGAGGGACCTTAAATCCCACCCAGTGCCACCCCTGCCATGGCTGGGACACCTCCCACTGTCCCAGGGTGTCCCAGTGTCCAACCTGGCCTTGGGCACTGCCAGGGATCCAGGGGGGGCAACAAGAGGCCAGAGCCAGCTTGCCTCAGTGCATGGCCCAGGTGGTTCCCAGGGCTGTGCCCTGCCTGGTGACCTCTGTCCCTGCTGTCCCCCCAGGGCCATCGCAGCATTCCCCAAGCACAGGAGCGGCTTCTGGCAGGAGGTGGCCATGGCCGTGGGGTCCCGCTCGGCCCAGGAGTGCCAGGGGAAGTACCTGGAGGAGCAGCAGGGGAAAGCAAACAAACAGCAACCCAGGAAAGCCACGGCGGGAAAACCTGAGAAGAAAGGTACCAGCATCCTCTGTCTGCGTGTTGGGTGGGTGGGAAATGATTCTGGTTCAGACACTGAGGGCTGGAGCGTGGCCAGGGAAGGGAACGGAGCTGGGAAGGGACTGGAGAATTCCCAAAGGAGCTGGGAAGGGGCTGGAGAATCCCTGAGGGAGCTGGGAAGGAGCTGGAGAATCCCTGAGGGAGCTGGGAAGGGGCTGCAGAATCCCTGAGGGAGCTGGGAAGGGGCTGGAGAATCCCTGAGGGAGCTGGGAAGGGGCTGGAGAATCCCTGAGGGAGCTGGGA
>JAWMRF010000271.1:61757095-61769565 GCA_035221435.1 Sphenopsis melanotis
CTGGGTGTGTTTAACAAAGCCTGGATGTGGCACTGGGTGCCAGGGGTGAGTTGAGCTGTTGGGGCTGGGTTGGACTCAATGATCCTGAAGGTCTCTTCCAACCTGGTCATTCTGTGATTCTGAGAATAAGGGGAACAAAACACCAAATCCATCTGCAGCCCCTCATTCCTTAAGGTGTTTTGTGCCAAATCAGCCATGCAGCAAGGCAAATGGAAGGAGAAGGGTGGAGCTGAAAGGAAGGATGCTGCTGAGGAGATTTCACCTTTGGATCCATCCATGATTCCCCACAGGTAGATGAACAAGGAGCGGATTCCCATCTGCAGCAGCAGCTCGTACCCGTGGTACAGACTGATACAAAGGGCAAAGTCTCCTTCAATGATGCCCTGATGGATTCCCTGGGGGAGAAAAGCAGATTCTCACAGAGTTAGGAAGTGGCTGAGGAGCAGGAATCCCACTGCAATTCCTGTCCAAAGTCAGACTGACACCTGAGGAGCAGGGCAAACCCCAAAGTGATGCCCAGGGAGCAGTTTGTCCATCAGAGCCCTCAGGGGACAGACTGCACAATGCTCAGTGAAGGCAATCCTCTTCCACCTCCAAAATACTCTCCAAAATACCTCTATTATCTCCCAAAATTAGCTCATCAACCCTCAGACTCTGACAGCTGAACCATCAGCATTTGGGAAAATCTGGGATTTCTGGCACATCCACCCAGGCTATGGAATTAAGTCAGGAAAATTGCCTTGCTTACACTGAAGGAGATTTCCCATTGCACTTTTTGAGGCACACAGTCTTTTTTTAGGTATTTTTTTTAAGTTTACAAAATTTGACCATTCCATGAGGATTTACCAAAAAACAGGAGCAGGAATATACCTTTGAGGGGAAAATGAAAACTTGGCTGTCAGTGATTACAATGTAAGTTCTCAAAGCAATTTCACTTAAATGGAGGGCCTGATCTTTTCCTTAACCCTTCTATACTGGCATCCAGAAATGCAGAACAATTAGGAGTATTTTTCATAAAAGATCTTAAAATAGATTTCATAAATTATCTTAAAGATCCCTTCCATCCCAAACTGTGCTGTGATTCTAGTTTATTCCACAGCTAAAACCAGAAATCTACTTAAAATGTCTCCGGAAATATTGTAACGATGGATTATTCCTATTTATTCACTATTTTAATAGCATGAAATAAATAAAGAACTTACTGCATGTTGTGCAGAGGGGTTCTTCCTGTACTGATCCCTTGCCAGGATGATCTGGTACTTGGTCAGGCTGGGAATATCCCTCCTGGATAAAACTCCCACCTTAATCAGGCGCCCAGCAAATGCTTCCAGCACCTGCAAGCAAAACCCAGCACAGATGAAGGGGGGTGAGTCCTTTGAAATGATTTTATTTTTATAGATCCTGCACAACAGAACATGAGCAGCTCATTGGTTTTATTTGAGACACAGGATTTTTTCAAAGTGAGCTGTGCTGAATTCTGAGTGCTGTGTTACTGTACCAGGTGCTCTGCCTCAGTGGAAGGCTCTCCATAATCAGGATGTTTTTAGGTTAATTCCCCAAATTCCTGCCAGAGCATTTGGACAAGGCTCTCAGGCACAGGGTGGGATTGTTGGAGTGTCCTGTGCAGGGTCAGGAGTTGGACTCCATGATCCTTGGGGGTCCCTTCCCACACCCTCCTGCCCCAGGGTAACCCTGGATCCACCCAGGAACTGAGGAGGGGAAAATCCCCCTGGGATCTGGAATGGAGCAAGGGCTGAGCCAGCAGAGGGGACAGGAATGGGAGGGACCCCTAGGTGTGGAACAGGGGCTGCAGTCCCCTCTCACTGCTCACACTCCAATGGCACTTTAATCCCAGGAACACTTGGATTCACCTCTGAGAAGCCCAAACTGGGTGAAGGACTGGCCAGGATCTGTGTGGAAGAGATGGGAACTGGGAGACAGGAGCAGAGAGGAACAGGCACAGCAGTGTGCCCCATTTCCTGCAGAACCCACCCCAAAACACAGCTTGTTTTCCAACATCACATGTACCTGCTTTCCACCTCGCTGCAGCAAGGACAATAACTTGCACTAATGCATCTTAATCCTGTTTTTCCTCTTTGCTTCCCAGCCTTAGGTGGTCAGGATTTTTCCACAGACTTAGTTTGGCCTGAGCACTAACTCTGCCATAATTGCAGTAATCAGATTTGTCCCACAAGCCCTGTTTACAGCCTGTTGGCCCCCTTGGCCAAGGGCCCCAAAAAAGCCAGTGCACAAGAACAGGCTTCTCCAAAGCTCACAGACAGTTTCCCAGGGCTACTTCCATGTGCTTCCCAAGTGTTCAGGCACTCCAGCAGCAGCACAGCTGCCCTGCCCTAAGAGGGCTATAGTGTAACAAAATGCTTAATCCCTTCAGTGTCCCTTCAGCCCACTGAAAAGCATCCAACTAAACCAATAAAGCCAGGCCTAAGCCAGGCTTCCAACAATGATCCCAGCAGGGGAGTTGGTGGGGAGAAAATGTCCTGACAGGTACAGAGAGCCACGTGTAGAACCCAGTCTGTGTTTATCCCTGAGTAACAACACTCATTTGTTACTCAAGACACTCCTCCATCTGGGTTCCCAGATCCTGTTAGGATGCACAAATATCCTTAACATGCACATGCTGCTGATGCTTTGGCAGTGCAGGGGCAGCTCAGCTCAACTTCTGTCTGCTGGCTTTGATTATTCCTATGGTTTAGTCTAAAAATTAGTTTATGATATTGTTTATTTATAGGTCTTCTTTTGTCTTATTCTGTGTGCAGAACCTGTGTGGCATTAAAATGAAAACAGAATCACAGAATGCTCTGGGCTAGAAGGGACCTTAAATCCCACCCAGTGCCACCCCTGCCATGGCAGGGACACCTCCCACTGTCCCAGGTGGCTTCAAACTCCAGTGCCCAGTCTGGCCTTGGGCACTGCCAGGGATCCAGGGGCAGCCCCAGCTGCTCTGGCAATTCCAGCCCAGCCCCTCCCCAGATTTTAAAAATTCCCACACCCACTCTCCCAGCCAGGAATTCCTTCCCAATATCTAATCTAAATCAAATCTAAAATCCTAAGGAACGGATTGGGAGTAACTGCCATCATCAATGACAGCAGCATTAATCCCCCAAAGAATCAAAAATGCAAGGGGGAATTTGGAAGGGCTCAGGGAAAGCTGGGCAGCCCCAGCTCAGCCGTGCTGGGGAATCTCCACCCTGCCCAGCCACAGCCCCAGGTCACTCACACTGCACACTGCAGCAGCAGCAGGGTAAGCAGCTCACAGCAGATAAAGGGAACTCACAGACATGGAGCCAGGATCCATGTGCTTTGGGGCATCTTGGGCTGCTCCTTTTCCCTGGGAGGCTGGGAGAGGCTGGGCTGGAATTGCCAGAGCAGCTGTGGCAGCCCCTGGATCCCTGGCAGTGCCCAAGGCCAGGCTGGATGGGGACACCTTCCCCAGGAGGAGCAGCCTGCGACAGAGGGAGGTGTCCCTGCCATGGCAGGGATGGGATTTAATTCCCTTCCAACCAAACCATTCCCTGACTTTACCCTGGGCCGTGGGATGGGAGCCAGGCCTGGGGCAGCCCCTCCCTGCCTGCTCTGTGTCCCCTGGGGCACCCAAAGGTGTCACCTGGGACACTCCAAGGTCTTCCCAAGCCCTTCCAGGTCTCCTTTATCCCCAGGGGAGCTGGGTCACGGCCTCACAGCTCCCAGGGAAAGCAAGGCAGGACACTCCATCCCCAGGCATTCCTTCTAATTAAGGCTCATGGATTAATTAAGCCAAATAAACCATTAACACCTCTAACACCACCAACAAGCAAACACCAACTGGAGGCTGCAGTAGTGCCAGGAATTTCTGGAGGAAAGGGGGAAATAAATGAAGAAATCAAACGTTGTTTTCTTAAAATACAGCCAAAACCATTCACCAAGCCACTGGGAAGGCTGAATGCACAAAGATTTCATTTATCATATTAGTGAGAACAAAATTAAAAATGCAGTTTAGTTTTAAGGGTTTTGAATTCAGCACTTGGTGTTTTATCACAGAGTTTGTTACTGTTCTGTTGTTCTTCAATCCAAGCTGTATCTGATGAGTCCCTTTAAAAGGACAGAAATGTCTGTGCCAGCTTACAGGAAAAGGCATTTTCCAAATAAACCAAAATGCTGGCCATGAAGGAAGAACTCAGTGCTTTTTATTTGAATGGATACCACTGGAATATCTCATTACCCTCCCATCAAACCCCAAACAGTTGGACATGGGCACACTTGAAATGCTGAAGATGAAGCTTAAACTATGTCTCAAGTAGTAGAAACAGATTCAGGCTTTTCACAAATGTTCCTCTTGAAAAGAAATTAATATTTTCATTAAAAAGTAATGGCCATTAAATCTGATATTTCAGCACTGGTTTATGATTTCCTATAGTTGCTGCAGAGCATTTTTTTTCTAAAAAGCAATTTCCATTACCTGTACTTTTCTGTTTCATCCCTTGACCTAGTTACTGACACATAAGAAAATGATATTGTCCCTGTTTGCTCAATGTACACCCCTGGTTGATTTAATCACCTTCTGCAAAACAACCTGGTGCTGTTATGAAAGGCAGCAGGATGCAGTCACCTGGAGCTTCAAACTGCCAGGGAACAGTAAACACAACCTACTTAGGAGAGCCTCAGCAGCAGCACTGCTCCCTGGTTACATTTATCTTGCCTCCATACCTTCATTTTTAATTAAAAAGATAATACTTCTGGAAAAGTCCCCTCAGCCTTTCCAAAACACTTCAGTGTCGTGTTACCCAAACACAGCCATAGAATTAATTCCAATTAATTGCTCAGGAGCACTCGTGGCTTTCTCCAGCTCAGTGACTGGAGCTCAGAGCTGACAGATTTACAGCCAGCAGATAAAAGACAATTGGCAGAGTTATCCCATCCTGCACTGGACCTGCCAAGAGCACAAAGACTTTCTCTGTTCCGAGGTATCTCCCACAGCAAACCACAACGAGTTCTTGGAGCCCATGATGAGCTTAGAACCCGGTTTTGGAGCCCTGACAGGAGCTGAGGACTTGTGTACAGGGCAAAGGACTTGTGTTCCTGTGCCAGCTACACCTCACTAAAAACTGCTCCTAATCTGTTTTCTGTTGGCACAATAAAAAACAAAGGCTCTAAACTAACGCCCTGACCTAATTATTTTAGTGCAGATTTGCAGGGGTTCTTTACCAAAGAAAAACACCCATAAATAACTGTTAGAGTGCCTTTTCTTTCCCAGGGCAGAAGGAGGGGTGGCAGAAACCTGCTGCCAAGCAGACAGGACCTCCACAAACAGGAACTCCAAAGGTGCATCCCCTCCACAGGAGCTCCCCAAGCGCTCCCAGCCTCTCCTGGGAGGGGTTTTAGACTGGGTTTTACAGAGCCACACTGGGCTGAAAGAGAGCTGCACCTTCCTCTAGACCCCCTGGCTCCAGCACTGTCAGTGCCCAACAGAGAATCCCAAACTGCTTTGGGTTGGAAGGAGCTTCAATCCCATCCATCCCACCCCTGCCATGGCAGGGCCACCTTCCCCTGTCCCATGCTGCTCCAAACCCCAGTGTCCAACCTGGCCTTGGCCATCCAGGGATCCCTTCCCAATGTTCTGGGGCTGAGCTGGTGAAGGAAACAAGCCCAGGTAGTGCCAGGGAGGCAGCACCACACCCCAACCCCCTGCTCTGCCCTAAGGGGATCCCCCAAACCAGCAGCAGGGAACAACCAACAGCTCCAGGACAAATCCAGATCTGTGCTGGCCCTGAGCTGCTCCAGATCCTCCCGTTCTTGAGGAACAGAGCCAAGGAAGGCAGGGCAGGGCAAAAGGAGGCTGTGCCCACCAGGCCCTGCTGCCCAGGGGGCTCAGGAGGGGTTCCACCCGTGGATCCACAGCAGGGCTGTGCCAGGGCAGGGATCCTGCAGGGAGTGTGAACACAGCCAGAGCCTCCCACTGCTCCAGGGAAGGGCACAGGAGGATCCAGAGCATTCCCTGCTCTGTTCCAGCACGGAAACCAGGGAGCTTTGGGTTCCCCCAGTGTGATACCTTGAGGAGTGTCCATGGAGCAGCCAGTATTCCCAAAACTTCCAGGAGCAAACCACAGTTAATGTCTGCCTGCTGGGGAGGCTCTGGAGCTCTGACTGCCACTGAATTTTAGTCATTCTTTTATAAAATTTCAGAGTCGTGACAAACAAACCCTGAACCAGGCAGAAAAGTGCATTTTGTGCAATTCCTTCCTGACGTTTTCTCACCTGGCCAGTAAAGGAAGGAGAGCAGCAGGGCACAGCAGGGCAGGCTGGATTTTAGCTGATCCTGTCACTCTCCAAACCCAATACTGCTCAGCCCAGTAATGATCTTGGCACCAAAGTTTTGTTTAAGTTTGTATTAGCTCATTCACACCCTTCCCAATCTTCCAGGGACACGAGACACACTGAAAATTCACTGCTCTTCCCTGGAAAAAATCCAAGGAAAAAAATCCAGCCAAAAAATCCAATACTTTGTCTTTTTCTAACAGCTGAGTTTTCTCCTGTTACAGCGTTTTTCCTTTCCTAAAGGTTATAAAACAAGACCTCCAGTTTTTACTTTTCAACTCATTTCACTAAGAACAATTTTACATTTTATTGAGAGATGTTAATATAAGTGGCTTTAGTACATCAACTCACCACTCAGTAAGTGACTGTCAGACAGAAAGGAGCATCCACTAAGGATGGTTTGGATCTGAAATTTTTAAGGCTGAATATCAGTTTTTCTGTTCTATTCAGAGACAGAACCTGCCAGGAATTCACAGAGAACACAGCACTACCAAAACTGTGTTTTCTCAAAGAGTGGCTGTTTATTAGCCAGCAGTCATACACAAAATTAGCAAGTTTGGGGAAAAAAACACAATAAATACAACAAAAAAATCAGGTTTTTTCACCTGCAGTAACAAGGAGTTCCTCTGTTATCTATCCAGACACAGCCCATCACATCTTCAGTACTCCATCAAATCCACTAATTACCAAGCTCATCAGGAATCAAAGAGAAATTAAATACAC
Source organism: Sphenopsis melanotis (assembly GCA_035221435.1). Classification (NCBI taxonomy): domain Eukaryota; kingdom Metazoa; phylum Chordata; class Aves; order Passeriformes; family Thraupidae; genus Sphenopsis; species Sphenopsis melanotis. The sequence goes on from JAWMRF010000271.1 coordinate 61,764,131, forward strand.
ACAGAGCAATTTGTACAGATGGATTTTTAAAACAAGATTTTAAACTCCTCCCAGCCTCTTTCTCATAGTCAATATTCTGTGGCATTTGGCATATATAGAGAAATTTAGCTGTGATTTTAAACTCTTTTTCTGCTGGTTGGTTTTTCTTTGTCTTTTCTCTCATCTCCAACAAAGACAATTGATATTTATAAATAATTTCATTTAAGCAACTATTAATTCTCATAATTAATGTGTAGACAAAAGAGTTGGGATTATTTTCCATAAATTATTTATGCAAGATGGGCAGAAAAAGACCCTCCACACGCTGCCTCAAACAGGAATGCCAGTTCCTGGAAGAAATCTCCAAGGATGCCCCCCCTTGGTACCGATAATCCAACAGCCAAAGTTCAGTGGAAAATTCCTCCCCCCAGCCCTGGAGCGTGTGATGTGGGATGTCCCTGGGGCAGGGATGGCTTCCCACTGTGCCTCCCCTTAGGGCTGAGGGTTCAGCCAGGTCTCTGGCCGCTGCACAGCCCGTGGTGCTGCTCTGGGGCAGCTGCCCGTGAAATCAGATCAGCACCCACCCAGACATTAAACAAGCACCAGCTCCAGCCTTGCTCCAGGATTTGCCTTCCCAGTGAATTCCAGAGCCTCTGGTGCTGATTCACTGCCTGCAGGCAGAGCCCAAACCCCTCAGTGACCTGTGCTTCACTCCCTGCAGCCCCTGCACCCCAAAATCCCTCTCAGGACATTCCCAGCTGCGCCTCTGGTTATGGATTCCCCCAGGAGCACTTCCAAGGCACTGCAGGATTTGGGTCTGCCCTGCCAGGAGCACATCAGGACAGGCACATCTCAGCTTCTGAGGCAATTCAGGGCTCATTTTCACAGCCAGCTCAGCCCCTGGGGCTGGGGAGCCAAAGCTGAGCCTGGAGAAAAGGACTGCCCAGAAAAAGGGAAAGAGGGGGCAGATTAAGCATCTCAACAGTCCCATCCCAGCCTCCAGCTTTCCCTGGAAGCACCAACAGTGCACAGGAAAGGACTATTTTCCTATTACTCTAAACCCCTAAATGCCCCAGGATTCCCTTTCCTGCCTGCACAAAAAGGGCCACAACAACCATCCCATGTTAAATTTGGAATAAAAGACAACAGAGCCCACACAGACTCCTGATTCAAATCCAGATCCTGCTTTAATTTGCCATATCCACCCCACAACAGGGCTGCTCATCTCCTCATTCAAAGGCTTGTCTCACCAACTGCAAAATTACACAGCTGAAAACCTCCAAAGCTGGACTTCAGTAACAAAATATCCCAGAGTTTTTGCACTCCTAATATTTTGGCAAGACCTCAGAGACCTCCTAAACAAAATGAAAGATCTGTCTTTAAAGTGTGGTTTGAAAGCAGCAAAATAAAATCCCAATAAAGAATGACTAACAGGACACGAGGAGTGGGGAAAACACAACAAAGAGAGCAGCTGGGAGAGAGGGAATGAGTGGGAAAACAGCCAGAAGACAAACTTGTCTAAGTTCTGCTCTGCTCAGTCCCTGCAGCACGGGGTGAAGGCACCAGGAGTGGGTATCTATCCTGGATCCATCCCTGGCTCCATCCATCCATCCATCCCCGCATGCCCAGGTGCCCTGCCTGGTGCTGGGCAGGCAGAGTCAGGTCCTCCAACCCTCCATCCCCAGCTCCATCCATTCATCCCTGGGTGCCCTGCCCGGCGCTGGGCAGGCGGAGGTGCTGCTCGCAGCGCCCCATCTCTCCATCCCCGGCTCTATCCCTCCCTGCCCGGCGTCGGGCGTTCAGGCAGTGCCCGCAGTGCCCCATCCCTCCATCCCCGGCTCCATCCCCCTGCCCGGCGCTGGGCAGGCAGAGGCGGTGCCCGCAGTGCCCCATCCCTCCATCCCCGGCTCCATCCCTCCCTGCCCGGCGCTGGGCGGGCAGAGGCGGTGCCCGCGGTGCCCCCGCCCCGGTGCCGGTCCCTAGATAAGCCCGGCAGCGGCGGCGGCGGGGGCGCGGAGCGGGGATGGAGACGGGCGGGTGCCGCATGGGCGGCGCGGGGCCCGGCGGCCCCGGCGCGATCACGCTGGAGGAGCTGGGCGGGCTGGCCGAGGAGAGCCCCGACTCGGCGTACCACAGCCACGGCAGCAGCCTGGAGGAGGAGGCGGCCGAGCGCATGGACGACGAGGAGCAGGAGCGGCTGCTGAGCTACTGGCAGAGCGTGGGCCGGGGGCACCAGGTGGACGTGCCCCGAGGTAAGGCCGGGATGCGGGACTGGGGACGGGCTGGGGCCGCGGGACACGGCAATGAACACGCAGCAAAGTCCTGCGCGAGTCTGAGCCACCGCAGCCTGGCTCTGAAGCGGCTCAAGCTGCACCCGGCGCGGTGCAAAGCTTTCCATAAGGCAGGGAAGCGGCCGCAGCAGCGCCGGGGTGAGCTATTCGCACTGAAAACAACCAGTGCGAGTTTTCAGACCTAATTCAGTGACCGATTAGCACTGAAAACAATCAGTGCGAATTTTCAGACCTAATTCAGTGACCGATTAGCACTGAAAACAATCAGTGCGAATTTTCAGAGCTAATTCAGTGACCCATTTGCACTAAAAGCAATCAGTGCGAGTTTTCAGAGCTAATTCAGTGACCGATTAGCACTGAAAACAATCAGTGCGAGTTTTCAGAGCTAATTAAATATTAAACTGACTACCTGCAAAAGCGTTCTTCCTAAAAGTATCCCCTCTACCCCTGTATAGGTCTTTAAGAGAGGGCTGTGTTTAAAAACGGCCCAGAGTAAACAAGTAAAGGATTGATTTGCTTTCCACAGCGAGGCTCCCAGGCTCATCTTAGTCAGAATCGGTTGTTTTCAATTTTAAGAAAGACTGATGAGTCACAGAACTCCTAACAAGCAGCAGAGAGTCACCACAGGCTCAGCTGGGTCAGATTTAACTCTGCCCTGTCCTGGCCAGAGAAGCAGAGATCTGCAGCATCTCTGTCCTGGCCAGAGAACTCAGCTTCCCGACGTGGGGAGAGCCAAACCCTGCCCAGGCTGCCCTGGACACTACCAGTATTAAATCACTTTTCTTTAAAAACTCTTTCTATATTCCAACACAGCAAATTGAGTCCAGCTTCCTTTTCCAGCCACACTTTGAAGTCTCATCTTAACTCTGTAAAGCTTTAATGACAATTAATGTGCTAAAAGAAGGGTAAGATTGGTCTGAGCAGGGCTCCCTGCCTTGCCTTGCTCTCCCTGCCCCTGGAGGGTCTCTGGATGCCCAGGGCCATCCCAGAGTGTCAGCAGGCACTCCAGCAGCCACGGGTTTGTGTCTGGAATGCTGGAATAGGACAGCTCCGGGATCCCCAGGGCACAGAGGGTCTCTATTTAACACTCTTGAGTGCAGCAGAAAACCAGAGCCCTCCCACAGAATTACCTGCTGTTCTGGCACCTGGCGCTGGAATTCCTAAATTCCATCAGGAGGGAAACAAAGTCCAAGGAATACGTCAAAAGCACGGTGTGAGCATGTTTTAGTTACAGTAATACATATTATTTAGTTTCACAGTTTTCCATATTATTTAGCTACACAGTTACACAGTATTACAGGTTTGCTCTGTGACACTCAGCACATGTTACTAAAATCAAAATAGAATAATACAAGGTTTTTAGAGCAATACAAGGTCCTGTCCGGGGCTGAAGGAGGAATCCCCCTGTGACAAGGAGCAGCCCATGTCCCTGCCTCCCTGGGACAGGGACAGGACCCAAGGAATGGTCAGGGTGGATTTCAGGAAAGGTTCTTCCCCCAGAGGGTGGAATCAGCACTGGAAAAGCTCCCCAGGGAATGGGCACAGCCCTGAGGCTGCCAGAGCTCCAGGAGGGAGCACAACACCCTCAGGGATGGCCAGCGCGGGATTGCTGGGGTCTGGGATGATCCCTGTGCATCACTGAAACCATGACTGCAGAAAACACACCTGTCCTTGTCCCTCTGCTGCCTGCCTGGCCCTGCACAGGTGGAGCTCTCCAGACTGGGGCAACACAAAGCACAGATTCATAAACTGAAGGATAAAACTCCCTAAAGGACTTTAATCAGTTGTAATCCCTATCCTCTGCATTAATATGGAATGCAAAAAACATAACCCATCCCCACTAATTGACAAAGTAATCTAAAAATAGACTAAATTCTAGAGTCCTGAAAGCTTTCCTAATTCTCGGAAAATTCAGTGGTGAACTCTATTTTTCCCTCAGTCTCCAAAGAGATCTATTTACATGTCAGTTATTAGTTACATTTTAAATGTTTCCCAGTGACATACTGCAAAGAAAAAATGCTTACACTTAACTACAATGTAGCTTTTTTACTTTTATTTTTTCCCTCCCCTTTGTTTAAGGATCTTTACTATTCCAAACAGTCTTAAGGCTAAACCCCTGGAGTGGATGCCAGGAGATGGAGGTTTGATTCCCAGCTCAGCTACAGATTTACTGAGTGACCTCGGCCAAGTTAATTCTCCTGCATCTTAATTCTCCTCTCCTCTCAAACATGGATAATAAATTCTCCCTTCTCCCATTATCCTGCCTCTTCCACTGAGACCCTGAGGCACCTCCAGCTCCCCAGAAAGGGCTCTGGGAGCTGAAACTGCTCCTTTTCCTGCATGTCCAGCACACACCGTGGGGCAGCAGGGCAGGGATTCACATCCAGGCTGTCAAACACTGCACATAAAATCGAGTTTCTAATCCTCTAAGTACACAAATGCCTTCATCACTCCAGCTCTGGAAGGCAGGAGACCAACTCTTGTGGAAGAGAGGTGTTCCATTCCTAAGACTGACCTTGTACCCACAGTTTCCAAGCCTGTCTGGCAGGGACCACCTCCTGAGCAGAATTTATTCATGACCTTCAGCTAGAATTGATGTCAGGGCAACCACAGTTATAACTGCACCTTTAGGCATTAAACATCCTTTGGAAATTCATCCCCACAGCAGTATTTCCTTGAGCCTGCCAACAAGAGCAGCCACCCCAATTTCCTTTGTGTGGATACACCTGAATCCAACAGCACAAGAGCTGCTGAGCTGGGAATGGCCCCTGCACAGGCCCAGAAATGGGGCACAGCCAAAAGCTTTCCAAGGACACTTGGGTAGGAAATGGAGGGAATGGGAGAGGGAAACCCATTCCTAAGAGCACAGGGGCAGAACCCAGGTAACCTCTGTTGAATTTGCAGGCAACCCTGGCATGGGAAGAGATGAGAATCTTGACTCCATGTTTCAGAAGGCTGATTTATTATTTTATGATATATATTATATTTAAAAAATTATATACTAAAACTATACTAAAGAATAGAAGAAAGGATTTCATCCAAAGGCTAGAAAGGAAAGGAAAAATAATAAAATCTTGTGACTGAGTCCAAGCCAGCTGGACTGTGATTGGCCATTAATTAGAAACAAGCACATGAGACCAATCACAGATGCACCTGTTGCATTCC
>JAWMRF010000271.1:61781068-61803012 GCA_035221435.1 Sphenopsis melanotis
CCAGGGATGGGGACTCCACCACCTCCCCGGGCAGCCATTCCAGAACTTTATCACTCTTTCTGTGAAAAACTTTTTCCTGATATCCAACCTATATTCCCCTTGGCGCAGGAAGAGTTTTTTGCATTAAAAAAATTAAATCCAGAACCATGGAAATCAAGGCTGGGAAGCTCAAGATGCCTTATAGCTGCCCACTGCTGTAAACATCATTTAAAACACCTCTGGGAGAGGTCTGGGCCTAAAAACAGGTTATGGGATTCGTCATCAAGGTTGTTACCTCAGTGAGTAAAAAACTGCAGCTCAGGGGGGCTGCAAAAACTTCATAAAAAGGTGAATGGAAAGTGACGAGGAAAGTGACGAGGAAAGCGACGAGGGGATGAGAAGGAGGGACAGAAACAGCTCTAAAAGAGCTTTGGCTTATTCTTTGGCTTCAGCATCCCACAGAGAGCTCTGTGTGTGCAGAGACGTGCTCGCAGTGACCCACAGGGCTGCACCGCAGCGCTTCACCCTTTATACAGGCGACCTGTGCTAACTACGGCCAAACCAGCAGTCAGCCCTTCCAACACCTCTCATGTTTTATTTTTTCCCTCACACTGTCGGTTTTCACGCCGGGCAGCAGCCGTACCTGTCATCTCCGCCATGTCCCGGCACGGGATGCCCATAACGCGGCCGCACGCCTCCATCTGCTGAGCCACCAGCGGCTTGGTGGGGGCCAGGAACAGCACCTTGCCCGAGGGGAACCAGCGGTAGAAGTTGTACATGACCACGGCGGCCACGAAAGTCTTGCCCAGCCCGGTGGGCAGGCACACCAGGGTGTTGGCCAGCAGCGCGGCGCCGGCCATGCGTTCCTGGTAGGGGCGCACGGGCAGGTTAGTGGGGTAGATCCAGATGGAGCCCGCCGCCTCGCTGAAGCCCTGTGGCGGGCCGGGGTCGGCCGCGGCCGCGGCTGCCAGCAGCAGCTCGTCATCGCTGTCCCCGGCCGGCTCCCTCCGCTCCGCTCTGCCCTCAGGCGCCCGCCACACCTGCGGCAAAGTGCGCTGCCGGCCGCCGCTCATCCTGCCGCCATCTTAGCCCTGCCTCACCGCCACCACCGCCGCCGCCGCTTGAAACCGCCGCCGAGAGGGACGGGAGCCGCCTCCCGGCCCTCCTCCCTTCTCCCCCGGCCCTCCTCCCTTCTCCCCCGGCCCTCCCCCCGCCCTGAGGCGCCCGCCAAGCCCGGGGCAGGTCCCGCGGCTATCGCCGCTGTCCTCGCTCAGGGCGTGCCCCGCCAGCCCCGAGGCGGCGCCATCTTGTCCCTCCCTCGGCGCCCCTCCCCGCATTCCCGCTGGGCGCTCGGTCGGGGCCGAAGGGGACGGTCGGGAAGCCGCCTCCGGAGCCTCCCCTTCTCCCCCGGCCTCCTCCCGGCCCGCCCCTCTCCCTGCCGGGCGGCTCCCAGCCCTCCTCTCCGGAGGAGGAGCGGGAGGTGGGTGGGAAGATGGCGGCGGCCGCGGGCCCGGCGCAGCCCTGGAGCGCCGAGGAGCTGCGGAGCGAGGCGCTGGCCAAGAAGGAGATCATCAAATTCCTGCAGGAGAACGCGGCGCAGGCGGTAATAGCGGGGGATAATCGATAGTTTGGAGCCGTGCGGGGGAGGTTTGGGTTTTTTGGTTGTTTTATTCCCCTCACCGCCTGGCGCGCGTGTCCCGCAGTTCCTGGCGGAGCACAAGCTGCTGGGGCAGGTGAAGAACGTGGCGAAGACGGCGAACAAGGAGCAGCTGATCGCGGCTTACACGCAGCTCTTCCACACGCAGGTGAGGCCGTGGGGATGGAGCTGGGCTCGGGCAGGGCCGGGGCCGGGCGTGCGGCTCCTCATTCTTCCCCCCGCAGCGCTTCAAGGGCACGGACGGCGCCGAGAAGGCGGCGGAGAAGGCGAAGCCGGCCAAGGCGGAGGAGGCCAAGGGGAAGGCGGTGAAGGCTGAGGAGGCTGTGGAGGAGGTTGGTGTGATGCCCTCGACTCGCGTTTTTCGCCTGGAAAATCACATTATGCGGGTGGCCTGTCTCGGGGTGTGGGTTAGGGGAATATCAGGGGAAGGTTCTTCCCAAAAAGGTGCTGGCACTGCCCAGGCTCCCCAGGGAATGGACACGGCCCCGAGGCTGCCAGAGCTCCAGGGGGGTTTGGGCAGCACTGCCAGGGATGCCCAGGGTGGGATCGTGGAGGGGATCTGGGCAGATACAGGATGATCCTTGTGGGTCCCTTCCAGCCCAGGAGGTTGTGTGATCCTAAGTCTTCAAAAACCTGGTTACAATAAGAAATCTGGTGTTCATACCCCACCTTAACCTTAAGCTGCATTTCCCCCAAATGTTGCAGCCCTGCAGTAACATGAACACATCATTCGCTAACAGTGTCTTCTTTTATGCCTTAAACTCAGTGAACAAACACAGTGTTTGTTCAGTCTTGGATATCTGAGATTGTTTAACCCACCAGTCATAACTCTCTTTTTATAACCTTAGGGGCCACCAAAGTACACAAAATCCATTTTAAAGAAGGGAGATAAAACCAACTTCCCGAAGAAGGGAGACACTGTCCACTGCTGGTACACAGGAAAGCTGCAGGATGGGACAGTCTTCGATACCAATATTCAATCAAGTAAGGTTATGGGTGTATAGATGTGCAGATAAACTCCTGGGGTTGGTTGCAAACACTCCTGGAGGGAATTACCTGGGCTCCTCCAGCAGATGTGGGCAGGGGTTTGCCCCTGGGAGGTGTGTCTGGGAGCGTTCCTGACAAACAGCTTTATCATGGTGCTGCTGAGCTGCCCTGCAGCTCCCGGATCCCGATTTTCCATGAGCTAGCAGGGGCAGTATTTTAGGACTGGCTGGTGTCAAGTGACGCGGCTGCATCCTGCCAGCCCTGGCTTCTGGCATTCCAGGCCCGGGGAATGTGGAATGCAGGGAGTCAATCCCCCGGGGAGATGGTGCCTAGGGAACTCCAGCAGCAGCAGTGTCCTGAATTTCTCTAAATAAACACATCTTGGGGCCACTCTGTGGTAAATCTTTACATATGGAGGCACTGGAATGAGAGGGATTTGAACTCTCTGGTGTGCAGTATTCCCTGCTGGTGTTTTGTGACAGATCAGAGGGTTTAGGGGTATGAAATGGTGCAATACTGGAAGGGCTTTCCCAGCAGTGATGTCCCACACTCAGGAACAGTGTTCCAGAGTCACTGGAATACTGTCTGTAATTCCTCATACTTGTATGTTCCCTGTTAGCTTTCCTTGGTTCCTTAGTATGTCCATAACTTGTACAGTCAACTTGAGTAATTCAGGAATGAGCTTTTGGGGTTTGAAGGATTCTTTGGTGCAGCTTGAACATTTCATGATGTTTTTAGTGCACAGCTTTAATATTTCCCCCTGAAAATCTGATATTGGGCTAAAAATAATATCAGGAGAACAGCTATTTATATAAAGCATGATTGTAATGGCAGTTTTCTACAGAGGTGTGGAGTGTGCTGGTGTGATGTTGAGGCAAATGAACGCAAAACTCTTTTCCAGGTTCAAAGAAGAAAAAAGCAGCCAAGCCCTTGAGTTTCAAAGTTGGTGTAGGAAAAGTGATCCGAGGTGTAAGTAAAGCATTCAGAGCTCCCTTCCAGTCCCTGGGCAGTTCCAGTCTGTGGTTTCTGACTGGGGTGCAGGTTTTGGGTTCTGTTTCTCCTGGGGGCAGATTGAGGGATTGCACTGGAGGATGGAACATTGATCCTCAGCCGTTCCCTCATCAGGCAGAGCTTGGAACCCAGGCTCTGTTCCCTGGGGTCAGCCCTGTCAGTCTCCTGTCAGTGTCTCAGAGCAGCTGAGACTGATTCTGGCATCCCAGGCTCCATCCATCCCAGTGTGCATTCCCTGGGCTGTACTCTGTGCCAGGCCTGAGCACCCTTTCCATGGGGAAATTCCTGCTGTGTCCAGCCTGGGGCCATTCCTCTCCTCCTGTCCCTGTTCCCTGGGAGCCCCCCAGCTGTCCCCTCCTGGCAGGAGCTGTGCAGAGCCACAAGGTCCCCCCTGAGCCTCCTTTGCTCCAGGCTGGGCAGGAGAAATCCTGATGTGGGATGGGGCTGGAGCTGGGAAGGGGCTGTGTCCGTGGGCAGCACTGCAGGAGCAGCAGTGGCCCAAGTTTCTCCCTGTGTTTATCCCAGGTTTGTGGGTGCCAGAGCCTTCCCTCAGTGGGGACAGCACCAATCCCTGGGCACTCCCTGGGAAGGGAATCCTGAAGCTGGGAATGCTGATGGGATGTGTTCCGTTGCTCTCTGGTGCCATCCCAGCACAGGAGCACAGATTGCTCTGTGGGGCTGGTGTGGGAGCAGGGAACACCCCCTGGAGTGCTGCACAGGGCTGGGGAGGGCGCCCGGGGCTGTGTGGGCATTCCTGGAGCCCCAGGAAAAGCTGGGAAGTGCAGTGGCCGCTGTCCCATCCCTGGCTGGAGCTGCTGTGTCGTTGCAGTGGGATGAGGCCCTGCTGACCATGAGCAAAGGAGAGAAGGCCCAGCTGGAGATCGAGCCCGAGTGGGGCTATGGCAAGAAGGGGCAGCCGGATGCCAAGTATCCTTCCATGGCCTCGGACTCCTCGGGGAGCCTGGGAATGCTGGGGGCAAGGAGGTGCTTTATGGACAGGGATACAGGAGAGGGGTTCACTTGTTACAGCAGGCTCAGGACATTCCTGCTCAGGGAGTTCTGGGCACTTCCTGGGGGTGCAATTGCCCTTTTCTTCTGGAGAATAACCCATGCAGGGGGAGCCTGCTGCTGTGTTCCACCTGCACTTTTATTCCAGCTGCTTGCAAATGCTTCTGCCTGATGGGGATCCTCACCAGTGCAGGGAAACAGGAGCAGGGACAGAGTTACACTTGGGTCTGGGATACAGCTGCAGTAGGGGGTGCAGGAGTGATCCCACAGTGTTTCATGCAGCCCTGTTTCTTTTTCCCAACCCTCCTGGAGGAGGGAAGGGATTGTTCTCCTGTGCTGGAATCCTGTGGTCTGAAGGGCTGCCTGGACACAGTGGGACAGTGTGACCTCCCCAGGCACTGCCCCACAGCTGCAGACAAGGCTGGGGCAGCTCAGGGCAGTGAGGAGCAGGGTGTGCTGATGAAGGTGTGTCCGTGGGGCTGTCCCTGTCTCCCGACAGCTCCTGGTGGGCAGCAGCTGTGGCTGGATCTGGGGTGTCCAACCAGGTCAGGGCCATCCCAGGGACAGGGGAGAGGCTGGGGAGCAGCTGGGCACTCCCTGCCCAGGGAGGGGTCACTGCAGGGGCCGTTTCCTTTCTGTTTCCTTAACATTTGCCAACAGGATCCCACCAAATGCTAAACTCTTCTTTGAAGTGGAGCTGGTGGATATTGAATGAAGAATTCCCTGTGCTGCTGGGAATCCATTTCTGCCAGAGAGAGCTTCCTGCTGGCGTTGCTGTAACTCCTGGCTCCGGTTACAGCGGTGCCTTTGTGGGGATGAGTGCTGAGTGTTGTCCCTGCCCCGCTGCTGTAGTGACAGCCCCACCACTAAAGCAGAGTTTGTACCTGCCAGTGCCTCCCTTCTTTGTGTCTGTGCTCCCTCCGCTGCTCTGCCGGGCACTGCAGAGCCCCGGAGCAGCAGGGCCCACACCCAGCCAGGGCTCCTTCCCTCCTGTGGAGCCCAGTCCCACAGCATTCCCACCCCACAACAATCCCACTCCACAGTCCCCCAGCATTGCCACTCCATGATCCCACAGCATTCCTGCTCCACAGTCCCACAGCATTCCTATCCCAGTGCTCCCACTCCAAAGTCCCACGGCATTCATATCCCACAGCGTTCCCGCTCCACAGTCTCATAGCATTCCCACTCCAAAGTCCCACAGCGTTCCCACCCCCACAGAATTCTTTCTCCACAACCCCACAGCATTCCTGCTCCACCATCCCATGGCCCCACACCCAAGCCAGGGCTCCTTCCCTCCTGTGGAGCCCAACCCCACAGCATTCCCATCCCACAGTCCTACAGCATTCCCGCCCCACAGCATTGCCACTCCACAATCCCACAGCATTCCCATCCCACAATCTCACAGCATTGCTGTTCCACATTCCCGCTCTACAATCCCATGGCCTGACACCCAAGCCAGGGCTCCTTCCCTCCTGTGGAACCCAACCCCACAGCATTCCTGCCCCACAGTTCCACAGCATTGCCACTCCACAACCCCAGAGCATTCCTACTCCATTTATTTGACAGCAGCTCTGCTGGCAGAGATCCAGGTGTTCCACAGGTGTTGCCAGGTGTCCCTGTGCCACAGCCCCTCCTGTGAACACCACCAGAGCTCAATTCAGGCATTCTCTTCTCCCTCCTGGCTGGAATGAGGCAGTCCAAGAAAGCTCAGAGCACTACTGAATTCCTCGCTTTTATTACAAAAATGGGAATGATCACTTTGATCAAAATGAAAAAAGTTTTGCTCACACCGTGTACATGAAAAACTCTAAATACAAAACTCATCCCAAACACAGTTTGTGCTTTTAAAAAAGAATGAAGGTGGTTTAATCCCTGCCCCCTCCCACGCTACAGAACCCGTGTGGCAGCTCTGCCAAGGCCCCCAATCCCAGCACAGCCTGGCCCTGGCACAGCTCCCTGGCATTGGGCTGGGAGCAGGACAAGCCTTGGCTCCAGCCCTGGGCCAGGGCAGGCAGCAGAGCAGCTCTGGGGCAAAACCAACCCAAACCCCCACAGCTTCACCCACTCAATTATGGAATCATGAGACCGACGAGAATTCTTCTGATACTCCATGAATTAGTGCAGGGAATTAAAAAAATCATTTATGGTAAATGAGAATTGTACAGAGACCATTTATCAGTTACCACACACGAATCTTGCTTCACACATACCCCGTGAGCAGCAGCTCGGTTCACATGCAGAGGACCAAAAGCAGGTGGCACAACAGTTCCTTCACAGCCCAAAATTAGAAAAATATATTTTTTTTTTATTCCATCTTTGTTGAAACTGCAGCACAGTGAACTCCACTCCCTCGGGGATCAGGTTGTGTGGTAATACTGTCCGTAATTCCAGGCGTTCTGGTAGTTGTACTGGAACCAAACACAGCAGCAGCATCAGGCACCACGTCAGTCCCTGCTGGGAGCCCCTGGGGCAGCACAGCCCCCCCAGCCCCTCTGTGCCAGCACAGCACCCCTGGGAATGCAGGACAGCGGTGCCATTCCCTCTGCAACAGCCTGGGAAAGGCAGGGGTGGAGGTACCACAGGGTGCTGCCACAGGACAGATCCTCATCACAACAGAATCAAAATGTCCCGAGCTGGGAGGGACCCACAGGGATCACCCAGTGCAGCCCCATCCCTGCAGACACCCCAACAATCCCAGCCTGGGTATCCCTGTGCTCCTGGGGCTCTGGCAGCCTCGGGGCCCTGCCCATTCCCTGGGGAGCTTTTCCAGTGCTTATTCCACCCTCTGGGGGAAGAACCCTTCCCTGATCTCCAGCCTGAGTCCCCCTGGCCCAGCTTCAAGCTGCCATTCCTGCAGTGCTGTGTGTGAAGCTCCGGGCATTTTTCCTGGCCTAGCACTGGACAGTCTGTGCTGGATGAGACTGCTCCCACTGCCTGACTTGGGAAGAATTCCCAACCTGGCTGGGGACAATCCCACAGCAGGGCTACCCAGGGCTTGTGCCCCAGCCGTACCACTGCTCCCCCAGCTCTGGGGGCTCTGCACAGTCTGAACAACACTTTCCATAAAACCACCTCAAATCTGCCATGGATTTAAAAAACACATGGCTGTGGCAGTAGGGACATGGCTCAGTGGGGGCCTTGTCAGTGCTGGACTCGATGGTCTTAGAGGGCTTTTCCAACGCCAACAATTCTATTCCAAGCTAAAACACCCTGGAGGAAGGGCCCCAGAGGACAAGCCGATTTTGTACCAGCAGAACCCATTCCAAGGCACTACAGGAATTACTGCCTGGAGACAGTTACTATCCAGGCACACAGGAAAGGGGCACCCCACGGCCAGCCTGGGCAGAACAGTTCCACACACCACAGCCCTGCTGTCCTCCCCCTGTCCCCTCCCTGTGTGACAGGACAGCCACCAAACTGCTCCACGCAGGAACACTGAGCACTTGTGGAGCATGCCCAGGAGGTGCCAGCACCCCAAGGAGCTGAGTTTGGAAGTTTGCAGGCTGGCCCATACCTGGTACCAGGCGTTGTAGTTGTAGGCAGCCTGGTTGACCTGCATGTCCCCATCCATGAGCTGTGCCGACGCCAGCCCCGCCTCCTCCGTCAGCAGCTTCTTCTCGTCCGGCTCCTCGGAGCTGCAGGGGAACACAGCCTGTTCTGGCACCTCAGAGCAGAGCTGGGCAGCCTAAACTGTGCTCAGCTGCTGCCCTGGCCCAGCAGGGTGAGGGAACTGGGGTTAGGGAAGGACAGTTTGGGTTGTGCTGCAGAACAGGCTGGGTTTAAAGCTGGTGCCCAGCAAAGGCACGGTCCTGCTTAGAGACTGAGTTACTTTAGCAGCACTGTTTGGCTCAACTCAACTCAAAAACTCAACTCAATAACCCAAAAACTTATTTTCCAAAATTGTTTACATCCCTGGAAATGTCCAAGGCCAGCATGGATGGAGGTCTGAGCAGCCTATGGAAGGTGTCCCTGTCTATGGCAGATTTTAGGGCTTTAAGGTCCCTTCCAATGCAAACAATTCTGTGAATATTTAAGGCAGCATAGCTCTATTTAGTACACACTTCAAAGGACTAAAATAAAGTGATTCTATTCTCACATCAGTGGGTTCAAAGCTGACAAACACCTCCACTGACAGACTAAAGCACCCCCCAGTGTGAGGCTGCTCCCTGCCCCGCCCCAGAGCTGTCCTGCCCTGCCCAGGGCAGCTGGGCTCAGTCCGTACCCGTTCTCTGCCCGCCGCTTCAGCGTCTCCTGCTCCTTCAGCAGCGCCTGGTGCTCGTCGTAGGCATCCAGGAGCCTGGGGAGAGCACAGCCAGTCAGGCCTTGCCAGTATCTGAAACACCTGGGCAAAGCCTACTGGGAGCTGCAACAGCACAGCAAACTGCAATGTGACACATTCTAATGAGTGACCACCAACGAACAGGGGAAAGCCAACTCGGTTCCGTTCACAACAGCTCCAGTTCCCAACCCGCTCAACTTCCCTCACACTTTATGTGGTTTTTATCAAGCTCCTTCATAAAGAAGTTTTCTAGAAGTGATTTGTGATTCAGCTGCTCCTTCAGAGCCTGCTGGTGATGCCACCCACAGTAGCACAGAGATGTGGGAATCAGCATCTAAACACTGGAAATTATTCCAATCCCAAAGCAGCCTTTGCCCATCGAGCAGGGAAGAACAAGTGTGGTTAATGCAGCACAGGAGAGTCCTGGCTAAATTCTCACAAATATTGAAACACCCCCTCATGTGCAGCATCTCACAAAACCTGCAGCTTCTGACAGTGTGCTCTGGATGAAAAGAGTTCCTTGTACTCAGTTCTGTGCTCTGGGATTATTTGGGAACTGCAAAATTCTTTGTGTTGATCTGTCTCAGATCCTAAACTTGCACTGACTGGCTGCCATGCAGAGGGAGCAGAATTTAAGAACAGCTATTGTTAAAAACATACAAAGCAGAAAAACTGACTTGTCATTAATCCTTCTGGATTATTTAGCTGCAAAATGTAAATAAAAACAATAGACAATTAAGAGGAAAAATATATTGTAGCATTGAATTAAAACTTGCATTTCTGGTATATCCTCCCACAGAAGTGCACAGTTGTTGATAGTGCTGAACACTGAAAAATCTGACCAGTGCAGTTTTGGAAACAAGCAGCAGCTCCCAGGAACAGAGTCTCAAAGGACACCTGTGTCACAGACCTGTCCCATTCCCCTGGGGAGCACCTCCCTTCACAGGGCTTAGCAAGGGGAAAGCAACCACAGGAAAACCTGGCAGGCAGCAGAGCTCTGCTCAGTGAGGTGTTGGGCACTTCAGACAGAAGGGGCAATTGTCTGAAAAGAGATTCCTGTACAAAAATCTATTCCTGTTTAACACCAGGAGGTTGGTTTAGAAAAGCAGCTGTTCCTTACAAAGAGCTGATGGCACAAAGGAAATAATTTTACAGAAGCCACTGACCCCACCCTTTTCCCAGCACTCTCCCAGTGGCCCCAGTTTGGCCACTGCCCACAGGACATCTTACTTGTTCACATCAGACCCAAAATCTTCCAGGAATTCCACTTTTCTCTGTGAGAAGGTGATCCTCATTTTGATGGACAAGGCCCCATGGATGGCCTTGTCAAAGCAGCTCAGGATGTTCTCCTCGTTCTGCTTGAGGTCACCACTGTACTCCATCTCCAGCAGGTTCAGGTACAGTTTGGTGTTTTCCTGTGCAAAACAGGCATTAGGAGGTGCACACCTGACCCTCACAGCAGGTATTTAACTCTGTAACACACCCCAGTTCACCCCATGAACACACATAATGACAGGCAATAAAGGGATTTTCCTCTCTCCCTGGGTTGGTTTGTTGCACAAACGCACCAGAAGTGACCAACACCACAAACCCAGGTGCTGCACTTTGCTAGCAGCATCTGAGTGCCAGATATTCCTGTGCTCAGGAATATCCAAACACTGCCCCCACACCAATAACAATGAACACATTGAGAACATTTAAGATTCTAAAAATGAAAATAAAGGTGCAAAGTACATTGTGCTTCTGGTGGGAAAAGGGTGCAAACTTCCAGATTCCCAAGCTGGGACATGGCAACATCAGTTTAGAGGGACTGTTGTCTCCATGCAGTAATGGGACATTACATCCAGCTACAACTCCTGTCATCACTGTTGCCATGTTTTACAAAATGCTTCAGAACGAGAAAAAGACACCAGGGTGGTTTGAGTTTTGGGTAAGAGAGCCGAGAGGGAACACATACTTTGTCCAGTTCTATGGCTTCTGACAGCACTTTTCTTGCCTTTGGCAGGTTTTTCTGCACTTTGAAGAGGTGCCGGGCCAGTTTGATGGCATAGAAGGAGGCTTCACTGATGGACTTGGCATTCCTGACAGCATCTTCCAGCAGCTGCTCCGCCTCCTCCATGTTGCCGTGCCGGCGCTCCAGGCTCACCCTGCGCAGGCGGATCATGGCCAGCCCCAGGATGCACTCCTCAAACGTCTTCAGGATCCTTCTGGCTTCATCAATGTTGCCTGCAAGAGCAGGGAGATGCTTTAGGACAGGGCAGACCCCAGAGGTCCCCCAGGAGAGCCCCCCTGAGGCAGGGCTGCCCTTACCCTGCTGCTCCTCGAAGGCTGCCCACAGCATGTGCACCATGGGCTTCTTGGGCAGGTGGATGGTGCAGGCCCTGCTGTACACGTGCCTCACGCCCTCGATGCTGTGGTTCTCCATGTATTTGGCATACTAGGGTTGGAAACAGAGCAGAGACCAGCCAGGTTAAAGCTTGTATTTGTCTCCAAGAACATGCCAGAACGATAAAATTCTTTTGTTTAAACCCATTCAGCACCTTTATGGAACCACTAGACTAGTTTCTGTAAGGAAGGACGTAGAGAGGCAACGCAGTTGGCAAATGCAGCAGTCAAATCTGGTTGCAAGCAGACCATCTCCTAATGCAACAGATATAGTTATAGATGAACAACGTTCCACAGGGTACAAGGGTTAGTCACCAGGTCAAGGTGTGCACCAGC
Organism: Sphenopsis melanotis; assembly: GCA_035221435.1. NCBI lineage: Eukaryota > Metazoa > Chordata > Aves > Passeriformes > Thraupidae > Sphenopsis > Sphenopsis melanotis. The sequence goes on from JAWMRF010000271.1 coordinate 61,792,711, forward strand.
AGAGCCGTGAGCTGCCTCCCTTACCTTGATCCAGAAGTCCTCATAGAGGGCACATGAAATGACACATCTCTCAAAGAGGACCACGACTCGCTCGTGAGTGCCATTCTCTATCTCAAACTCTAAGTACTCTTTCCAGTTTTTCAGCTGAATTTTCTCCAGAGGTTTTACATGAAAGTAAGGCCTCTTGATCTGCAAGAGTCACAGGATGCAACTGGTGATTACAAACACACCACCAAGGGGGGTCAAACAATCAACAGCCACACAACCAACACTCAATTCCTGCCATTTCAGTGACCAGGGCCTCCTCATCTACCCAATCCAGGGTCATCCAGGTATGGATCAAGGGATTTACTGCAGTGACATTCCAGGCTAGAAACCTCCTTTCCTAGAGAGCTTTTAGAGATGCTGGGCGAGGACCCAAGGCAGCCCAGCGTCAGTGACATTATGGACACACTGGACATTGCCCACATCCATCCACACAGGTGAAGGGCTCACTGTGGGACACCCAGCCCACAAATTCAACTCAGAACTTGGTTGAGTATCATGACAAGGAAAGACAGAGCACTGAACTGGACTTCCTATCAAATATTTACATCAATCTGGTTATACTGAGACCACAAATTTAGCACCATTGTCTTGTTATTGGTGGCTGCAAGAGGGACTGGGTGGGACAGAGCTCAGCACAGAAAATTAAACATTGCTCTGTTTAAATTGAAATTGCTTTGTCTGGCATCCTGCCAGAGATCCTCTGCTTTTGCTCATCATCTTTATTGCATTTGATTATCTCTCTCCTGTGCTGCAATTTCTTCTCAGATCCAAACCCACACAAATGGATGAAGAACTTACAGTAATTAAGGAGAATCCAGTTCTTCAAAGCCACCTGAAATTTAAAGCCAATCCCTCCCTTCATGCTCCCCACTGATCTCTGGTGTGGAACCCAACACCCTGTGGCCATTTTGCCCAGCTCACAGTCCCATTCTTGCTGGAAACAGCTCTAGGGAATCCCCAGCCCTGGGTGGGATCTGTGCTGTCCTTTATGGACAGGCTGAGCCCTGGACGTGCAGCTCCTCCCAGCCCCTTAGGGCTCCAGACACTGCTGGTAACAAGAGCACACTGTGGCCAGCAGCAAGGGGACACTCAGCTTCCCACACCTTTCCTGCCCAATGCCCACAGTTCCAGGGCTCTCCCAGGTCCTACAGACTGGCAGCTTAAGGCTTCCCAAGGCAGGAATCAGGGACACTGCTCTGCTCCCTGCTGTCACAGGTACAGAGCTCACTGACAATGGCTCCCTGCTCTGCCTGTGAGCTCCCGGGCTGAGGAGGCACCTGGCCCAGTCCCACCCAGTGCAGGCAATCACCAGTTCTGACACCCAGCCCACTAAAGAGTCTCTGAAAATCTGTCCCAGCTGGGTAACACAGTGGACTCTTTAGAATAAGAAGTAAATTTAAAACAAGGACCATGTTTGCCAGGAAGAAAAATATAAAGACTGAGAATGAAAACCTCCCACTGTTTTTCCAACCTAACTCTACAGCAAAAGCTGTATATTTGTAGTGATCAAATTATTAGTTTAACTAATTACTTTTAATACATTATACATAGGAGGTCCACAACAAAAGCTACCTGATTAAGTGTGTAATGTTACAATACAAAACCACAGGAGTTTCATTCTCCTCTGAGACCAGGCTTACCTTTCAAAGGGAGTTCCCTCCATCCCCTCATGCCTTTGCACCACCCCAGGGCATGAGCAGCACTAACTCCCAGGACTCACTGGCTTAGCAAACATTACAGCCCCTTGCCTCTCTCCAAGCACTGCTCTGAGATCTTTACATCACCAGGTGCCTCTTCACAAGAAAAACGGCAGAGAAGTGAAACTGTTCCAGCTTTGAGTCTCTGTTCAATCCCCTCCCAGCAGTTTAAGTTAAGGCTGTTTCACACAATTCCCAGCTCCCAAACCGCTGCTGGTGCTGCCTCACACAAACCCCACCCCACTTACCGCTTCCTCAAACGTCCACCTCTTACTGACTTCATGCTCGTTGTGGTTAAATATCTCCTGATGGATCTCAATGATTCTGTGCCTCATGTTCTCTATCTCAGTGATCAGCTAGAACAGAATGTCAGAAAATGTAACACAAGCAGGCATGGTATCACCTTTGTAACTGCCTCCTGTGCCAGGGACGTGCATGGATTCTCCCTGAGCAGCCAGGGAAGGGCTGGGACACTGCCTGATGGAGCCCTGGGCCTTAGCACACACAGCTGAACTGGTGTTTATCCTGTGCTAAAGCTGATTGGAGATTAAGGATGGATTTGGATCCAAGTCAGCCCTGGTTTCAGTGTGTCTGTGTTTTCACCCTCAGCAATTCCTCTGCACAGCTCCAGGCTTTCCTAGACCTGTAACAGTCTGAACCTGCCCAGGCCACTGCTGATGAGGAGCTTTCTTAGACTACAGATATCAATCTGCTGACCTGGAATAATTACTATTTGCTCCTTAGGTTTTGTACACCACTTCTTTAATTTTCTTACACATTTCTTTAACACTCCTGCACTTCTAAGCACTGGAAGGGGCTGTCCTGTTAGCACACAAGCCACAGGGCAGTGCAGGAGCTCTCTGGGCACAGCTCAAGTGGCTGCAGTGGAAGCCCTGCCCCAGAGAAGGACAGAGTGCCAGTGCCCAGCCCGTGAAGGTGCCTTGGTGGGGTCAGTGATGTCCTCAGTGCTGCAGGGCACTGATATGTGGGAGCTCTCTGCGCACAGCTCAAGTGGCTGCAGTGGAAGCCCTGCCCCAGAGGAGGACAGGGTGCCAGTGCCCACCCCATGCAGGTGCATTGGTGGGGTCAGTAATGTCCTCAGTGCCACAGGGCACTGCTGTGCAGGAGCTCTCTGGGCACAGCTCAAGGGGGTGCAGTGGAAGCCCTGCCCTAACCCCAGGGAAGGGCAGAGGTGCCCGTGACCACCCCATGCGGGTGCCTCAGTGGGGTCGGTGATGCCCTCAGTGCCACAGGGCACTGCTGTGCAGGAGCTCTCTGGGCACAGCTCAAGGGGGTGCAGTGGAAGGCCTGGCCAGCCCCGGGAAGAGCAGGGTGGTGCTGTGAGCAGGTACCTTGGCAGGGTCAGTGATGCCCTCAGTGCCACAGGGCTGGCTGCAGTGGAAGGCCTGGCCAGCCCAGGAAGGACAGGGTGGTGCTGTGAGCAGGTACCTTGGCGGGGTCGGTGATGTCCTCGGTGCCGCAGGGCAGCTCGTCCCCGTCCTCGCCGCTGTGGCCGCTGGCGGCCGCCAGCTCCCGGCGCAGCTGCACAAACTGCTCTGTGGTCAGGAAGTCTCGGGGCAGGTTGTTCTGGATGTGCTCTTTAAACCTAGCAACGGCCACAAAGAGGCACTGCAAAGGGGCTGTTTCACGCTGCACTGCTGCCCAACAGGGCACAGCTGTAAATCCCAGGGGGTTCTGCTTTGCTTCATGGCCCCTGAGTGACACTGAGTGCTGCCAGCTCACAGCCACAACTGCCAGCACCCATCGCCCTCACAAGTGCCATGTGCCAAAGGGACAGAACCCTTGCCATGGAAAAGAGATGGCAAAGGACAAAATCAGTTATAAAGGAAATAATTTATTTCCTACACCAAGAGATCTGGGAAAGACTGTGTGCAATTTAACTGAAGTTGCTGATCAAGTCTCCCTACCAATGCAGAATTCCACTACCTAAAACTTAACCAGGATTCCTCTTTAGTCAGTTACATTGGTGCTTCACCACACATGGGCATTGCACAAGTACTAAAGTCCAAAACTGCTCATTTTGATTTCTCAAAGACATCCTCTCTTCTTCCCCACACTTCCAAGGCCTGTCCTTATTCCACAACAAAACCTCTGAATTTACCTAAAAACCAAATTCCTCAAATGTGCATCAGTACTTTCAATCAATCAGTCCAACTGCCTGAGTATGTAAGTAAATAACTACATAAACTTGTTCCAAGCTCTTGTGCTCATGGCATTAACTGCCTGCTTTCCCTTTACCTCTGGAAGTGATGGCTGTAGAGCTGCGTTGGGATTCCCAGGATGCGGTCATAGATGGATGTAACTTCCCTTAGGTTTCCCTGGTCATTTTCCCAGTTTATATACATTTCCCAGAGTCTGTCAGAACGGAAATCTGTCCCAGCAGCCAGCACTGCGTGTTCATAGGCTCTGGAAAAGGAAAGGTTTTACACTGGTTTCTGGATACCAGGGCCAGAGCAAGGAAGGAAAGTCCTGGCTCTTATTAAAGGTTATGAGCATCCTCATTTCCTTGAAATTAGACTTATGTTAATTATTTACATACTTCAGAGTGTTTTCCAGATATTTACAGAAAGGTATCTAGAGATTCCAAAAGCTCACACTCATTTTTTGCCTCCAGCACTTCCACAACAGAACAAATACAGGCAACAGCAGAAGCCACAGGAACATATTAGGAAAATACACAACCTTTACCACTTTTGTCTTGTACAGACTAGAAATCCACGAGTGCAGCAGTGTAACACCCAAAAGCTGTGCAGCAATTCTGCAGCTTGGTTCAGATTCAATTCCAGTGCAATTAAGCCTTCTGATCAAACTCTAGCCCAACCCTTTAACTGGGTCCACTGCCAGCCACAGTGAGCAGACACATCCTAGCCATACCCTGGAAACGCCAAGGAATTAAATTCCAGGATTCCAAATGCTGCACTAAGTATTTCTTAATATGTCTTCAGACACCCAGTCTGAAGCTCTCAAGCTTTTTCCCCTCGTACCACTCTCCCACTTAAAGAATTTGACTCCATCATCTCTTAATTTAAAAATCCTTACAGTGACACCAGGTTGTTACGATTTTGCCCCTTGTCCTAAAAACACAATAACCTGATCCCAGTGGTGTGTATGGGCATCAGGCTGCTCCCAACTCACCCCCTGATGGTACTGTTAGTTTCAGGATCAGCAGGGTCCAAAGTCTCCTTTAGGAAGTTTATATAATGTATCCAAAGATCAACACTAAGAGGAATTGCCTGAAGCCCTCGGCGATAGACCTATGAAGAGAACATGAACTGTACTTCAAATCCTTAATGGGGTCCTAAGAGAGAGGCAACACTGTGTTATCCGGTGAACCTTAGAAATACTAATTACTGGAATTTTGTTTAAATAATCTACCATTACCATTCGGGTGGAGGTTGGATAGAACATGGCAATGTTCTGATCTCCACGTGCAGAGTCTTGATCTTCAAAGCGCAGCGGTCCCTGCATTCTGACCAGGTTGTGTGGGCAGGCTTTGGGGTACAGACCATAGGGCACAGACCCATTAGAGCATCATTGACAGCGTCTGACCAAAAATGCAATAAGATGGAGCAATTGTGACCAGCAAACCAACTATTATTGTTTTGAAAATGAGTAATAAATGGAAGTGACAGAAAAGCCCTGCCCTACTTGTTAAGCTGCAGTGTAATACAGAGGCTTGCACTGCAAAGCTTGACAAACTGTAGAGGTTTAACGCACCTGCCAACAAAGAGAGAGAACATTAGCTCCAAATGCCACAGCTGTGACACGTGCAAACACGTCCCTCGAGCCCTGGCCGTGCAGGGCAGGCACTGGCAGCCCAATGACTCGCAGTGGGACAGTCATTGGTGGCTTTGGGACTGGTGGCAGCGCTGGCCCCGGGCCCTACGTACCTCGTCTGACTGCTTGACGTTGTCGTGGCGCTTCTCCAGGTCCGCGTACTTCTTCCAGTACCCATAGCAGTAGGGGTAGTGTGAGAAAAACCTGTCAAAGGCTTTCCTGGCTGCTGGCAAGTGGTTCTGTGGGAAACAGAGAGAGCACAATCAGTGCTTCCCTTAGCAACAGCTTCAGGTTATTTTAAATACAATTATTAACACTGTGTTAGAAATGTCTGGTGCGATTTTGACATTGACAGCCTGGGCTACTGGAAGGTGTCCCTGCACATGGCAGGGGGGTGGAACTGGATGAGCTTTTTAAGGTCACTTTCCAACCCAAACCATCCTGGCATTTTATGATTAAATGACAGTAGTGTCAAGGACAGCTGCCTTAAATCAGTGTCTGTGACAGCTTGATGTCCATTCTACATTTGCCACTGCAATTCCACAACTTTAGTTTTCTTTGTTTATTTATTTCAGGGAGCCTGAGGAGAAAGGGGCAGGTACTGACCTCCTGCTCTACATACTGCAGTAAATAAACCCATCCTGTGAAATCCTGCGGATTGTCCTCTACTACTTTCCAAAACTTGTCAAAATCTGGAGGGAAGTCAGCCTCGATATCTGTGGTCTGTAAGCTCTCAATGTTTGGAATTTCGCTCTCCTGCGTGTTGTCCTCGTTGAGGTCTGGGGAGCTGTCTGGGGACTGCTCCATCTCGGTGACACTCATGATCTCGGTGCTGAAGTCCATGTGCTGCTCCTCGGCCGCGCTCTCGGCCTCGGGCTCCGCGCTCTCATTGCCCACAGTTGGCTGCTCCTCCTCCGTGCTCTCTGCGTTCTCCATGGCACCGCTGTGCGACTGGATCCTGGGGGAACAGCTCCCTTCAGTACTCCTGGGGCACAGCTGGGCTGAGATTCCCAGCTCAGAGCGGCCCAGGTGCTCCAGGCATCCCTGGATGTCACCACAACCCCCATGACACCTGCCTCACGCATCAGCCTGGCTCAACAATAAAAAATATTAACAGCAGTCATAGATTTTCACATCTGCACATACAAATCATTGTGGGTTTCTAAAAAACGATTGCAGGGAGCTACCGAGATATAAAAGTGAATCATTACAGTTTTCCTGTAGGAGTCCAGTGGAAGTTTATCCTAAATAAAGAATTATGTTCAAATTCCACAGAAATGCTCAGGCTGGAAAAGCTGTCTGAGACCATCAGGTCCAAGTCACTCCAGCAGTGCCAGGGCGACCATGTCCCTAAATTCATTCAATTTTCCTACTTGTACAAGTCAGTAAATTCTTTGTGAAACAAACAGGTGTTAAAAGGTGCCCTCAACACCAGGCCAAAGCAAAGACAAGAATTCCTGTCAGCACCAACTCAGTCCCCATGAGTGATGTCCAAACACACCCAGCAGCACCAGAGGGCCACAGAAATGCTTTGGCAGCCCCTGACCTGCAGCCCCTCAGTCCCACTCACTGCCAGTGCCAGGCGCTTCCTCCCGGCCCTTGGGACAGACTCCTGTTCCTCCCACTCCTCCTTTGATGTCCCTGCCAAGAGCCACTGCCTGGCCCTGCCCTGCTGTGCCAGCACCAGGCCAGCCTGACCTGGCTGGGTGCCACCCAGCCTCGGCTGATCCCGGCCTTCCCTCCCAGAGCCGGAGCAGGGACACTGAGCCGAGCCTGCTCCGTGCCCCTGGTGGCTCAGGGACCCCAGGAACACCACCCTGCAGGACACAACAGCTCCCAGCTCTGAGTGCAGCTGCCAGGCAGGACAGTGCTGGACTGTCACCCTCACACACTGCACTGCACTCCTGGTTCCTCCTGTGCTCTCCTTGCAGCAGGTGGCAAATACATTTGGGATTTCAAAAAGAAAGCAAAAGTCCCCAGCCCAGAACTCTCCAGAGTCCTTCCACACCGAAAACCTGAAGAGACAACACCCAGAGTACTGCTTTCACTTCAACAAGGGCATGGAGAAGACACCACTACATCCTGGGGTGAAGTTCTTGCAGAAAGGAAAAATCTCTCTCCCTTATCTTCAGCAGCTTCAATTCCTGGGATAACAGCTCACGTTTTCCCAGGAGCTCCCCAGGCCAAGGAACTTTGGCACAATGTTCAAGAGTCCCCGTGGTCTACCCTGCAAGTTTTCTAAGAACTGCTTTTTGAAGTATTTCTGCTCTCCATCATTAGGCAGCCATGGCTTGGAACAGCCTGGGGTAGTGATGGGTGTCCCTGCTCATGGAAGGGGGTGGAACTCGATGGGCTTTGAAGCGCCTGCCAGCCCAAACCATTCTGTGACTCTAGATTTTGAGAAAAAAACCTCATTTGTAACATTAAGTTATACATTAAGTATCAAAGAGTATCACTGTGCCTTTCCCAGTGCAACAGGCAGAGAGATATGAATCGCTCAAAGGCTGCTGCACTTCTGAGGGTGCCTCGTGCAGGTTCTAAAACTGAGTGCTAAGAGGAGGGAGTGACACAAACCGCAGCTCCAACACTAGAAAAAATAATTGAAAGGCTCTTTACAGCTCTAAAATTTAATGTAACAGTGACGAGGTAATTAGTGATGGGACGAGAGGAAATGGCTTCAAATTGCACCAGGAGAGGTTCATGTTGGATACTGGAGAAATTTCTTCACGGCAAGGCTGTCCAGCCCTGGCACAGCTGCCCAGTCCACATCCCTGGGGAGGATTTTTTTTAAATCCCTGGAGGGATTTAAAGAGCTGTGCATGTGGCACTTGGGGACACAGGGTGGCCTTGGCTGCACTGGAGAATGGCTGGACTTAATGATCAGCCTTAACAATTCCATGGATTCTGTCATCGTTAGAAAGACAGTAATTAATGATCTAAACTTATTCTGATGTTTAACAGTTGTTTCCTCCCTCTAGCTGATTCAGAAGACATATTCCATGCTAAAAAAAACAGCTCTCCAAATCCAGCTGTCTTCAGATGAGGAGGGAAAAAAGGACGAGGGAGAAGTCGTAGGGATGGGCACACAAGGTCTGAGCTTGTGAAAACTCACAAGGATCGGCACCCGTGGCTCCAAACTGAAACCAAGTCTGTCTGACAGCTCTTCCAGCCTGATCCCTGGCATATCCCAAAATCTGACAGCAATCCATGGCTTAAACCAGCCAATGCAACAGGTCACGAAGGTCCAGGGGTGGGGCACACCAACGAAACTTAATTCCGGGGTTTCCACCTTAATCTTAATTCCCCCACCTTAATTCTGGGGGTTTTCATGTTAATTCCAAAGCGTTTGACATCACACAGGCTAAACAACTGAATCAGAGTATCAGACAGCTACACACACACTGGTATTAAATAATTGATGCCAACATGTATTACTCAGCCTGTTACCAGCAGCAGACTGTTGTACACAAAACTGCCGCTCATAAACGTGAATGAACGAATGGGAAACAAACAGGGAAACTGCAGAGGGGCAGGAATGCGGAGCCTTATCTGGGCTCTGCCCAGAACGCTCCATTCACACTCCGATAAGGCGCTGCTGGATCCACCCGGGGCAGGGCCGGCCTGTCCGGGCCGGGATTAGGTTTGAATCACGGAATCATTTACTGAAAAAGCCCTTCAAGGCCATCGAGTCCCAGCTCGCCGCCAGCCCAAAGCTGAGCGCCACGTCCAGGAATTCCTTGGACACCTCCAGGGATGGGCACTCCAAACCTCCCTGGGCAGCCCCTACCAAGGCCTGAGCGCCCTTTCCATGGGGAAATTCCTGCAGATGCCCACCCTGAGCCTCCCTGGCCCAGCCCGAGGCCGCTCCCTCTCCATCAGGGCCTCTCGGGGCCCAGTCTGAGCAATAACGTCACAGACCGCGCGGCGCGGAGCGGCTCCGCCAGGGCCCGTTACTCGCCCAGCGGCCGTTCAACGCAGAGAACGGGGACACAAAGATACAAGAGGGATACCGGGATGCACCCCCACGGCACAGTCCCCCTCTCGAGCAAACCCGAGGCCTGGCAGCGGCCGCGGGGCCCACACGGCTCTCGGAGCGCCCCGCGTGCGGCCCGGCCCGGCCCGGCTCAGCCTCCGCCCGCCTCAGCCTCCCGCCCCGGCTGTCTCTCGGCTTGGCCGCTCCCGGCCGCTGTCGGAGCTCCCCGCTCTCCTCCCCTTGGCCCCGTGCCACCGCAGCCCCTCGCCCCTCGCCGGTACCTGCCGGGGCCGCCACAGCCGCCGCCGCCGCCTCGCCCGGGCCTCACGCACCGCGCACGCGCACAGCGCCCCGCGCGCGCGCACCGCCCGCGTGCCCGCCTGCCTCCGCGCGTGCGCACCGGCCGCCCCCAGCGCCCGCCCCTTCCCGCCAAATAGCGCTGGTCCCTGAGGGGCGGGGCTGCGAGACAGGGCCCGGTACGGGAATAAAATAAATACAGCCCGGTACGGGAATATATACAGCCCGGTAAAGGGAATAGAATAAATACAGCCCCCTATGGAAACACATCCTAGAATCATTTGGGTGGGAAGACACTTCCAAGATCACCCAGTCCCGCTGTCCACCCAGCACTGTCACTGTAAACCACTAAACCGAGTCACCCACAACATGGCCAGGAATTCCTTGGGCACCTGCAGGGATGGGCACTCCAAACCCTCCCTGGGCAGTGCCAAGGCCTGAGCCCCCTTTCCATGGGGAAATTCCTGCTGTGCCCACCCTGAGCTGCCC
>JAWMRF010000271.1:61819803-61841303 GCA_035221435.1 Sphenopsis melanotis
ACTCTCAATCCTTTTCCTCTCCTCAGGCACACTCTCAATCCTTTTCCTCTCCTCAGGCACACTCTCAATCCTTTTCCTCTCCTCAGGCACACTCTCAATCCTTTTCCAGCCCCAGAACCAAGGGCGTTGCTGCAGCTTTGGCCCCAAAAGTGCAAACAGGGGATGGAGGAGAGCAACCTGGGAGGGTGGGACTGCATCCCCTGAGCTGGAATTGGACACTGAACCCAACATGGAAATGGACCAAAGCTGATAAAAGTGTGAGAGCTCCTGACCCAGGGTCCATCTGGGGTGCAGCCCTGGCCGGGCTCTTGCACTGCCCAAGGTGTGTCCTGTGAGGCCTTTGAATAAATCCCTGCTTTATCCTTTAACTCTGTCCAGCTCTGCTCCAGGGAGCTCTCAGCATCACTGCCCAAGGTGTGTCCTGTGAGGCCTTTGAATAAATCCCTGCTTTATCCTTTAACTCTGCCCACCTCTGCTCCAGGGAGCTCTCAGCATCACTGCCCAAGGTGTGTCCTGTGAGGGAATTATTTCCTTTTAATAAATGCCTGCTTTATCCTTTAACTCTGCCCAGCTCTGCTCCAGGGAGCTCTCAGCATCACTGCTCAAGGTGTGTCCTGTGAGGGAATTATTTCCTTTTAATAAATGCCTGCTTTATCCTTTAACTCTGCCCAGCCTCTGTTCTGGCATCACACCATGCCAGGCCAAGCTCTGGCCTTGGGCACTTTCAGGGATCCAGGGGCAGCCCCAATCAATCAGAGTCTCATTCATGCAAATTCAATTTTGCACACAACCTTCACTTTTAAGAGGCACAAACACAGCGGTAGTGGTTGTTTAGTGTAAAAACAGATGCACGGTGTCCTAATAACATCATAAACTTTGAAGAGACACCAGACAAATTCTGGCCACCTTTGAGCACCATCAGTAGGAGTTTCTACTCTTAACATTTTCCTACTGGTTATTTTAAAGGCAATTCAGTGCCAAAATGTACCCAGAAAAGGGTTTTGGGGACAGGAGGGAGTCAGTGTGCTGTTAATGCATTGTATCATTTCAGATCCTGATCCAACTAAAAGCCTCTGATGTTTCATGAACTCCCTAACAGATTCTAGATGAAAAGTGATCAACTGAATCCCCACTGAGGAATTAAATCCCCTCCAGCCCCACAGCACTGATCTTCCAGAGCACCTCAGGACTGTCCCCTGCACAAATAAATTGCATTTTGAAACTGTCCCACTCCACCTACCCAAATATTTTAAGAGTTTACTGTCCCAGCTTACCAGAATCTAGCAAGGATGAACACTTGGACCTCTTCAAACTGGATGTTCTTTTCAGGGAAGGGTTCAAGGCCACATTTTCTAAGGACAAAGATCCATTTCTTGGTGATGTCAGTAAATCCCCACAGAGACTAAACCCTAGGAAAGAAGGAATGGTCAAACTACAATAAAAGCAATCAGAACCAAGTTAAAACCCAGAATTACCAGCCCTAATTTCCATTTCAGCAGCACTGAACAGGGAATATTCATTAAAGACAAACCCTCATCCTCACTTTCTGCTGTGAGTTTCTCTGGTTCACTCATACTCAGTCTAATCCTTTCCCAAGGGAATTCTTCCTTCCCTTCCAAGTCTTTGGCTTCCTGCTGCTCTTTATGGTTGTGTTCCTTGTCTTCTTTCCTCCTCCTCCTCAGCTTCTCCTGAGCAGATTTTGACAGGGTCACTTTTATCTGAAAAAAAAAAAAAAAAATCAAGCATAAGTTACCCCAGAACTGAATCCCCAGTTCCTGATGCTGGCCAAGGTCAGCATGGAAAATCAGGATCTTCTCTGATCTGACCCTTCTCTCTCCTGTGTTTATGACACTTTTTGTGCCTCAGGAAAACTCAGCAAATAAATTCAATCCAGTTAAATTTAAGTTCAGTTTAATAAATTTAATCAATTTACTCATTTGAATCTGATCCTGCCAAGGGTTCACATCTTCAGGGGAAATTAGAAAATTAAGACACTGTAAATCATTAGCTTCAAGTTTCAGTATTCTTCAGATGTTATTCTCAAGGCTTGCAGAAGGAGTTCCATTTCAATATTTTTTGACTTTGTATCACACTTCACTCAGATAAATCTTGCTCCATTTACATTTGTAAATAGATCTTAACAAACAGCACGACTCCTCAGAGATCAGATTATGGCCAAATATTCAGGAAGGCTTTTAAGAAAAACTTCTGATTGGAGCCGGATTAATTCATCCCTGGGGAAAACCAGACCTGATCCAACCCAGCCAATCCCTCCTTCCACATCTGCTTGTGCTGTGGGAGTCAGGGAGGGCATTTCCCAGCTCCACTCCTTCCTGCAGCCCTTCTCCAGGGATCTGAGCACGGTGGGAAGGTCCTGGCACATCCAGGTGGCACCAAAAGAGAATCAGGAGCAGCAGCGCAAAGGCTTTGGCTGTTCCAGTCCAACTCCCGCTGCCCCAGCACAGACTGGGAGTGAGCAGGGCTGGCTTCACCCCACACCCACCAGGCTGGGCAGTTCTTACCTCTCCTTCCTTCCCTGCATGGCAACAGGAATGGGAAGGGCTGTTCTGCTGGAAGCTTCTCCCTGGGGCTGCCTCTGCTCCCTCCCTGGCACCCTGGGCATCCCCATTGGCCACACAGGGCATGGGCTGGCTGGCAGCTGGGCCAGGAGGGCTCCCAAAAACACCTGGAGGGCAGAACACAGGGTCACAGACTGCTGTGGGATGGAAGGGACATCAAATCATCTCATTCCAGACTGGAATTGTCTGTCCAGGAACTGCAACACTTTCAAACATCATTCTTTGTGCTCCCATTGAACTGGGGATTGTGAACAATCTAAAACATTGCACAGATCTTTTTGTTCTTCTCCCACTCTACAAAGGCACATTTCCCTCATTTCATAACTCAAAGAGACACAGGGGATGATTTTGGGTCTGCAGTACCTTTGCCAACAACAGCAACGTCTCCAGATGTGAAACCCAGATCATCCTTTGGTGCAAAACCAGGCACTGACTCTGCAGGGCCTGAAAGCACAAAGAGCACTCACTCATTCCCCTCATGGTGGTTATGCTTTGGGATGTGTTTCATCCTCCTAAAATGTCACCCCACATCTGAATTGATCCCTTTCCTGAACCAGGGCATTGCCAGGTACTGAAGCCAGCAGGATCTGTTGAACACCCAGATGAGGAATGCTCACATCCTCCTGGCACGAGCCTGGAGCCAGATTGGGAATGTTCCCCTAGAGAGGAGAAGGCTCCAAGGAGAGCTGGGAATGTTCCTCTGAAGAGGAGAAGGCTCCAAGGGGAGCTGGGAATGTTCCCCTGGAGAGGAGAAGGCTCCAGGGAGAGCTCAGAGCCCCTGGCAGGGCCTGAAGGGGCTCCAGGAGAGCTGGAGAGGGACAAGGCATGGAGGGACAGCCTGTGGACACAGCTCCCTCAGCTCCTTTCCTGCATCCAGTAGAACCAGAATTGATTAAACACAAATAATCCTGATAGCATAGGGATAAAATGTTTCTAAAATCGTGGGATATTCAGGGGAGTTGGCAAGAAAGGTTGGGCCTGGTAGGCCCTGGGGAAATGTTAGGCTTTACTGGATCATGTGAAACTGCACCTGTGTAATCATTTAATGACTATGATAAATGATTGTTAAATGTGATGATTGTTTGGTAATTGGATATAATTGTTGTTTAATTGTAACAAGAATCATGAGAAATGATGTTTGGGGGCTTTGATGGAAATTACAAAATCCATGCTTGGATGAAATCAATGTATACAATAGAACAGTGTAAGTTTAATAATTAATATGTGGTTATATAATGATAAGGGTATAAAAACATGTTCATCCTGAACCCATGTCCAAGTCAGCTTTGGGTCTGTACCCCTGACACCCAGAGCTCTTCAATAAAAGCAATAAAAGCACAGAATCATTCTGTGATTATGTGTTCCTGAACACAAATAATCCCCCACAGTTCAGGGACCTGTAGTGAAACCCTGGGAGGGTGAAGCACACCAGCAGCTTTTCACCTCAATTCCAGAGGAAATGAGCTGCAGCTCCTCACCTGAGCACCCTGAAATCCCAGTTTGGCCCCAGAGCAGGTGGAAATTCCCTTTGTTAGGAGGGATGTGGGCTCAGGGCCCACCCCAGGGACACTCTGGTCCCTCAGGTGAGCACTGACAGGAACATACCTGTGCTGGGGGGGTGCTCTGCCCCCTCTGGGTCTCTGGGCCTTGCTGGAGATGCTTCTGCAGGATGGGATTTGCTGCCAAGTGCTGGAAAAGTGTCTGACCTGTGCAGATAAACACATGTTATAGCTGCAATTCTGCACAATGGTCACAGCCCAGCCAGAAACAACAGATTTCAGTTTCTCCACAGCAAAACTATTTCCAGAATTCCCACAAATGTTCACACTGAGCAGGAACAGAATTCAGTGGGAATTATTTGATGAGCAGGTCCATTATGAAGAACACCCTAAAGAAAATCCTTATGAGGAAACCTTACACCAGGACTACATTTAGGATACACCCATAAAGTAAGGAATTGTTTGGCCTGGGAATTGATGATGCTGCTTCCAACCTGGTCAAGGAGAGTGACCAAATCCTCCTGCCACAACAGGAATGAGCTGTTCCCAGCTCAGTGGCCAGCAGAGACATTCACCAGGAAAATGCTCTTATCTACTGGAACAATTTAAAACGATTTTAAATTTCAAATGATTCTCTGGAATAAAATATGATGGAACCCAGAGCCAGTGCAATACCCACAACTAAAGACTCTTTGAAGCTCCAAGGTGAGCCCACGCTCCAGGAATGTCCCCAGTTCCTGTATCCCATCACCCATGGCAGTTTATCAGCAGACAAACCAAACCCTTCCCAAGGCAAACCCCCAAACCCCCACTCCTGGTGCCCAGCCACAGATTGTGGGAACAGACAGTGCCAGTTTGTGCCAGCGCTCACAAACCCCCTGAGCTGAACCCCCTGGCCTTTTTCTGAGCATGGCAAGGCTTTCAGTGTCACCTGGGATGAACTCTGTCACTTCCCCCAGCTCAGGGGACTGCCAGGTGTCCCCTCTCCTCCTGGCTGCTGCAGAACTCCTCTGCCTGAGGATGCAGGGAAGCACCAAGCACTGGATAATGAACATGGCAATGCTGCACAGAGCCTGCCTCAGCCCAAACCAGCACACCCAGGCATCCACAGCCTTGGCTTCTGAAGGATTACACATCTGAATGTGGCATTTTAAAGATTATTTTTAAAAATGTGACTCAGCAGTAATGCACGTGGGGAAAGGATGTGAATATAAATTAGCTCTGGGCTGCACAACTGAAATCCTTCTGTTTGTGAATCACTGCAGGCTCCTTCTGCCTGTTTGCTTTTTATGTTCCCCATTTTGCTTTCTGCTGTGAATGCAGTTCAATGTCAGTTACGTGGGAGGTTCCCTGCTCATGTAGGGCTGGAATTAGGTGATTTTCAGGTCCCTTCCAACCCAAACCACTCTGGGAGTCTATAAAAGATGCTTTTAGTACACACAAAAATACCTTCGGAGCAGAGCTACAAAGAGCTTCATCATGGACTCTGAGAGCAGAGGAGGAGATTTTTGGACTGGAAAATTTGCAAAATTCATCAAAACTCTTTTTATTCCATTAAACAATGGTTTATACTGCTCATAACCAACTGGATTGCTGCCCTTTACAATCAGAGCAGCATTTGTCACCACTCAATTTCTATTTAGAAGAGCTCTGGGAAGGCATTTTAAATTCCCAATTTTCTCTCAGGAATAAATGGAACCAGCTCTTGATCCACAATAAGAAATCTCTGCATTGTTTTCCTCTTCTCAACAAACACAATTCAATTTCCAGCCTGTAATAGCCCAACCTTACCCTTCCTCTTCACTCTTGTCCTTCTCACTCCCCTGTTCAGCTCTGCCCATGTTCCTGCAGTGCCAGGGAATGTCTTTATCAAATATTTACTGCCCCTGGCACTGCCCCCTGCCCTGGCCTACTGCAGCTTCATGTTGGAAGCCAGAAAAAAACAGAATAATGTCTTTAAGAGAGGAACATAAATCACATAGAAAAATCAGAGAGGAACATAATCCACATAGAAAAATCAGGCTATTAAGCAAGGCAATGCTATATAGAACATGTAGCAGTTAATATCACGATTTAACCAAGGCTGTGTGGGGGTTTCCAGGCTGAGGTGACACCATGTGACACTCACATCACTCTCCTCCTGGGGGGCAGCGAGGCCACGGGCGAGCCCAGGGACTCCTGGCTGGAAATCCCACTCTCGCCGGTGGAGGTGGTGCCGGGGGAGGAGCCCAGGGAGGGGCAGTCCCCGGGAAATTCCAGTTTCACCGCCGAGTCGGGGCTCTCCAGCTCGGCGATGCTGCTGCTCAGCCTGGCCCTCTTCTTGGCTGCGCTGCTCCGCAGGGATCTCAGGGAGTTCTGCATCTGGACAGGGGGAAAACAACAGGGGGCACTCACTGCAGAGGGAAAAGGTTTTTCAGCTAAATAAAAATTACTTCAGGGAATTCTGCATCTGGACAGCGAGGAAAAAGGACAGGGGGCACTCACTGCAGAGGGAAAAGGTTTTTTCAGCTAAATAAAAATGACCTCAGGGAATTCTGCATCTGGACAGCAGGGAAAATAACAAGGGGCACTCACTGCAGAGGGAAAAGGTTTTTTCAGCTAAAAAACGATCTCAGGGAATTCTGCATCTGGACAGCAGGGAAAATAACAAGGGGCACTCACTGTAGAGGGAAAATGGTTTTTCAGGTAAATAAAAATGACCTCAGGGAATTCTGCATCTGGACAGTGGGGAAAAGGGACAGAGGGCACTCACTGTAGAGAGAAAATGGTTTTTCAGGTAAATAAAGTCTATTTCTGAGTGTTCAGCCCAGTCCATGGGGTGCTCAAGGCCCTGCTGGGCAGTGTGGTCAGCACACACACTTTTTTGGGGGATTTTAATGGGTTTTTGGGGGATTACAATGATCCCTCTCCTGGTTTCACACAGAATCACTGGGTTGGAAGAGACCTCCAAGATCATTCAGTCTAACCCAATCCTAACACCTAAACTAAACTCTGGCACCCAGTGCCACATCCAGGCTGTTTTTAAATACATCCAGAGATGGTTTAAAACCACCTCCCTGGGCAGGCCATTCCAGTACTATATCCTTTTTCCATAAAGAACTTTTTCCTAATATCCAACCTATATTTCCCTCGGTGAAGCTGTGTCCTCTGGTTCTGTCAGTGCTGCCTGTTTTATTTCACAAGAACAATCATCCTGTGAGCAAACACAGCCTCACAGCAGTGCTGTACCCCAGCTCCCCTCTCCAGAGCACAGGGACAGATTCCTGCTGGAACACAGCAACTGCTCTGTGCCTTTCTGTGGGATAAAGGAGGGGTTTGATGGCTGCCAGCATACAGTGGGACTTCAGGCTTCTCCCAGCAAATCTGCACATCCTAAAAATAGAACCATGGAACAGCTTGGAAAGGACCTTAAGGATCATCCCATTCACCCCTGCCATGGCAGGGACACCTCCCACTGTCCCAGGCTGCTCCAACCCCAGTGTCCAACCTGGCCTGGTGCACTGCCAGGGATCCAGTGGCAGCCACAGCTGCTCTGGGAACTCATCCCAGACCTTCCCAGCCAGGAATTCCTTCCCAATATTCCATCTAAACCTCCTCTAAATCATGCAATCAGTGCCCAGCAAGCAGAGATCCTACTGAAATGAGCAGTGATAAATAAGAATAAAAAATAATTATTTATAATAATTATTAATAATATTACTATTATTATTAATTTTATTATATTAACTATAATTATTAGAGTTTCATGCTGCAGCATTCTCCCTTCTTTTTTCTGACTATTTTTCACATTAGAAATTCCCCCTCTGTTTAACACCTCAGGTCCCTTTCAGTGGAACCAGAGGATGGAAGGTACAGACAGAAAAGGAAGGTACAGACAGAAAGGCAAAGCCAGGAAGTCACAGAACCCCAGACTGTTTGGGATGGAAGGAACCTTGTAGCTCACCTTGTCCCACAGGTGGGAACACCTTCCACCACCCCAGGCTGCACCAAAGCCCTGAACGCTTCCAGGGATGTGGAACACTGCTAAAAATCCATTTATCCCATTTCACCCACCTCCTCTTGGTCCACCTGCTCAGGCTGCAGGTGCAGCTCTGCCAGCTCTGCTGCCAGCTCCGTGCCCTCCCTGCAGCCAGGGGGCTCCCGGGGGCTGGGCAGCCGCGGGATGGGGGGCACGGGCCGGGCACCCCGCAGAGCCTGCCCCCTGCCCAGGGCGCTCCTCAGCTGCAGGGGGGGCTTCTCCAGCTGCAGGGAATGCTTCTCCAGCTGCAGGGAATGCTTCTCCAGCTGCAGGGGAGGCTTCTCCAGCTGCAGGGGGGGCTTCTCCAGCTGCAGGGGGGGCTTCTCCAGCGGGCTGTCCCCTGGAACACACAGGGACTGTCAGGGACGGCGCCAGGACGAACTTCACCTCTCACTGCTGTGTCTATAAAACTCCTCCTGCCATGCAATGAGTGTTAAAAACACACTTGTGCAGGCTCGGGTATCAGTTTATTCCATTTTTAGTGTCTCCTTCCTTTAGGAAAACAGAAACGAGTGTTTCATGCATGTGCACACCAACATAGAATCAAAATATCCTCAGCTGGAAGGAGCACCAAAGTCCATGCACATGCCCTTAGTCCCTTTAACTTAATTCACATAGAAAAATCAGGCTATTAAGCAAGGCAATCCTATATAAAACATGTAGCAGTGTTTCCCTTTAAAACGTAATTAACTTTCTTCATTAAGAGAAAAACATCCCCAAACTTCCATGGAAGGTGCTGTAACAACACAGGTACTCCAAAGAACCAGAAAAAATCAAAATGCATATGGAAAACTGCATAGGGTAAGTGAAAAAATGCATATGGTAAGTGATAAATACAATAACAAATACTAAATACAATAATAAAGCAAGTGATAAATACATCTACAAGGCAGAGTCTCATTCCAGGGGCAGGAAATTCCCAAAGCATTCAGTTGGAAATTTTCTATATATGCACAAAAATATTGGTCTCAGTGAAGATGAAATTTCAAACAGCTTTCTTTAATTAGTGCAAAATTTTGTGTGGAAAGTGTTACTTTGTTTCAGAAACCTCCTAAATGATTAGGAAGCTTTAACCTAAGCAGAGAATAAAGGTATTTTTACCCAGGGGGTTGGAACTGGATGAGTTTTAAGGTCTCTTCCAACCCAAACCATTCTGGGATTCCATGATTCAAATGAAGAGACAAAAAGGCAAAATGCACTGAGTAACCCTCTTCTTGCACATGGATGAATCAGGGTTTGAACAGTCCCAGGTATTTCTGTACTGACTTTCCCAAAAGTGCTCCATTTTGGGGTTTATTTGAGTTGGAAGACAGCCCTTGCCCTGAGACATTAAGAAAAGCAGAGCTGTAGATATTTTGCTTTATGACAAATCCAAAGACTCCACTTTTGAAGAGAAGCCTGCAGGGATGTGAGCAGTGAAGCCATAAGCGAATAACTAAATAAATCAATAAATCCCTCCCACTCCTAACTGCCCCTGAGGCACTGCCCAATTCTCTCTCACCTGCCACTGTGGATTTCCTGACCACTGAAAAATCCCTCAAAACACACCCCCCGGACCCCTTTTTATCACATTGAGACCATTCCCACCTGTGTTGTCTCCTGGCTTTTGGCTGAGCAGCTGCTTCTGGCAACCAGGCTTAGGCAGCCCCTGGAAGCTTTTGAGAGGCCAGGAGCTGGAGAGGCTCCTGGGATCCTCCTGGGACTTCCCTGCAAGGGCAGCAGGAGCAGAGAGGTGCTTGGGGCTGTTCCTGGGGGATGACAGGGGGAAGGAGGGCAGGATGAAGGTGCCCTGGCTGGCACTGGGACCTTGGAAGGACATGGTGGGCTCTGCCTGAGTGCAAAAACTTCTCTGGGTCTTGCTGGAAAAACTGAGGCTGGAACAAACTGAGTAAAGGAAAAGAGAACAGTGCTTGTGGTAACTGGGTCTTGTAATAAGAATTTATAATGAAATAATACACCATAAGAATGATTTCCAGTGAAATAGTGCACCATAAAAATGATTTCCAATGAAATCATCTATCATAGGAATAATTTCCCATGAAATAATGCACCACTGGGCACTCAGAGCCTGAAGGTTTGGCCCAAGCAAGCAGACAAATCAACCAACTTCATTCTGCAAACTGCATTCCCCTCCAAATGTGAGTTTAAGCCTTAAAACAATTTCTCAGGCATGTTTTGTAGAACTGTATTTAAAAAACAGGGTGATGCAAGCAGATCAAACACTGCTGTGATCCTCCCACAGCAGCTCCTTTTCTCTAACACCCTGACACAGTCAGAGATCAAAGGGGGGCTGTGAATTAACAACCACTAATTAACTCACAGAGGGAGGAGGAGCCATCTGGACAGGACCTGAACCTTTCAGTAACAATTCCCATTTCTTGGGGGAGCAAAGGAACAAAGAGACAACTCCAAAGTGACAGCCCTGCCTTAGGCCCTGGCAGAAGCCACCTACCTTTATCCTGCTGACAGTTAGTCAGTCCCAAAAACTGCAAATCAGAGCCCACACTGCCACTCTTCCCACGTGAGCATGCAAGTGTCCCACACTTCCCTGAAATCTGGGGCTGATGAGAGCCCAGAGCACCTTCCAAGAGAGAACACAAAGAACCAAATCAATGTTCACACATGCTGTCCAACAGAGAATATCCAATAATATTGCACAGGGAATGCAGACTCTGTGTAGCTCTGGGTGGGAAACTCACACTCTAAGGACTTCATTCCAGAGTCTCTAAGCAACCTCAAAAAGCAGCTCAGAGGGAAAAAAGGGAAAAGGGAAAAGAGGACTGGCTGCTCTTGCAGGGCACTGCTCCAGCTGGGAACTGCAGGGGGGCAAAGGAACCCCCTGGAACAATCCCCTCTTTGAGCGTGTGACAATGAAGGGCAGCAAACACCTTAAAACCCAAGGGAGCAAACTTGGCAAGGCCAGCACTCCCCAGAGGGGACAAGGACAGGGCCCAGGGCCATGGGGACACAATCCCTCAGGTCTGGTCTTGCCCAGGCGTTCCAGATCCTTCTGGCCACTGAAATGTGCAAGACAACAAGGGGCCAGGCTCTTGGAATGACTCAGAGAGAAGCAAGTCCAGGTTACAAATGCCCCATGTCCTCTGTGATTTCAGTGATCTTCCCCAGGGCATGGAGTAATTTCTAGGAATCAGAGGTCTTCTTGTGAATGACAAAAGCTGGGGAATTCCAGGGACTCTTTGTAGGTGTGATGTGGCCCTTTTGTAGTTGTTCACTTACTAATTTTTGTAGTTGTTCACTTACTGATTTTTGAGAACATTCCATTTTTTCTGTTCAAGAGGCCATCGATCTATCTAAATGGGTTTTCTAAGATAACTTCAGAGTGGCAGGAGTTGTGGTTTCCATCAAAACCCCACTTCTATCTTCACTCCCCACTGGGACAACACATCTCTCCCCCGTACTGTGATGGGCTTCTTCTCTACAAATTCATTTCCCACACCAAAATCTGTCTTGCCTTGGCAGCTGCAGCACGTCCCTGTGCCCCCACTCACCAGCAGCAAGGGCAGAGTGCTCAGGGGTCAGCTCCACACTGGGCTGGAGTGAAGTCCTGGAAGTTCTGCTCCTGCTGAACAGCAGCTCAGCACTGCCTGCGATCCCCTGCGAGGGCCGGGGCTTCGGGGAGTGCAGGAGATCATTGGCTGCAGCCAACTGCAGGGAAAACAAAATAAACTGGGTGGGAAACGAAAGCACAGCGCTGCTCTGGGCAAACAGCACACTTATAAACATTTCCACACGAGCTTTACTTTCCCACCTACCCATTATTCAAATATTTTAAGTACTGGAAAGCATTTTAGCTGGTTTGCAGGTCTCACTAAAATACAGGTTAAAACTACTCTCGCTGAAAGGGAAATAAAAACCCAACAAAATAAACTAGTAAAGAACTGAACTATTTTTAAAATTAAATTTTAAAAATTAAACATTTACCTTTTGAATGATGTGCTTTAGATGGGGAAGTGTTTAAATAGACAAGAGAACCCCAAAAACCCAGAATGAAACAGTTTCTTGCAAACCACACACTCCAGTCTAAAACTGTGCCTGGCAACACCAGCAGCTTTTACTGAGAACTGGCTACAGGTAGGGAGAAAATCTCAATAATACCAACATTTAACAAAGAAAAGGTCATGCATTAAATAATTTCTGATATATTAGTAAAATCAGTGATTTAGGTCATTCCCAGGCCACTCTTCCTTCTGAGAGATACAGGAGGACAAGAAGAGCAGGAAGATGCTGAAGTGGTTTATTCCAGGTTATTACAAGTTGGGATAAAAGATGTGAGACCTTGGCATTCCTATTCCTGCAATCACCAAACACCATTCCACCCACAGATCCTTCAGTCCACAAAGAAATATTCCTTGTACAAACCACCACAGCCTGGTTTCAGCTGGGAGAGAGGGAATTTTCTGCTCAGGAGCTGGTACAGGATAAACTTCCATCCCATTTTCCCATACAGATAAAGCAACATATGCAGAAGGAGTAAATTCCAACACTGCCATGACTGCACAGCTTCTCTCAGCTGTTCCCATCCCAGCTCCACGAGTGAAAACTCTGCTTCCTTGTACCCAAATTATAATTACAGCATTGCAAATTCACTGAACACAGCCTTGGAGGTGGGAAATACAGCAGACCCAAAGCTGACAGATGTTTCCCTGGGATAACAGATCCTACTGAAAAGAGATTCCTCAAAAGGGTTCAGATTCCTTTAAATTCCACAAATTCAGGAAAACACCTGAATCCATCCACTACAGGAACAGGTAACTTGGTTATCAAAGCACAGCCCTTGAGAGTGACCCATGATGGAATCCTGGAATGGTTTGGGTGGAAAGGGACCTTAAATCCCATCCCATGGATCCCATCCCATCCCATCCCATGGATCCCATCCCATCCCATGGACCTCATCCCGTTCAATTCCATGGATCCCATCCCATCCCATGGATCCTATCCCATCCCATCTCAACCCATCCCATGGATCCCATCCCATCCCATCCCATGGATCCCATCCCATCCCATCCCATGGATCCCATCCCATCCCTTCCACTGCCCCAGGCTGCTCCAAGCCCCAGTGTCCAAGGTGGAATCACAGCAAACATTCCCTCCCTGCATCCCCTCCCTGTGGTGCTGTGCCACTGGGAGACACCAAAGGTGCTCCTAATCCAACACCAGCAACATCAGAATGTTCTCCCACAAAGAGACCAACACCACACAAAGACAGAACAACATCTCCCCAAAATCCCCTCCCAGCTCCAGGAAACGCAGGGCTCAGATCCCAGAGGGACACCCAAGGAAGGGACACCTTTATCCCACACCCTGCTCACCCTCTGTGTCCCTCTGACCCTTGGAAAACAAAGAGGTTTTGTTCCATAAATGGGATTTCCCAGGTCATTTGAACTCTCCACAAAGCCCAGCTATCAGTTTCTCCAGTGATCAGATCAATATGCAAATGAGAAGATTTCCACACAGAGTGAGGGGAGATCCCACAGTTCACAGGAACTTTGTGCAAGGCCTTAAATGTCCAGTGAAATGTTCAAATGCTCTTGTTTCCCCCAAAAGGACCCTCTGGGCACCCAAGGTACCTCCAGCAGCAGGGAAGGGCCTGCAGGGTCTGTGTGTGCCAGGGGAAACTCTCACCCTGCAATATTCCATATTCCCACCTGCCCTTGAAGACCTGAACACCTCCAGGGATGGAGAGCCCACAGCTCTGCAGAGGCTGCCAGACAAAGCCCTGAGTCCATGTGCCTTATCTACCTTTTATTTTTAGTACACATTAACTTACACATGTTTTACTCACACCTTATCTGATCAGGAAAGTCTAGACACAGCCTTGGACAATCACCCAGTAACATGACCCT
Source organism: Sphenopsis melanotis (assembly GCA_035221435.1). Lineage (NCBI taxonomy): Eukaryota > Metazoa > Chordata > Aves > Passeriformes > Thraupidae > Sphenopsis > Sphenopsis melanotis. The sequence goes on from JAWMRF010000271.1 coordinate 61,833,764, forward strand.
AAAAATACTGGCAGGGAAACAGCTTTAAACATTAAGCTACTTCCATGCATCCTTTCAGCCACAGAATGACTCCAAAAGTTAATTTTTAAGCAAATTCATTTCAAAGGAATGTCTGAATTAATAATTAATATTTGACATGTCCAGAAACCAGCTGACTCCCTGAGATTTATGCATGATAAATGCATTTTCCTTCCTGAGGGAGCTAAGGGCAGATGCAGGGCTAACTCCCCACACAGGTCCTGATTGCTGGGTGGCCCAGGGACAGGAGCTGGACACAGCTCCTGGAATGTCCTCAGCCCAGGGAACACCAGCCAGGTTTACATTCCCAGACTGAAAACACAATTCACCTTCCAGCATCCAAGACAGATCCATGGAATGATCTGAGCTGGAGGGACCCACAGGGATCATCCCAACCCCATCCCTGCCCAGACCCCCAGCAATCCCACCCTGGGCATCCCTGGCAGTGCTGTCCAAACCCCCCTGCAGCTCTGGCAGCCTCGGGGCTGTGCCCATTCCCTGGGCAGCCTGGGCAGTGCCAGCACCCTCTGGGGAAGAGCCTTTCCCTGAAATCCAGCCTGACCCTCCCTGACAAGTGTGGTTCTATAAAAGGCTGTATAAAAGGGTTTTGCTGGAGTTTTCCTGCTGGATTCCCAGTGCTGGGGAAGGAGGAGGGGTTTGTCCTTCATCTCCAGTTGCTCAGGTGAGGATGGGGAAGGAGGAAGAGCCAAGGAGGAGGGCTGAGGGCAGAGCAGGGACTGTGCAGGTGGCAGACACGTCCCCTCCTGTCCCACACACCTTGTCCCCCAGCACAGGATGGGCAGGGACACTGAGAACTCCCCCTCAGGGAGCATCTGGCTCATCCTCCTCCCACAGAGCGAAGATCCTGAGGAGTGCCAGCCCAATCTGACCATGTTTTAATTAAACTCACTTACAGTGAGCAGCTCTGTGGGTTTTTGTTGTGCTCAGCTGGGGGAAAGAGAAGGATGCTCGTGAGCTTAAGCATCCTCCTAAACGTTCATTTAGTTAAATCCTGCACGTGGTATTTGACTTTGGGCAAAATAATAGTGATGCAATTAGTGATGTGGATTAGCACAAAGCCTCCAGCGCTGGGGATGTGCAGAACACAAAGCCAGCACTGGCACTCCCAGCGGGTCCCACTTTAATGAGGATTTGCAGCTCTAATTTCACTCACAACTTTTTTTAAAGTGCTTTTCCATAGGTAAAAACTTAGGGAAGTTCTTACTTTTTTTCTGGAGAGCTGCCTGTGCTCTCCAGAAATGACTTTGGAGATGGCCCCAGTTGCTGAGATCCTGCTCTAACTCTGGGTCCCTGGCAGTGCCCAGGGCCAGGCTGGATGGGTTTGGAGCACCCTGGGGCAGTGGAAGGGCTCCCTGCCATGGCAGGGTGGGGTGGGATGGTGCTGGAACTCACGGAACAGAAACCTCTCTGAGTCCCTCATGGAGAGAAAGGAATGCAGGGGTTGAATTAGAACCTCTAGAGAAGCTGAAATATATTAAGCCACACAGATATGAAATAGAAGTGTAAGTTTCAGTTTTAAGTAAGTAGAAATATATTCTAAGTGCCTTAAGAGACTGTGTTAGCTAGTAAAAGCCCCAAAGCCTAGTTTAAAGTTCAGTAGTGATAACTTTCACAAAATTAACTTAGCTCCAGACATAATGAAAACATATCAGAACATTGCTTGCATTTCTGGATAGAACAGATAGAACCATTTACTTAAATAGATAAAATTATATATGTAGATTTTGGATAAGAACTGACACTGCTTTCACACCAGGATAGGTTTAGGAGGAATGTTTTAGAATCGTGTTTTTAGCTGATTGGGTGATTCATGAATAGAAACCCCTGTATTGGGGTACAAGAGAAGAGAAGGGAAGAAGAAAAACTGTGTGGGAGCTGCTGCTGCTGTTTCTGCTCAGGACTCTGTGCCAGAAATCTTTTAGCACAGACTTTAATACTTTAGCTCACGCTTTGATACTCTGAACTCTCTGCCTTGGAGACTGATGTATTCATGCAATAAACAACTTTACAGGAACCAACAACTGCCTTTGTCTCTTTGAAGACCCAAGGCCCACAATAACCTCAACAGGATGGGCTGCAAGGACTCTTCCCACCCAAACCCAAATTCCAGGAGTCTGTGACATCCTTTGATCATCACATAATTATTTTAACTTGTCACCTTTCACTGTCATGGAATTAATTTTAAGATGGAATGTAGTGGGTTTGGTCTCTTTTCTATTTCAGACTCAACTGTCTGATACTTTGCCTTCTGTGAATGGTTTTTTTTGGCATTTGGGGAAAGCAAAAACAAGCTGAAAAGCAGAAGTAGAAAACAGAATACAAATCTGTAAAACCATTTGAGACAGCCCGTGTTCTCACCAGTCATCTACATTGTTATGTTGATTTCAAATATCCGGACAGGGAATATATCCCTAAAATATTTCTTTTTCTGATGGAAAAATAATGTATTTTAATACAGTAGATAAATCCTGTCTCATTTTATTCCTACTTTCATTGAAATATTATCTGGACACTTTCCCATTTGCAGAGTAATGCTGTATGGGCAAGTCTGGGGGCTGTTGTTAATTTTACATACATGTCTCAAAGTTCCTAACAGGAATATAAAAATTACTCAGGTGATGTAATTAATCCTCTTTCTGCAGTGAAATACTGAAAGTGTGTTTGCAGAATCTTGGTCATTTCTCAGAATTCTTGCATGAAAATGCTCCCTGTGTGTCCCTGTGTGAGGACACCCATGTGAATGTTCACACACACACAGGATTCCCTTTCATTCCCAGTTTGTGCCTAGGCTGGAAGGTCCTGGCAGCGGGAGTGGTGGGAGCTGATGGCTCTAGGGCAGATTCCCACTCCCCTGCCTCACTCATCCAAATTTAGCCCAAATGAGGACAAATTAAGTGTGGCACAGGGACTTCCCTCCTGGGCCACATGTGGCTGCCCTCCAAACTTCCAGGGGCTCTCCAAGCCCACCCTTTGGGCTGCTCCACACCTCCCTCACCTTTGGGCACCTTTGGCTGCTCCACAGCTCCATTGCCTTTGGCTGCTCCACAGCTCTGTCACCTTTGGGTGCTCCACAGCTCCCTCACCTTTGGGCACCTTTGGGTGCTCCACAGCTCCATCACCTTTGGCTGCTCCACAGCTCTGTCACCTTTGGGCTGCTCCACAGCTCCCTCACCTTTGGAATGCTCCACAGCTCCATCACCTTTGGCTGCTCCACAGCTCTGTCACCCTTGGGCACCTTTGGCTGCTCCACAGCTCCATCACCTTTGGCTACTCCACAGCTCTGTCACCTTTGGAATGCTCTACAGCTCCATCACCTTTGGGTGCTCCACAGCTCCCTCACCTTTGGGTGCTCCACGGCTCCATCACCTTTGGGCACCTTTGGGCTGCTCCACAGCTCCCTCACCATGTCCAGGGCACACACCCTGGGATGTCAGGACATTTCCCTCTGGCTTTGTTGTGAATCTTTCTTTTCTAAGCATTTTGCTTTCCAGGAAACACAGCAGAACTCATTTCAATAATCATTTGGGTTGAATCGATTACAGAGGCTTTGTCTGTTCCCAGAATTTTGATGATCAGGTAAAACCAGGATGTGACATTCCATCTAAACCTCTCTGCACTTCTCTGGACCCTGAGTGTCTCTGATTTCTGCACAGGGCTCAGCAGGGGCTGCTGGAGGGGAGGATGAGGCTGGTGGGGCCCTGTGCCCATGGACAGATCAGCCAAGGTCCCACAGCTCAGGGAGGTGTTGAGTGAAACCCAGATGAATGTTTGGTCTCTGCTCTGGGACAGGGACAGGACTCAGGCAGAGCTGGAGCTGGGCCAGGGAGGGGCAGGCTGGATTTCAGGAAAAGGTTCTTCCCCCAGAGGATGCTGGCACTGCCCAGGCTGCCCAGGGAATGGGCACGGCCCTAAGGCTGCCAGGGCTCCAGGAGGGTTTGGACAGCACTGCCAGGGATGCCCAGGTGGGGTTGTTGGGGGTCAGGGCAGGGATGGGGCTGGCATGATCCCTGTGGGTCCCTCCAGCTCAGGACATTCCAGTTCCACGATTCTGTGGGGCTGCAGTGCTCACAAGCAGCAGAAGTCCAACCCTGATGCCCAGTCCATCCCTGCTCCCAAATCCATCCCTGCTCCCAAATCCATCCCTGATCCCAAATCCATCCCTGCTCCCCAGTCCATCCCTGCTCCCCAGTCCACCCCTGATCCCAAATTCATCCCTGCTCCCAAATCCATCCCTGCTCCCCAGTCCACCCCTGATCCCAAATTCATCCCTGCTCCCAAATCCATCCCTGCTCCCCAGTCCATCCCTGCTCCCCAGTCCATCCCTGCTCCCAAATCCATCCCTGCTCCCCAGTGCTCCCATCCTGCAGCAGCTCCCTGGTGCTTTCCCACTCGGTGACATTTCAAGTGACACAGAAAACAGAGCAATCAAAACCTGAGATTTCCTGTAATATCCACTCAGAACAATTTATCACTGGGGACTGAAAAGTATAAACCACTTTTTGGTCAATATTGGATTGATTTAAATATTTTGAATAAGTTTAATGGAGTTTAAATTATATCTGGCACACTCTTAACTGTTCTAATAGGACAGGAAATTTTGGAAAAACTTGATACAAGAATAATTTATGTGGCTGCTTTCTGCATTGCTGTGCAGTAAATCAGTGAGAATGGATGGAAGTGATTTTTACACCTCCTGTCTCTGAGGACTGTTACAATGAAAACTCCTTTTGAAGGTCAGCAGGTGGTTTTAGTTCAGCCTCCCTCAGCGCCTTCAGGATTTAAAGCTCTTAAATGGCAAAAAGCAAATTTATTTTTTCTACCAGGAGAGTATTTTAAATCACTTTAAATACCAGGAGAGATTTATTCCAGTTTGTGGGATCCCATAATTAGTGCTGTAGAATAGAGAAACCTGGGGTTTGCCTAGGCAGGCGTGCAGAGGGATGTGCCTGAAATCCCAGCTCTGGCTGAAGTTCCTGAGGCTCCTTTTGGTTCAGATCTGGAGCTGGGACAGCAAATAATGATTCCATGCCATGTGGACAAGGTCTGCTGTCCCCTCTCTGCTCTTTGCCTCCGTGTTTGTGCCTCTCTCTGTGACTGAGAGGAGGTGCACAAGGAGAGGTGTCCAAGGTGGATCTCTGGGGCAGTGCCAGCTCACAGCCATCCTCCCCAGCTGTCCCTGGGCTGAGAGAAGGTCTCCAAGGAGGGGTGTCCAAGGTGGATCTCCTGGTACAGCGCCAGCTGACAGTCACCCTCCCCAGCTGTCCCTGGGCTGAGAGGAAGTGTCCAAGGAGAGGTGTCCAAGGTGGATCTCCTGGGGCCAGCTCACAGCCATCCTCACCAGCTGTCCCTGGGCTGAGAGGAGGTGTCCAAGGAGAGGCGTCCAAGGTGGATCTCCTGGGGCAGTGCCAGCTCCCAGCCATCCTCCCCTCCTCCCTCAGGTCCCTGGGCCTGAGGGAGAGCAGGGACACTGCCAGGAGCCCCGTGAGGGCAGGCTGGCTCCTGTCCCACCCCATGGGGGGATGTTCCCCACATTTCCTGAGCCTGTGACTGTGGCATTTCCCTGTTCCCTGCATTTCCTGAGCCTGTGACCGTCGCATTTCCCTGTTCCCTGCATTTCCTGAGCCTGTGAGTGTGGCATTTCCCTGTTCCCTACCCCAAGGCACCTCCTGAGCAGAATTTGGACACTCTGTTTATCATCCAGTTCTCTTTGGGGTTTCTCCTCTCTCCCTTCCACCAGCACAGTTATTTCATGTTCCCCCTATGGCAGCCTGGCCCCACAAGGAGCTGCATGCCCAGGGCTGGCACCAGCAGCTGCAGGGACTCTGTTCCACGCAGGATTCCTCAGGATCGGGATGAGGAATGTGCTCTGCAGCTGATCTGTGCTGCCAGGCAGCGAGGGCACCAGGGCTAATCCACAACCACGCAAGGAGGCTCCTGGCAAATGGTAATTACACCAGGAGACTTCACATCTTTCCTCCTCCTATTTTCTGTTCTCATTAAGAAAAGAAAAAAAGGAGGAGAAAAAATATAATGAAGAAGAAAAGAGTTCATTTTGTGTTGAAGCTGTCGTGTGTCTTTGCTCTGCAGGAGGGAGCGTGGCTGGGCCATGGTTAGCAGCACTCCCAGAGGAGCAGGAGGTGTGGGTTAAACCCCAAACCCTGGTTTGGGTTGATCCCAGAGGAGCAGGAGGTGTGGGTTAAACCCCAAACCCTGGTTTGGGTTGATCCCAGAGGAGCAGGAGGTTTGGGTTGATCTCCAGCCCCAGGGAATGAGGAGCTGCTGGGATCTTCTCTCTGCCTGGCACCTCCCCGACCTTCCCTTCAGCACTGCACCTCACTACCTTCAGAAAAAATCCCTGCAGAGCCTCGGGAGCCTTGGCTGCAGCAGGGAAAGGCCCAGGAATGAGTTGGAAATTCCTGTTCTGAATCGGGAACTCGGCTGTGCCGCCCAGGCTGATCAAACACAGCAAACCATGGTGCCAGCGGGGGAGTGTGCCCATTGGCACCAGGGTGGCACCTCGATCTCACACAGCCTGTGGAGTGTGATCCAGGGCAGGTGCTGGGGTCAAGCAGCCTGTCAGATCCCCGGTACCAGCGAGGGAACAGCTCCTGCCTACGGGACACCGAGCAGGAGACGCGACAGAGCCGCGGAGCTGAGTCACCGCTCCCACCCCAGCTCCGAGCCTGGAATAGAGCTCTGTCTGCTCTGGGGGTTGTTGTTTCTCTTCTCCCTTTCCCCACAAACATTTTGGAGGAGTGGGCAGAAGGAAAAGCTTCGCCGTGAGGCAGAGGCACCGTGAGCAAAGGGATGGAGAAGCGATACTGTGAAACCGCGGGGGCGGTGCCAGACCAAACCCTGCACGGGGACTTTGGGGCCTTGCTGGAGAGCTCCTGCCGTGTTCCAGGTCCCTTTTCCACCCAACGAGCCCTGGGCAGCTGGCTGGGAGCCAGGAGGAGCCCTCAGCCCAGCCAGGACCTGTCCCACTCTGCCGAGCACACAGCACAGATGGAGAGGAGCTGCTCCTGGGGCCTGCAGGGCAAGGCCAGCCTGGAAAGGACAGGATGAAATCCTTCCCCAGCTGGAGCTCCTGCCTCCAGCCCCCTCCACCACAAACAAACTGAGACCAGCAGACTCTAATGTCACCCTTTTAAAGGCATTTCTTCAGAGGCTTCAGTGCAGTGGAGGAATGGGAGCGGTGCCACAGGGGTGTGAGTGAAGCCAGCCCGTGGGTCCTGTGTGACCCTGCAGCTCTGCTGTGACCCTGCAGCTGCAGCTCTGCTGCGACCCTGCAGCTCTGCTGTGACCCTGCAGCTGCAGCTCTGCTGCCAACGCTGCCAACCCAGCCCATGGCTCCCATCCCCAACTCTGCAGCTACCAGTTGTGACCATGTTCACAGGGGTCCCAGGACGAGGGAAGAGACGAGCATCTGACTCCATGTTTCAGAAGGCTGATTTATTATTTTATGATATATATTATATTAAAACTATACTAAAAGAATAGA
>JAWMRF010000271.1:61841403-61860379 GCA_035221435.1 Sphenopsis melanotis
TGGCAGTGCCCAAGGCCAGGCTGGACATTGGGACACCCTGGGACAGTGGGAGGTGTCCCTGCCATGGCAGGGGTGGCTCTGGATGGGATATGAGGTCCCTTCCCACCCAAACCATTCCAGGAATTCATCATTTACCCCACCTCCAAAGGCACTTTACACCCAACCACACAGAACCCATAAGCTCCTTGCTTTCTCTCCCTCTGCAGGGCTGGAAACTCCTCCCACGTTAGAGATAAACACAACCACATGTACAGCGGGCTCATTCCTCTCAGAAAAGGACCATTCCCAGAGCTCCCCCCTGACTTCCTTGCAGAGGGGCTGTCCCAGGCAGGGCATGTTCCTCCTTTCCAAGCCCCAGCCAGGTGTTGGTGCCTGTATTAACTTGCTTTTTGTTCACAGCTGCAGAAAAACCACAGGGCTTGGCCCAACCTCCCAGGAGAACACTGGCACTGGTTTTTGTTGGTTTTTTTTATAAGCTGTATTAGTTAATACTGAAAAACTGTTCCAGAAAGGAAACCCTTCTTGCTCCAGAGGTGTTTCCTACACATCTTGTTGTCCCAACCCTGTTTGCAGATATCCCAAGGGAACTGATTCAGCAGCTCAGGAAGACACAGGTGGCTTTAGGAGCCTCAGGAGAGGAAACACAGGCACCAAGAGAAGAGATGAGCATTCAAGTCTAGGCATGAACTTCAAAGTCTGACAGCACAGAAACATGACCTGAGTTTATTTGGTTAAGGGCCTGCCCCACAGCCAGGCTGCAGAGGAGCACTCACTGTCCATGACCTCATCCAGCCCAGCAACAAGTTACCAAGCAACTGAGAATGAAAATCTGAGTACGTAAATGTGGCACTGAGCAATCTGCTCTGCACAGCCTCTCATTTCCTCAGGAGCTCTGCTTGCTTCAGCTCCCTCACAGGACATCAAGTTCTGATCAATCAAACGTGTCTACTTAAAAAAAACCCCAAAACACAACGGAAGAACCACCACACAGAGATACACCTCCATGTGTGGGATCCAACACAAGTCACAGAACCACTGGCAAAGGAAAAAGAACCTGGACAGTTTTCCAGAGGTTCCTCCCCCTTCCAGCTGCCGACGTGGTCAGGAGGTGATTACAGCCAAACTCAGTCAGAATCCTTATTCCAGCCTGACCTACATTTTTCCTGCTTGGATCAGCCTAAGGAGCAAGAGCCACACAGGCACTTGGCAGCCACCAGGTTTATCCCAAAGAGCCCTGGCTCAGCCCCATCCCGCAGCTCTGCCTTCAGAGCCTGAGCTGAAGGAGTTGCTCTGTTTTCCCCCAAACAGGAAACTCTCTGCATCAGCCCCATGCCTTCAAACACATACATACAAATAAAGGATGTTTTCCCCACTTTTGTGCTCATTCCCAGCGGTTCACCTGTCTTTGTTGACATGTCAGAGTCATGTCACTGCTGTCAGACCTAAGGAGTGTCTCAGGTCCCAAAAAAAGATTCATCTATTTCTTTGTAAGTAGTCTGGTAAATTCCTTGGTTGAATCTGACATAACAAATTCCCAAATTTACCTTCCCAGAGCTATCTGAATGCAGAGATCCATGAAACATGAAACAGCAGCCATACCTCCCAAACACCTCTCACTTAACAAGCCCCTGACAACTCTTCATCCTCCCCTTGGAAACGCCTTAAGCATAAAGGCCCCCGGGGAGTTCCATACCTGCTCCACGCCCTTCGCGACGGGCATCCTCACCCCCGAGCCACCTTCCCTGTCCGCAGCCGGCTCGTTCTCCCAGGGCAGCTTGTTTTTGCCTCTGCCGGCGCTCAGGACCCTCCTGGGGCTCAGTCCCCGCTGGGCACAGGCGGGGCCGTGCAGGGCATCGCGGCAGGCGGGGTGCCCGCAGTGCCCGTGCGCGCTCCGGCTCCTGCTGCCCATCAGCAGCCACTCGGTGTCGGGGCCGGGCGGCGGGCAGGGCCCGCGGCAGCGGCCGGAGCAGGGCAGGGGCACTCCGTACTCCACGAGTCCCTGCTGGCCCAGCCGAGGCAGCACGTTCCGGGCCAGCCGGGCCCGCACGGCGAGCGCCACCCCCGCGCCTCCGGCCCGCAGCTCCACGGCGTCCAGGGCGCGGAGCAGCGCGCCGGCGTTGCCGGGGCCCAGCGCCGAGGCCAGCGCGGCGATCGCCTCCATGGCAGCGTGCCGGACCCTGCGCTTGGCGTCCAGCAGCGCCGGCGCCAGCGCGGCCGCCAGCTGGGGCAGGTCCAGCTCGGCGGCGGGGAAGGCGAGCAGCGCGGCGATGCACGTGTGGAGCAGCTCCTCGCGGAGCCGGGCGCTGCGGTGCCGCAGCAGCCGCTCCTGCAGCAGCAGCCGCAGCACGGGCCGCGGCCCGGCCGCCGCCATCAGGCGCAGCAGCAGCCGGGCGCTGTCCCGCCGCATGGCCGGCTGCGCGTCCCCCAGCGCCCGGGCGGCCGCGCACACCAGCGGGGCCAGCACGGCGGGGACGCGGCGGCCGAGGCGCAGCGCCAGCAGCCGGGTCACCTCCAGCGCGCCCCGCGCCACCGCGAAGTTGGGGTCGTGCAGCAGCGCGTCCAGCAGCGCGATCAGCCCCAGCAGCGCGGCGGAGGGCGCGGCGCCCAGCGCGGCCGGGCTGCAGCCCTCCACCGCCCGCCGCAGCTGCTCCACGGCCTGCGCGCGGCCCCGGTAGTCCCGCCGGTCCAGCAGCCGCGCGCGGAGCTCCGGCGACACCAGCGGCAGCTCCGGCCCCAGCGGGGCGGCCGCGTCCTCCGGCGGGCCGGGGGGCTCCGCGTCCGGCCCGTCCTCAGCGGGGCTGGGGGGCTCCGTGCCCGGACCGTTGTGAGCATGGCCGGGGAACTCCGTGCCCGGCCCGTCCTCAGCGGAACCGGGGGGCTCCGTGTCCGAACCGTCCTGAACGGGGCCGGGGGCATCCGTGCCCGGACCGTTCACAGCGGGGCCAGGGGGATCAGCGTCCGAACCGTTGTGTGCGGGGCTGGAGGGCTCCGTGCCCGGACCGTTGTGAGCGGGGCCGGAGGGCTCCGTGCCGCCCTCACGGTGCTGCGCGGAGCCGCCGCGCTCCCAGGCCCGGCCGCGGCCCCGCGGAGCGGCGGCTCCGGGTGGCGGCTCCGCCATGGCCCGAGGCCGCGGCCATGGGCGGCCCTCAGGCCCCGCCCGGCAACGCCGCCGTCGCCAGGGGGCGCCGCGTGTCGCGCCGGCGCGGGGCCGACCACGCCGCGGCGAGCGGGGGGGGACACTCGTACCTCCGCTACTTCTCCTCAGGCCACTGCGGGCAGGACGGGGCGCGGACGCGGTGGCGGAAAAACAGAGAGCAGCGTCACTCCAGCGGCGGGGATGGGGTGAAGCAAAACCGGCGGGGAAGCGAAAGCCCGGCGTGCCCCCCGCGCGGTGCGCGCTGTGGTAGCGCCCGGGGACCGGCGGGTGTGGGTGTGTGCGGCGGCGCGGCCGTTGATTGGCGGAGCGCGCGGGGCGGGGCGGCCGGAAGTGACGGACGGGCGGTGGCGGAGCGGCGGAACGAGGCGGCGGCGGCGCGGCCGGGCCGGGCCTGGGGCACCCCGGCACAGGTGAGAGCGGGGACGGCGCCACACGGCCGGGACACAGCCGCGACACAGCCGCGGGGTGGCCGTGCGGGGGGTCGTGCGTCCGCGGGCGGGGTGCGAATGCGGCGGGAGCGACTGCGCGGGGGGCCCTCCCGGCACGGGGAGAGTGGCGGAGCCGCGGGGACCGGGAGTGGTGTGGGCTGAGAGGGACCCTGGGCAGGGCCACCGGGAGCCCAGCGTGCTCCGAGCCCCGGCCGAGAGCGGAGGCGGGGCACCGGGGTGAGCACAGCCACGGGCAGAGCAGCAGTTCCAGAAGCGGGGCAGCCTCTGCTGTGTTTGTCTCTCTTCCCCCCGGGTGCTGGAGCCGCGCTCAGCCCGGCTCGGGGCTGGTGCTCCCCGGCTGTGGCAGAGCCAGCCCAGCCCCGTCCCTGTCGGTCCCAAACCCGCGTTCAGGACAGAGCAGAGCCCGCAGCTCCTGTGCTGCTCCCCAGCACGCCCACAGCCCCGGCTCAGGTGTTCCCTGGGTTAATCTCTTTGTTTCCAGTCCCTGTGTACGCCCACAGCCCCGGCTCAGGTGTTCCCTGGGTTAACCTCTTTGTTTCCAGTCCCTGTGTACGCCCACAGCCCCAGCTCAGGTGTTCCCTGGCATAACCTCTTTGTTTCCAGTCCCTGCTGCGGTTGGAGATAAGTTTGAGCCACAGGCTGGGAGGCTCTGACAGCCCGGAGCTGTTTGGTGTCCTGAGCCCGGGTCGGTGGGCTGGGATGCAATTCCAGGGCTGCTTCATGTTCCAGCTGTTGATTTCTTGCTAAAAAGTAAAATAAATAACAGCAAATCCCTGGTATGGGTGAGCCTGGCCGTGCAGGGGGCTGAGAGGTTCTACCAGAGTGGTACAAGAAGTTTTATTGGTGCAGAATACCTTAAATGTGGTTATTTATAGGCGTTTTGCATCTGAACTGGGACCACTCCTTTTTCCATGTGGTGGTGCCTTGTGTTTCCTGATTTTTGTGTTTGTATGATCAAACGAGGAACTGAACACAAACACAAAAGGGGAACACATTCTTTTAGCTGATGGACAGCTTTTTATTATCTTAAAATTTTTAATTCTTCCATGGATAATTTGTGCTGCTAAATCGTGATAGGGAAAATACTGTCTCTGATATTGCCTTTTTCAGATGCACTTAAATGAGTTTCTTTCAGTTATTTTTTCCAGTGAAGAGTGATAATAGGAGAGCTTATTTATCTCTCGGTGGGTAAGAGCTTTTTCAGCCCCTTCCCTGTCACTGCTATTGTATTCTGCATTTAAACGTTGGCAACCCATTTGATTATTTCCAATTAAGCACTTTTAAGTGGGCTCACCTGCAAGTGAGGTGTCATTTAAGGAGCTGTGCAAATGATGAACTTATTATGAAGATAAAAGAAGTAAGATCTTGCAGAGATCATTTAGCAAATCAAAAGCTGCTCTGCTCAGGAGTGGGGGGGTTGTTCCCCGGAGAACAATGGGATTCTTTCCCCGTGGCCCAGGATCCTGACACATCCCTACCCTCCACCTCTCAGCAGTGCAGGGCTGGGGGCTGAACAAAGAGCTGCTGCACCCTGGCAGTGCTCAGGGAGCTGGAATTAGAGCAGGTGCCTCTAATTAGGGCAGGAACCCGGGGGCTCTGGTGTCACGATGTGCACGGGACGTGGGGGAGAGGAGCTGTGTGGGGGAGTGAGGATTCTGCTCTCCTGCAGCTCCTGGGGAGCGTGGGCAGCTGCCGGGGCTGGGAAGTGCTGAGAGTTCCAGGTGCTCACCTGGACAGCATGGGCAGCTGCCAGGGCTGGGAAGTGCTGAGAGTTCCAGGTGCTCACCTGGACAGCATGGGCAGCTGCCTGTGCTGGGAAGTGCTGAGAGTTCCAGGTGCTCAGCCTGTCCCTGCTCACCTGGGCAGCTGCCAGGGCTGGGAAGTGCTGAGAGTTCCAGGTGCTCAGCCTGTCCCTGCTCACCTGGGCAGCTCTGAGCTCTGCAGAGGCTGAGCCCATCCCAGCAGGGGTTTCCTGGCACTGTGGGAGCCACAGGGTGAGGTGAGGTGGGGATCTCCCCTTTCTCCTGTGCTCCTCTGTACGTCCACAGCACAGGAATCTGCTCCAGCCCCACTGGCTCTGTGGGGGTGGCTGGCAGAGGGAATGGGAATGGGAAGCTGCTCCCTGCCAGAGACAGGCACAGCAGGACTGGGCTGCTCCCCAGGAGCACTAAGCAGGCAGGGAGCTGAACAAAAGGAGTTTAGTGCAGGAACTGAACTGCACAAAAGGAGTTTAAGAACTTCTAAAACTTCATCTCAAATAAGCCAGTTGTATTCTTTAGTTATCTGTGTTTGTTTCTGTTTCTGTCACTGTTCAGTTCTTGATGAACCCTTGATGTAGAGTTACAGAGTATCCTGAGTGGGAAGGGATCCCACAGGGATCTTCAATGCAGCTCCTGGCCCTGCAAAGGCACCCCAACCATCAGATCTTATTTTACTGCAGAACAATAAAAAGTGATGGTTGTGGGTTTTTTAAATTCAGACTTGAATCTAGCATAGACTATTAATGAACATTTGAAGGTCCTGGATTTAACTTGCACGAAAAAGTGCAGCAGGTAAGGGTTGAAAAGGGAATTGGGGAGTAACAAACCTTATTAGACAGAAAACCACCTTTTAACTGTTGTGTGTGCCAAGCCGTGAAGTGACAGCTCCGACCTGTGTTTGTCCCAGATGGACGGGTCGTCCCCGCCGTTCCTGCTGGCCAAGCTGACGCCGCTGCACTCGGAGCAGCTGCTGCAGGGCCTGAACCTGCTGCGGCAGCACCAGGAGCTCTGTGACGTGGTGCTGCGCGCCGGTGAGGCCAAGATCCACGCGCACAAGGCCGTGCTGGCCAGCATCAGCCCCTACTTCAAGGCCATGTTCACCGGGAACCTGTCGGAGAAGGAGAACGCCGAGGTGGAGTTCCAGTGCGTGGACGAGGCGGCGCTGCAGGCCATCGTGGAGTACGCCTACACCGGCACCGTCTTCATCTCGCAGGACACCGTGGAGTCGCTGCTGCCCGCCGCCAACCTGCTGCAGGTCTGTTGTGGTGTGATGGAATAGCCTGTTTCAGCTATCCCAGTTCCTTCCCCAGGTGTTCCAACAACCTCTCCCTTCCCCTCCCTTGCCCCCTTGCTGAGAGCTGTCTGTCAATCTTGGCATTCCAGCAAGGGCGTTGAGTGATTGGCAGAGTTCAAAAGATGCCTCTCAGCCCTGGGGACTTTGGGCCATCCAGGTGTCATTTGTCCCTTGAGACTCCCCCCCCCTTACCTGGTTGGTGAGATCCCTACCCCTTCCCTCCCCCTCTCCCTGGGGTTAAAAGACACAGCAACCATGCGGTTCTTGGTTCTGTTGGAGCTGTTGCTGCATTCAGAGGCCTGTGTGCCAGGAATAAAACTCTGGATCCAAACCCTCCATCAGAACCCGACTCCTTTTTCCTTCACCTCGCCTTGCAGCTTCTCCACCAGAGGTAAACCTGAGCTCCTGGACTTGTCACAAACGCCTAGCTGCAGCATCCAGCCAGCCAAAGGTGTCTCTGAGGTGAAACCACCACAGCTGCTGCCTTTGGTCCAGCAGCAAGGCCAGACGAGCCCAGGCACGTTCCATCCAGCAATATTGATATTTAATTCCAATACAGGTCAAGCTGGTGGTCAAGGAGTGCTGCGCCTTCCTGGAGAGCCAGCTGGACCCCGGCAACTGCATCGGCATCTCGCGCTTCGCCGAGACCTACGGCTGCCGCGAGCTCTACCTGGCCGCCAGCAAGTTCATCTGCCAGAACTTCGAGGACGTGTGCCAGACTGAGGAGTTCCTGGAGCTGACGCACTCGGAGCTGGACGAGATCGTGTCCAACGACTGCCTGAACGTGCTGACGGAGGAGACGGTGTTCTACGCCCTGGAGGCCTGGATCAAGTACGACGTGCAGGAGCGCCAGAAGTACCTGGCGCAGCTGCTGCACTGCGTGCGCCTGCCCCTGCTCAGCGTCAAGTTCCTCACGCGCCTCTACGAGGCCAACCACCTGATCCGGGATGACCACACCTGCAAGCACCTGCTCAACGAGGCCCTCAAGTACCACTTCATGCCCGAGCACAGACTGTCCCACCAGACCATGCTGCTGACGCGGCCCCGCTGCGCGCCCAAGGTGCTCTGTGCCGTGGGGGGCAAGGCCGGGCTCTTCGCCTGCCTGGAGAGGTGAGGAGCAGCTCTGGGCACTGCCTGGCACCTTGACAGGGCACTGGGAGCTGGGATCCCCTGGTCCCTGGGGTTGGAAGAGATCTGGGAGTCCCACCAGGGTTTGCGGGGTGTGCTTGTTCTCTTCCTCCATCAAAACTGTTCAGCAGATTTTCTTGAACAGGGATGAGCCCCAAGTTCTTCCACAAAAACTCTCCAGCAGGTTTTTTTAATAAGAATGAACCCAAAGTTTCTCGACAAAAACTCTTCAGCAGGTTTTCTTTTTTTAAATAAGGATGAGCCCCAAGTTTCTCTACAAAAACTCTTCAGGGGGTTTTTTTAACAAGGATGAACCCCAAGTTCTTCCGTAAAAACTCTCCAGAGGGCTTTTTTAACAAGGATGGACCCAAAATTTCTCCAAAAAAACTGTTCAGCAGGTTTTGTTTTTTTTTAACCAGGATGAACCCTGAATTTCTCCACAAAAACTCTTCAGCAGGTTTTTTTTAACCAGCATGAGCCCCAAGTTTCTCCATAAAAACTCTTCAGCAGGTTTTCTTTTTTTTAACCAGGATGAGCCCCAAGTTCTTCCATAAAAACTCTCCAGCAGGTTTTTAACAGCATGAGCCCCAAGTTTCTCTGTTTTAGCAGCATGAGCCCCAAGTTCCTCCATAGAAACTTTTCAGCAGGTTTTCTTTTTTTAAATAAGGATGAGCCCCAAGTTTCTCTATAAAAACTCTTCAGCGGGTTTTTTTAACAAGGATGAACCCAAAATTTCTCCATAAAAACTGTGCAGCAAGTTTTCTTTTTTTTAACCAGGATGAGCCCCAAGTTCCTCCATAAAAACTCCATCAGGTTTTCTTTTTTTTAACAAGGATGAGCCCCAAATTTCTCCACAAAAACTCTTCAGCAGGTTTTTTAACAAGGATGAGCCCCAAGTTCAACATGCTTTTTTTATTTCATGAGTAATTTGCAGTGTTAGGGGGTTTTGTTTGTGCCAGACATTTGTTTGTGCAAACAAAAAAGCTCTGAAATAATTTTCATTCTGTTGATTGACTTAATAAGGTGGTTAATTAAGTCTGCACAGTTCTTATTTTTCCTTCCAGGTATTTTCATTTTACTTAATTTTCCCCCTGATTTGTTATTATTACAAGCAAAACATAAAAATTAACTTGCTGTCTGACAAATGTGCTTCTTGATAATTCAAAAATCCTTGGAATTAAAATAGACTTAATCAGAGCAGAGTGCAGGAGAAGAAAGGAGGCTCAGGGGGACTTTTCCCTACAGCTCGTGCCAGGGACAGGACAGGAGGAGACAGGAGGAGAGGGAACAGCCCCAGGCTGGGCCAGGGCAGCTCAGGGTGGGCACAGCAGGAATTTCCCCATGGAAAATTGTACCTGGGAGTTCCAGCTTGGGGCTCATTTTGATAAGATTTTTGGGCTGATTTTGATGAAATATCCAATCAAATCTGAACATGTTTCAGTAATGCCAGGTAGGGTTTCAGTCCAGTTTTTCCATTGTTGATCCTGGGATGTGATTTAGGACAAAAGTTCCTTTCTGGAAGCAGGAATTGTCTCCCCAGCAGCTGTCCTGTGTTATTTAGGGGCTGCCATTCCTGAATTTTGGGAATGAATTGTTGGATTTTTCCATCCAGAAGAGAGGGATAGATCTGAGCTCTGCCTCTGTCTGTACTGAGGGATTACAGGATATTTGCAGGAGGAATTGTTTCAAGGAAAAAATGGAAGTGGCTGCCCAGGGAGGTTTGGAGTTCCCATCCCTGGAGGTGTCCCCTGGAGGTGGCACTCAGAGCTCTGGGCTGGGGACAGGGTGGGCATTGGGCACAGCTGGGACTCTGATCTTGGAGCTCTTTTCCAACCTCAGGGATCCTGGGATTCCATGAAGGAGTTCTGGATCATGGTGTGATCATGGCTTTAATCGCATGTGGGCAGGTGTCTGTGCAGGCAGGAACGGGTGGGAGCCCCTCCTCCTCCACTGCATTCCAGAATAAACCTGGAGAGTCCCTGAGGCTCCTCCTGCGAGCAGAAGGAACAAAAGAGAGAGAGAAAAACAACTTTATGTCCCAAGCTGGTGTGGCTGGGTGTGCTTAGAACATGGGATTAACATTCCCAGAGCTGCTGGTTAAACTGTGTGTGGGCTGTTCCTATACAAATATCCATTTATCCATTTGTACTTCCACTGCCAGAGCTTTGATGTTCAGTGTGCCCTGAGCAGCCCCAGGAGTGTTCCCTGTGCCCAGGCAGGCTGCCTGAACTGGTTCCACAGCTGGATTCTGGATCCTGTTCTGGGATCTCCTTTGCTGGGACAGTTCTGTGCTTGCAGAGAGAAGCACTTGTGAAAACCTGGCCAGAGCTGGGTGTTCTTTTCCCTGGGTTCAGAGGTATCAGAGTAATTTAAAGTTAATTTTCCCAGTGGTAGTCTCTGATATTAAACCAGACGTCAGGGCTGGGAATTGTTGGGTTTGTAGACTTAAAAAGTAAAGGGGGTTTTGTGCTTCATAAAAAAATGTTTGGGTGAATAAAGTCATTCTCTGATATTCTTCAGCTCTGCCTCTTTCCCACCTTCTTCAGTGATTGTAAAAATGTAGCCTCCCAGTATAATTTGGATTATTTTCAATTTTTTGCTGCTTCATAATAACAAAATCACTTAGAATATATTTAATCTCTATTCTCTGGTGTCTCAGCAGCTCCTGTTTCTGGCTCTTAGTGCCTGTCAGCCCTCCAGGGGCCTCATGCTCCTGTATGGTTTTTGAACAGATCATGTTTCCTCTGTACCAGATAGCCTGTTAATTATTTAGCTAATTTATTAATTAAACTATTCAGGTAGATTGCCTAGACTTTATATGGGGCAAGCTAGACCTACCGTGTTCCCACACTGAGTATAATTTAAAGAAAATGGTATTTTAAGGTTTGGCTTTAAGGTTTGGGCTTAAGGTTTAGACTTAAGGTTTGGCTTTAAGGTTTGGCTTTAAGGTTTGGGCTTAAGGTTTAGACTTAAGGTTTGGCTTTAAGGTTTAGGCTTAAGGTTTGGCTTTAAGGTTTAGGCTTAAGGTTTAGGCTTAAGGTTTAGACTTAAGGTTTAGCCTTAAGGTTTAGAATGCTGTTTAAAAGAAATAAGCTGTTTTAAAGATGTATTTTTCAGGGTAGTTTGTGCTGCGTGGACACTTTGTTTAAATTACAGAGTGCACATAAAATACACATTTATAAACGGCAAGCTGTAGTTTCTAAATGTACATTTGTAAATGCAGATATGTGCTTCCCTCTCTGTAATTTGCTTTTCTCTCTCCCATTTCTGTGGCTGGTTTGGTTTGCTTTTGGTGTGTTTTCCCCTCCATTTGGGGCACATTTTCAGCCATTCCAGTTGTGATTTTGCTGACTGGCTGTGTGTTCTCCCTGCAGCATGGAGATGTATTTCCCCCAGAACGACTCGTGGATCGGGCTGGCCCCTCTGAGCATCCCCCGCTACGAGTTCGGGGTGTGCGTGCTGGAGCAGAAGATGTACGTGGTGGGGGGCATCGCCACCCACGTGTGCCAGGGCATCAGCTACAGGAAGCACGAGAGCTCCGTGGAGTGCTGGGACCCCGACACCAACACCTGGAGCTCCCTGGAGAGGATGTTCGAGAGCCGCAGCACGCTGGGCGTGGCCGTGCTGGCCGGCGAGCTCTACGCCCTGGGCGGCTACGACGGCCAGTCCTACCTGAGGAGCGTGGAGAAGTACGTGCCCAAGGGCAAGGAGTGGCAGCTGGTGGCACCCATGAGCAGGACGCGGAGCTGCTTCGCCGCCGCCGTGCTGGACGGCATGATCTACGCCATCGGGGGCTACGGGCCTGCCCACATGAACAGGTATGTGATGGGGGCACCTGGGCACACCTGGGCACACCTGGGCACCAGCAAAACATCCTGGGCAGGTTCATTAATCCTTCCCCTGCCCGCATGAACAGGTACGGGCTGGGGGCACCTGGGCACACCTGGGCACCACCAAAACATCCTGGGCAGCCTCACTAATCCTTCTCCTGCCCACATGAACAGGTACATGCTGGGATGACCCACCTGGGCACTACTAAACCCCACAGGCTGCCTTTTACATCCTTCTCCTGCCCACATGAACAGGTACATCCTAGGGGTGACCTGTGCCCACCTGGGCACCAGCAAACCCCCTGGGCAGCCTCATTAATCCCTGTCCTATCCCCCTACGTGCTGGGATGACTCTGTGCCCACCTGGGCACCACCAAACCCTTGGGCAGCCAATTAAATAATCTCCAATAGATCCTGGGCCTCATTAATCCCTGTTCTGTCACACCAGTCCCATCAGTCTAAAGGAAAATCTTTATTTTTATTCCACTTTGCGTGTTCCACCTTGTTTGGGCTCTTTTTTTAGATCACCTAAAAGGTGATTTTACCATAAAGGTAAAAACAAAGACATACCTGCACATTACTGAGTCTTGGAGCTCAAGCCTGCAAAATCTGAGGGTGGATGCTGAGTTTTACCACAAAAGCCCTGATTTGAGGTGGAGTTTTCCCATGCTCGATACAACAAAATAAATCCAAAACTCTGATGGGATCTAGAATTACAGTTACTACTCATAGCAGAATGGAGGATGGAGGTTACTGCTCTGATTCCAGGGGTTGTTTCAGACCTTGCATTCCCAAGGAGTTCTCCTGGTACCACCATGCTCTTTAACTCCTCTGTTCCCTGTGGATGTCCAGGGACATCCAGTTATCCAAAGGAATCATTTTCCATCATTCAAATGGGAACAAATCAGCTGAATGTCCCTCCAGGAAGCAGAATAATAAACTGCAAGTGTAAGAGCTGAATAAAGAATGAAACTCTTGTTCCTAGGGAAGGACACAGGGATTGTTCACCAGGGTGGCACCAGGTGTTGTCATGATGAATTCCATTGACTTTTTATACTTCAGGCTGAGTCAGGGAGGTTTAGGTTGGATATTAGGAAAAGGTTCTTCTTTTAGGTTCTTCTTTTAGGAAAAGGTTCTTCTTTCTATTAGGAAAAGGATCATTGGACCCCTTGATCCTTCTAACTCAGGGTGTTCCATATTCTGTGAATAATTCTGGTTTTATTTGTGATTGGAGGGGTGAGTACTGAGCCATGCCATGCAGCACCAGGCTCCCCAAGCTCTGGCAATAAATCAAGCTCACACTGGGTAATGAACCCATTTTCCAAACTCTGCTGCTGATCTCCTCTTCCTCTTTTTCCTGCCTCTCTGTGCTTGGGCAGGAACAGCTCTGAGCCATGAGTGTGTTAATGACTGACCATGTGTACAGTGATCAAAAATATTAATAACTATGAGAATTCATTTCCCTTTGATCCTGAAACCTCTCCTGCCCGCAGTGGTTTGATCAGCAGCCTCTTTTGAGCTTTTCCTGAGGAATATAAATACACTCTCCACATGCTTTTTCTCTCTGAGTGTTATTTTCAGGCCAACCTCAAGGTAATTTTGGATTTGCTGTGCAGCCACAGAAATACACTTCAGCTCTGCATTGTGTTGTTTCCCACAACATTTTTGTTTGAATAGATTGATATTATTTTACTAGATTATTTTACTAGAGTATTCTATTATTTTACTAGATTCTGATATTATTTTACTAGATTATGATATTATTTTAATATATCATGGTATTATTTTAATAGATTGTTATTTATGTGATATACATTTTAAATTCTTATTTTAAAAAAATCGCACCAGACATCATGAAGGAGCTTTGAGCTCTGAGGAACCTCTTGGTTTTAGGGTGTGACCTGAAGATCCAGGACAGTGGGACAGGGAGGACATGGGAGAGGCTGAACCAGTTGCTGTGCCAGGGGGGAATATGGGATGGAAAAGTCTTTTTAAGATCATTGTGCCCAACCTTTGACTGAATATATTACAAAAATAGGTTAAAACTGAATTTTGGCAACACTTTTGGGCTACTTTGGTTGTGGAAGTGCCCTGGGGTGTGACTGATGCTTTCCAGGTGATAACACAACTTCTGGGTGCTGCTGTTGGGTTGTGCCAAACAACTGCACCACTGAATTTTCCCTCAGCTCCAACCCTTTCCTCTGTGTTCCATTATTCCTGTGTGGTAATTCTGGCAGAGCCAGCTGGAGCTGTGCCAGTCCAGGAGTGAATCCCTGAGATCCTGGGCTCATGGCTGTGCCTGTGCCACTCCAGGAGGGAATCCCATCCCTGAGATCCTGGGCAGAGCCAGCTGTGCCTGTGCCACTCCAGGAGTGAATTCCCCAGATCCCTGGCTCACAGCTGTGCCTGTGCCACTCCAGGAGTGAATTCCCCAGATCCCTGGCTCACAGCTGTGTCTGTGCCACTCCAGGAGTGAATTCCCCAGATCCTGAGCTCACAGCTGTGCCTGTGCCATTCCAGGAGTGAATCCCATCCCCAGATCCGAGCTCACAGCTGTGTTTGCCTTGCAGCATGGAACGTTACGATCCGAGCAAGAATTCGTGGGAGACCGTGGCCTCCATGGCTGACAAACGGATAAACTTTGGGGTGGGGGTCATGCTGGGCTTCATCTTCGTGGTGGGGGGACACAATGGGGTGTCCCACCTGTCCAGCATCGAGAGGTACGACCCCCACCAGAACCAGTGGACGGTGTGCCGGCCCATGAAGGAGCCCAGGACAGGTGGGACATGGCAGAGATGAACCTCTGAGCTGGTAACACCTGCAGGGAGAGTGCCAGGGACTCCATCTCTGGGTGAGGGTCACTTCAGCACTCTGTGAAAGGATCTGGATTTCTCCAAGTTCAGTTTATTAATGCTGAGCTGTAACAAAAATTATAGGAAGCAGTAATTCTACTCTACCTCCTGTTTTTTCAGGGATTTCAGCAGTGATGAGTTGCAGCAGTTCTGTGCTCACTGTTCTGTTGGATTTTATTGAGTGTGGAGACTCAGGGGTGCAGGGGTGTGGTGCAGCTACCTGGGATAGGGACAGGACTCAGGCAGAGCTGGAGCTGGGCCAGGGAGAGTCAGGCTGGAATCAGGGAAAGGTTCTTCCCCAGAGGGTGCTGGCACTGCCCAGGCTGCCCAGGGAATGGGCACGGCCCCGAGGCTGCCAGGGATGCCCAGGGTGGGATTGTCAGGGGTCTGGGCAGGGATGGGGTTGGGATGATCCCTGTGGGTCCCTCCAGCTCAGGACATTCCATGGATCTGTCCCACAGTCCCTGAGGGAGCACTGGCACAGAGAGAGGTTGTTTTATTGTAGGAAAGGGGACGAGAACAGCACAAAAGGGGTGTCAGACCCGAACAGAGAGGGCTCCTCGTTCACAGCCCTTTTCTTTAGCCAGAGGGGGCTCTGGGGGTGGCTCCGGGTGGGGACACAGCCCGGTGCTTCCCGCAGGGTTTGATGCTGCAGGCTTTGATGCTCTCCTCTCTCCGCAGGCGTGGGCGCGGCGGTGATCGATAACCACCTGTACGTGGTGGGGGGACACTCGGGCTCCTCCTACCTGAACACGGTGCAGAGGTACGAGCCCATCTCGGACTCGTGGCTGGACTCGGCGGGGATGATGTACTGCCGCTGCAACTTCGGCCTCACGGCGCTCTGAGGCCGCTGCCCCTCGCACGGGGGCGGCCGGAGCTGAGCCCGCGGCCCGGCCCGGCCCGGGGCCGCCAGGGAGCCGCTCCTGGGGCCCGGGGATCCTCCGGTACTGCGGGAGCACAGGGTGAGAGCTCCGTGTCCGGCTGCCTTTGGCACCCTGCTCGCGGCTGGGGATTCGGGAGAGAGCTGACATCCAGTTGGGAATGTGTCCATCCAGTTGGGAATGTGTCCATCCGACCCTTTCTAGAGCTTGTGTCTCCTCCTCCTGTGGAATGCGGAGTTCCCCGTGCCGGGGGGAGGCTGGGTGAGCGTGGGGGGTGAGCGCAGGAGGGCTGAGCCCTGCCTGGCTGCACACCGGGAAAGCACCAGTGCTTCACGGGGCTTTTCGTGACCGGTAACTCAAGGGCTGCCTTGTTTCTGTATCTCAAGGTTTGTACATAATAAATGCCATAGGATGTTGCCTGTACTCTCCTTTGTCACCTGCTTCCTGGTAGGAGGGCTGGGATGATCCTTGGAGACGTTTACAAGGCAAATTTATTGCCTCCTCGGGACGTTTGTGGATCTGATGAAGAGAATTTGCATTTTTAACTTTTCCCTTCAGTTTTCTGCTCGTGGAGAAACGAGTGCTAGATGAACTGACTTCATCCTGCTGTGTGCTTTCAGTTGGAATGCGAAGAGAAACCACAGCAGCAGCATCCCTAGCATGATACCCAATAAAACCTCCATCCCAGCCCATCCCATCCTCGCTCATGTCCGTGTTCCCCTTTTTCCAAGGACTGTATGATTGCTTCCTCTGAGTGTTCCCATCTCACAATGGTGCTAAATGTAGGGGTACCCCCGAGGCTGTTCCTGATTTCGGTGCATAAAGCATGTTTGGATTGTTCCACTGGTTTGGTTTCTTCTTTGCTCCATCCCCCTGTGCCCCTGCAGCTCTGCAGTCTCACCCCCTGTGGAATTCATGGGGGATTTCAGATTTATTGTTCCCATTCTCACAAACAGGGACATCCCAGCTCGGGTTCTTCAGGCAGTTCTGCCTTTCACAGCAGTGCAGGGAGTTCAGACAGGGCTGATCCCAAACGTGTGTCCTGCTGAGGGGCAGCTCCTGGGGTTCACCACAGTCCCACTGGGTTAATCACACAGCCCCAAGCTCACTGAAAACTGGGCCAGAGAGAGAGAAAGTGATGCTGTGGGTTATAGCCATCATTTAAAATGGAATTCAACTAATTTAGCACATTTTGGGTTGTCTTCTGATCTCAATTACCTTACATTTCTGTGGTGGCTGCCCATTGCCAGGCCTGGTACTAAGGATTTTTTTACCTCCAGAGTTTCCTTTCCCTTTATTTTAACATGTTTGGTGTTTGTTTTCCAAGCCCACACAGTGTTATTTTGAAAGGTGCAATAATATTTGAAATAACTGCTTTAAAAGCCATTTCTTTATGATTTTGCTAAATGGGGAGGGTTGAGTGCTCTGGATTTATCCTGAACTCCTGCAGAGCTGGTTGCAGCCAGGCTCCTCCAGTTCCTCCATTCCAGTCACTGGGATTTCACCAGTCCAGGAGGGTGTTTCACCATAAAACATCATTCACATATCCCAGGTGATTGCACACACCATAAAATCCTGCAGGTCTCCTTCAGATTTGGTGGAACTGAGCAGGACTTCAAATGTAAATAAGAGAAACTGCATTGAAACCGCTGGAATTGTTAATTTGGCCCACAGGGGTTCATTCCAGTGACAGCAATAAAAGCTGATTTCATTATTTCAGGGCATCTCTTGGCAGGACAGGAGGGGCTCCAAGGCTGAATTTGCATGTTTGTGTGTGGGAGGAGAGGGAATCATGGAATCCCAGGATGGTTTGGGTTGGAAGGGACCTAAAACCCACCCAGTGCGACCCCTGCCATGGCAGGGACACCTCCCACTCTCCCAGGGGGCCCCAATGTCCAGCCTGGCCTTGGGCACTGCCAGGGATGAATCACAACCAAAAAAAAATCCATAAACAAACAAAAAAAATCGTTAAAAAAACCCCATAAATCAGAACAAAAAAAAAATCCATATTACAGTGATTATTTATATCAACATCTAGCATTTATGGAAGTCAAAGCACTGAAAACTGTAAAATGTTTCATTCCCTTTCTCCAGGCAGTGAGAATGATTAACCCCACAGTGGTTTGGGGTGAAAGGGGCTTTAAAAACCTGTTCCACCCCTTTCCATGGGAAATCCTTCCACTGGAATGAGACCACAGGAGGTGAATGATGGCCCAGCTTGGCCCTGTGCTGTGGATGTGACATTGCCTCACTGGAGAGAGCAGCAGAAACTGGTTTTTACTCTGCAGAAGAAATGCCTGAAGAATTTTCCTGCTGTTATTGCTGAACTCCTCACCTGGGGATGGATCAGCTTAGGGACTGTGTCCCTTAAATTCACCCCATCCCCATTTCTGTCCTGTCCCTTCAGTGCCTGGGCAGAGGGAGAGCAGACACAGCACTCAGGGTAAAGCTGAGTGGAAATTCCCAGCAATCCCATGGGAATGCCTGGCTGGGAGCTGCAAAACCAAGGACCTGCAACTAAGATGTGACAATTCCCAGTTTTCATCCAGTTCCAGTTCCTTATCTCTCAAATTGCACTTTACAACAGGTTAAATGAGTTTGTGTCCATACAGCTCAGAATTTCTGGTTTTTAAAAGATAATAATCTACCAGCTCCTCCTAGGAATGCTTTCCTCCCAGAAACTGATGGAATTTTTGTCCATGTTACAAATATTGTTTCTGGGAGGTAACATTGCTTCAGTGAACTTCCCATCCATAAATCTCCATTCACTGGAGGAAACAATGCAAAACATCCCAAATTGCCTTCAATTCTTTCCATTGACCTGAAACACAAAGAACTGCATGAAAATTCCTTTTTTTTTTTCATTTTTTGCCTTGTGTGATGTGCTGTGTTTTAAACCCAAGGAAAACTCAGATTTTTAGCAGGATTTAATAATTGTACAGGGAATTTTGTACTCGGGCTTGGCCAGAGTGCTTTGGTTGGGTAAAAAGTGATCCCTGTAGATCTGCGATTTTACCTGTAAATATTTATTTTTTTTTAGCAGCAACATCCTGGTTGTGTTTTGTCTACAAAAGTGGCCTTTGAGTTCCCCAGGATGAGAGCTGAGCCGTGTGGGGATTCTCTGGCAGCTCCCAGGGTGTTGTTCTTGCGCTCTCCAGGCATTGTTGTGCTGATTCCATTGGATGCAAAGCTGGTTAATGAAATAAACCTGGGAAATCCTGGTTTGTCGGGTGCTCAGTGCTGGAGCCCCTGGAGCTGCTCCCATTCTCATGGAATGTCCTCATTCCATGGCTGCTGCCCCTTCTCCCTCACTTTTCCAGCTTGTTTAGGATCAAATCCCGGTTTTTACCCCCACACTGCTTTAGTTTACTGTTAACACTCTTGGACAAGCCCCAGCACACGCGGATCAGAGCACTGGGATTTTAACTTATTATTGCTCTGGGAAATGGGACATGTCCATGGAAAGGCTGGGACAATTGGGATTGTTCAGCCTGGAGAAGAGAAAGTTCCAGGAGGACCTCCGAGGGAACCTCCCACTGTCCCAGGGTGCCCCAATGTCCAACCTGGCCTTGGGCACTGCCAGGGATCCAGGGGCAGCCACAGCTGCTCTGGCAATTCCAGCCCA
>JAWMRF010000271.1:61981901-61992547 GCA_035221435.1 Sphenopsis melanotis
TCCCTTGGAATCCCATCAGCCTGCTGCACATTCCCAGCCCCTCCTGCACAGGAAACTTTTCCCCAGAGCAGTTCCCATGCAGTTTCCTGTGGCTGTGGGATCATTCCTGGAGCTGTGAGTTCATTCCCACAGCTCTAGGATCATCCCTGGGGCTGTGGGTCCATTCCTGGAGCTGTGGGATCACTCCTGGAGCTGAGATCATTCCCAGAACTCTGGGACCATTCCTGGAGCTCTGGGATCATTCCTGGAACTGTGGATTCACTCCTGGATCTGTGGGATCATTCCTGGAGCTCTGGGATAACTCCTGGATCTGTGGATCATTCCTGGAGCTCTGGGATCACTCCCAGATCTGTGGGATCACTCCTGGATATCTGGGTTCACTCCTGGAGCTGTGGATCATTCCTGGAGCTGTGGGTTCACTCCTGGAGCTCTGGGATCATTCCTGGAGCTGTGGGTTCACTCCTGGAGCTGCAGGTTCACTCCTGGAGCTGCGGGTCCATTCCTGGTGCCATGGATGTGCCAGCACCTCTCACTCCCAGGGCAAGGCTTTGTTTTTGATGCAGGGAAGATCCTGTTCTGTGTAAAATCCTCTGGAGCCCATCATTGCTGCTGTACAATGAGGGGGATTTTTGCTCTCCTGGGCACCAGTGTTTATTGTTAAATGAAATTTCATCAGCCATTTTATTTCCCTGAGACTCAGTGTCACGAGAGCCTCCTGCAGCACTTCACGTTCAGCTGTAATTTTGATTAATCTGAATAATTTTGCATCTGATCTGTGCAAGCACCACAAAAGGCAGTTAGTTTTTCTTGGCAGTAAAAAAATAATCAGCAAATTAGTGACCATCAGGCTTCAGGTTTTATA
This sequence comes from Sphenopsis melanotis, assembly GCA_035221435.1. Classification (NCBI taxonomy): domain Eukaryota; kingdom Metazoa; phylum Chordata; class Aves; order Passeriformes; family Thraupidae; genus Sphenopsis; species Sphenopsis melanotis. Next base: position 61,982,764 of record JAWMRF010000271.1, read on the forward strand.
AATATTCATGGCCTGGAGATGTACGTGGGCACAGGAATGTGGATCACACACCCATAAATACGCAGGGGTTGGATCAAGCACAGACACAGGGTTTGGGTGTGTATCACACATTTATCCTGCAGGGATGCCAAAACTGGGGTGCACAGACTGTGACACCCCATGTGTGCCCCACAGACCCAGATTTTGTGGTGCAGAGACTGTGACACCCCCATGTGTGCCCACAGCCCCAGATTTTGGGGGTGCACAGGCTGTGACACCCCCCGTGTTCAGATTTTGGGGGTGCACAGACTGTGACACCCCGTGTGTGCCCCACAGCCCCAGATTTTGGGGTGCAGAGACTCTGACACCCCCTGTGTGCCCCACAGCCCCCAATTCTGGGGTGCACGGGCTGTGACACCCCCCATGTTCAGATTTTGGGGGTGCACAGACTGTGACACCCCATGTGTGCCCCACAGCCCCAGATTTTGGGGGCGCACAGACTGTGACACCCCAGTGTGTGCCCCACAGCCCCAGATTTTGGGGGTGCATAGACTGTGACACCCCAGTGTGTGCCCCACAGCCCCAGATTTTGGGGGTGCACAGGCTGTGACACCCCCCGTGTTCAGATTTTGGAGGTGCACAGACTGTGAAACCCCAGTGTGTTCCCCACAGCCCCAGATTTTGGGGGTGCACAGACTGTGACACCCCAGTGTGTTCCCCACAGCCCCTGATTTTGGGGTGCACAGACTGTGACACTCCCGTGTGTGCCCCACAGCCCCAGATTTTGGGGGTGCAGCTGCTCCTCCCTCCCCTCCTGTGTCCTGCTGAGCCAGGCTCTCCTTTCCTCCCCTTCCAGGAGATATTTTGGGGAGCAGGGGAAGGGAGAAAAGGCCCTGCAACCTCTCAGGCTGCTCCACAGCAATGCCCTGTGTGGTGTTCACATTCTCTGAACAGAGAGAGACACGATTCTCTCTCCCAGGATTTTTATTTTTACTGGTGAAGGCATTGAGAAGCTCGGAGAAGAAGGAAAACAACTCTTACCTTCACTTGCTGCTCCTGCTGTTTGGCACATGTGGAATGTGTTATGGAGATTGTTCACTGAAAAGGATTTGTTAATTGGATTCTGGTGATGGTTGTTTGGATGGATTGGCCAATTGTGTCAAAGCTGTGTCCTGACTGTCTCCAGACAGTCATGGGTTTTTCTTTAGTGTAGAATCTTTTTAGTGTAGTATCTCTTTAGTACAGCTATAGTATAGTATTAGTGTAATACAGAATAGCTTAATAAAGCAATTGTTCAGCCTTCTGAAATCATGGGGTCAGAGCACATTGTTCCCTACATTGGGGTCATCCTGATTCGATAGTCCTGCTCCCCCAGTGATGCTCTGCTTTCCTGGGAGGTATGGGGGGCAGGAGGCAGCACAGAGGGTCAGGAATGCTCCTGTTCCCCAGCCACCCCAAATAATTCACTGTGGGAACAGCTGAGCTCAGCTGCCTGGAGCTGCTGCTGGTCAGGGAGCTGCAGGATCGGGCTCCTGTGGGGATGGGTGTGTGGGGATTGGGGTCTGGAGTGGGGATTGGGGTCTGGAGTGGGGATCAGTGCATGGGGATTGGGGTCTGGAGCAGGGATGGGTGCATAGGGATTGGGGTCAGGAGTGGGGATTGGGGTCTGGAATGGGGATCAGTGCATGGGGATTGGGGTCAGGAGTGGGGATCAGTGCATGGGGATTGGGGTCAGGAGTGGAGATTGGGGTTTGGAGGGGGGGATTAGGGTCTGGAGGGGGGATCAGGGCATGGGGTTTGGGGTCTGGAGTTGGGATTGGGGCCTGGAGTGGGGATGGGTGCACGGGGATTGGGGTCTGGAGTGGGAATTGGGGCCTGGAGTGGGGATGGGTGCACAGGGATTGGGATCTGGAGTGGGGATTAGGGCCTGATACGGAGTTGGTGCCTCATTTGAAGATTGGTGCCTGGAGTGGGGATTGGTGCTCAGTGTGAGGATCAGTGCCCAGTGTGGGGCTCACACCAAGCTGTTCCCCCTGCACAAACCCCACAGCCCCAGGCAAGGTCTGGATGCTGGACACCCCAGTGTGAGCTGCACATCCCAGTGTGAGCTGGATATCCCAGGGTGAGCTGGACACCCCAGTGTGAGCTGGACATTCCAGTAAGAGCTGCACATCCCAGTGCCCTCAGTTCCTTTCAGCCATGCCAGAAAGACAGAGGGGGAGGAGGAGGAGGAGGGAAGAAGAAGAGGAGCAGCTTCCCCATCTGCAGAGAGGAGAACTGAGGAATTCCCAGTGCAGCAGGAAAAGATGGGAGAGGAGCCAGGGTCAGTCTCATAAATGAGATGGTCCCAGCCTTGGGAGACTGAAATGTGCAGGAGAAACCACAGGCAGGGGAGGTTAAAGAAGGGAACGTTTCTGATCAACCCAAGTCTGGGAGAAGGAATGAGAAGGATCAGCCTTGGTGGCCACAATGGACAGGTTGGAACTGGGTGATCTTTAAGGTTCCTTCCACCCCAAAGCCATCCTGTCCAATCCCACCCTAAACTTCAGCCTTATCAACTGGAAACTGCAGAAATCGGAGCTAATTACCAGGATCTTTTAGAAGATGTTGCTTTAATCTGAATTTTGGGGGGTCGATGGATATTTTCATCCTCCCCAGAAACACCTTCTTTGAACTCCCCCAGAAATTATTTCCTTGGGCAGGCGTTACCTTGTTTTCTGATTGTGCCTCTCTCGGGGAACAAGTTGCTAAAGGAACAGTAATTATGTGAAGAAACTGTTTGATAATGGCAGAAGGCTCCAGTGATGGTTGGAGATGCAGCCTTGGGGGTTCCGATGGCTGAAGGGGACAGAGATCTTGGGTTCTTTGGGTGAAGGGGACAGAGATCCCACTCCCTGGCATGTTTAAAATGAAACCTGCAGTGAGAGCCTGGCCAAAGAATCCCTGAGGGGCCAGGGCTGGGCAGGGTGACACCAAAGTGGCTTTGGCAGAGCTGTGGCACTGCAGCCCCAACCTCCCTGAGCATGGCCTGGGCAGCTGGGGGATAAATGGCACTAAAACCACCCCAAATTATCCCAAACCACCCTAAATCACACTGCAAGTGTCCCAGGCCAGTTGGACATAGGGGCTTGGAGCAGCCAGGGGCAGTGGGAGGTGTCCCTGCCATGGCAGGGGTGGTAATGGATGGGATTAAAGGTCCCTTCCACCTAAACCATCTCAGGATTCTGTGATTTTCCCATCCAGCCCCAGCCCCTGACTGCCTGGAGGAACGAGCTGCACCCTCAGGATTTCCCTCTGACAATTTCTGTCATTATTGGTTATTGGCTGTTCATTTTCCAGGCTCTGCCCTTTCAGAAGGCCCAGGAATTGCAGGGGCTGCTGCTGAGCTGCTCAGGAATTTCCTCTGAGTCTCCTTGCAAAACTCACAAATATTGCAGTAAAGATGCCTGGGTTTCCCTCTGGAAAAGGAAAGGAGGGGAAAATAAGCAGAGCAAAACTCTGCTTGTTTGGAGAAAGCAGAAAAGGAGCACAGGGGGGCAGGAGGAGCATTTGCCAGGCTTAAAGGCTTGGGAAAGATTGTACCTGCACCGTTGTTCCACTGCAGGTCTTAAAACAGGATTTCCTTCATCCCATTATTTTGTTTCTCGCCGTGTTCCTTAATGTTTTATTAATCCTGGTCGTGTCCAAAAGATCCCTTGGTTTCCCCAGCTTGGGAAGCAGGGATGGAGGCAGACCTGCACTGAAATCAGACACAGGGGCACAAGGGAACGTGGAAAGAGATGAAAAGAAGGATGGAGCACAGAGCACCTTCATCAGCTGGGCTTACTGCAATGAGGCACAGCCAAATCCCAGAGTTTATGGGATTTGGGGTGCTCTGAGGTCCCTCTGGGTGAGGGATCCCCAGGATTGTTAGGATACAGAATGTACAGAAAATGATTCTGTAGCTATGGGTTAGATGTGACCCCCATGTGAATAACCTTACCTAGGTCTGATTGATCTATAGGTCTATAGATCTGATTGATCTATAGGTATGGATATTGATCTGGGCATCGATAGATTGGCCATGGAGAGAGGATTCACCTCCAGGTTAGGAAGAGATCAAATACATTTCCCTCTCCTATCGTGCTAACAGTCAAGTTGTCATTTCTAAAATTTCCGTGGAATGCCAAAACTGTAAAAAAAAAAAAAAAAAAAATTAAAACTGGTAATCTCAGCTTGTTTCCCTTTGCTCTCAATTTTTTATTGTTATTTTTTTAGCAGTAACGTTGTCAAAGTGTTTCAAGCCTAAATCAAACCCATAAAATGCCAGTCCTGTGCTCATCCCAGTGCTCCAGGAATGGGGCACTGGAAAAATGGCAGAGGAATCCTGTTGGAGGTTTCAAAGGAAGAATATTTTATGTATCTCAATTTTATGTATCTCAAAAATCTATTTTTAAAATGGACTTTTCTGAGTGAAATGAATACCAGAAATTTTTGAGGGGAGAACAAAATGTGTATATTTAATACAGATAACCCCAAGCTGAATGTGTATTATTCTTTATATAAATATAATTATATTTATAGTGTCTATCAGTTTTATATCCCATATAAACCACACATTGTATAAAAATATAGGGCAATACGTGAATAACAGCTTTGAATTATTGTCTGGATTATCCATCACAGCTTTTTATATTTATGTATAATGTGGATTTATAGAGAAATATGAGGCAATAAAAATATATTTCCATGAGAAATAATAGAAATAGGTTTCTACTTCTTGGTAAAAAGAAATGTGTGTGTATAAAAGCACCATGTTAGAACATGCATTGCAAAAAAAGGAATGTATAGATTTGTATTATAGATGCAATATTAATATAATAAATGTAATATAAAGTCTGGAATATATAATTTACAGGCACCATTTATGTTTATTTTTGTACACGGAATATTTTGTATATTTTAGATGCGTTCACACACTATCATTGTCTATTATATCCATTATTTTACATCCATGTATTGTTTATGGATATAATTTTATCTTTATTTAGCATTTGGAATCAGATGGTGCCGGGGGCTGCTCTCCCTGGGGAATACTGGGATCCTGCACTGGGAATTCCCCAATCTCCCAGCCCTCTCCCCCAGCTCCAGGGAACCTTCCCCATCCTGAGCCATCCTGGGCCATTCCTGGGGCTCCTCTGTTGCCCTATTCTTCTAAAGTTCCTCTAAAGTTCTTTAAGCCATCTGATGTTTTCATTTTTGTAATGGAGTTTCTCAGGCACTTTTATGTAAATAATGATTGTTTTTACATTCTTTTCTGGAGGAGGAGAAAACTGATGGGCTGTTGGTTTGTCCAGTGTCATTGGAGAGGTGGCATTGTCACCCTCCAATCCAGGGTCACTTTTGAAATTCTATAAATATCGAGGTGGAGAATAAAGTTCCCTTCTTTGTCACCTTGGCGGTTCCAGCGTGTGTGTTGTTTTATTTCCTCCTTCCCTGCCCCATCCACAATGGGAGCAGATCAGGAGCTTCAGTGCTGGAGTTCATTCCTGCAGGGAATCTCAGTGGAATTTGGGAGTGCCAGGCACTCTGCAATTGGGAATTGCTGAAAAACCCATTTAGATTCCTTCTTATCCCCTTTCATCCTCTCCCAGCACCGCTGCCCGCTTATTTGGGGTGGGGTTAAATTCAGTAAAATGAAAAATGACCAGCATTGGAATGAGGAGTGGGAAGGCAAAGAGCAGAGGGAGGAAACAGAAGGGCTTTGGATCCCCTGCCAGCCCCAGATCTCCAGAACATCACGCTCAGCATAGCAAAGCATCAAGTTTTTAATGTGAAAGCTGCAAACTGTTGGAAAACCATGGAAACGGCTCCGGAGAGGAGAAGCAGCTCCAAACACTCGCAGGGAAGAGAAGAGGAGGGCAGCAAAGTGCAGCTGCTGAGAGTTCAAACACGGCGGATTTTGGTAAACACGGAATCCCGGGATGGGCTGGGGGGAGGGAGCCTAAAGCTCATCCCAATCCACCTCTGGATGGGAGGGACATCTCCCACTATCCCAGGCTGCTCCAACCCCAATGTCCAACCTGGCCTTGGGCACTGCCAGGGATCCAGGGATCTCCCAGCTTCTCTGGGAGACAAAACATCGCTGTGGACTGGGTGAATTTGGGGTTAAAATGAGCTCCAGGCAGGCAGGGATTGATCCAAAGGTGGTGAATTCATGGATCAGGATCATCCCTCCATCCTGGAATGCTGAGCCCCCACATCCTGCTGGGCATGGGAATCTCCTCCAGCACTGGGATGCTGCTCATGGATCCTCCTGGGGCTGAACCAACAGTAGGGACAAACCCCTGGAATTGCCAGATAAACCCCTGGAGTGCTGCCAGGCCCCTGCTCCTCCTGGGCACCGGGCATTTCCATGGGCACAGGGCAGTGGGACAGGAATATCAGAGGGAATCCCTCTGAGGGCAAAAAGCCGCTGGACTGGAGCCCTCCCGAAGCACTCAGCCCTTCCCCTGCTCAGCAGCATGGAAACACCAAACCCCAGAGCTCTGAAACACCCATGGCACGATGAAAACGGGACCTTTTGTTTTGCTCGGGGCTCAGTCTGGGGCCGGAATGCAGGGACTCCATGGTGCGGGAGCTGGCCGTGGTGCTGGCTGGAGTCACGCCGCAGTTTTCCTTTCTGTTCAAACACTCCACCGTGATGGAGGCTCCTGCAGAGAGCAGCTAAACGCTGCTCAGTGCCTGCCTGGGGGAGCTGAGCCATCCCTGGGAAACAAACCTGCTCAGGAATGCTTGGGTAGGGTTAGGATGGAAACCAGGACGTCAATTTGGGATGTTGATCCCAAAGGGAGCTGCACAATTCCAGGGCTCTCTGGTATCAGCCCAGCGTTCTCCTGTTCCCTGCAGTGGCCAAGAATCTCCCAGCTGGGCTGGAGTTCACACAGCACAGAGGTGGTGCTGAGCCTCTTCCAGAGAAACCTGGAATGCTTTGGGGTGGGAGGGAGCCTAAAGCTCATCCCAATCCACCCCTGCATGGGCAGGGACATCTCCCACTGTCCCAGGCTGCACCAAGCCCCAGTGTCCAACCTGGCCTTGGGCACTGCCAGGGATCTCCCAGCTTCTCTGGGAGACAAAACATCGCTGTGGACTGGGTGAATTTGGGGTTAAAATGAGCTCCAGGCAGGCAGGGATTGATCCAAAGGTGGTGAATTCATGGATCAGGATCATCCCTCCATCCTGGAATGCTGAGCCCCCACATCCTGCTGGGCATGGGAATCTCCTCCAGCACTGGGAAGCTGCTCATGGATCCTCCTGGGGCTGAACCAACAGCAGGGACAAACCCCTGGAATTGCCAGATAAACCCCTGGAATGCTGCCAGCCCTCAGCAGATGATCAGGGAGCCTTTTATCCCTTCCTCCTACAAATTCAGGTAGGAATCCTCAAATGCCACATTTAAAAGTGTGTTTCCTAGGGAATGCAATGTTTTCTCCCCAGGAGGATTGTCGCCTTGATTTTTTAAGATTTTCCAGGCCTTCTGATGTTTACATTCTTGTAACAAACTTTCTCACACGCTCTCTGTAAATAACTCATTGTTTTGCATTCTTCAGTGGAAAAAGAGAAATTTGATGGCCTGTTGGTTTGTCCAGTGTCACTGGAGAGGTGGCACTGTCACCCTCCAATCCACTGTCACTTTTGGAAATCTATAAATATTAGAGTCAGAAAACAAAAAACCATTTTTTTGCCTTAGAAAATCCAATATTCATGTCTTTCTGCTTCGTGCCCTAAAGTAACAGAGGATGATCTCTGTCCCAGAGGATGTGTGTGCTGAAGGAGGAGCAGGATCTCATCCCAACCCAGCTGCTCAGTCCAGGAGAGAGGTCCCAGCTCAGGTCAGAGCACAGCAGGTGAAACTCACAGAGAATCTCAGCAGAGCTCAGCCTGTGCTGCAGGCAGTGTTTGTTGTGATCCAGGAGTGTGTCTGCAACAGCAGCTCCATCCTGAGATTCCAGAGACTCCAGGGATTCCAGATCCTGCAGGAGCTCTGCCAGGAGTGTGTCTGCAACAGCAGTTGCATCCCAGAGATTCCAGAGATTCCAGAGATTCCAGGTCCTGCAGGAGCTGCCAGAGCTCAGCAATGCAGGGAGGAGCAGCCCCAAGATGCTGCTCCTGCTCTGGGCTGCCATGGCAAAGTGCACGGCTCTGGGATTCTGCAGGAAGGGTTTCCTGCCTTTACCTCCCCTTCACGGTTGGCTTTTCAGCTGCTGCCACAGGTGTGAGCGTGGAAACGTGGAGCAGCAGCTTTGGGAAGGGCCAGAGCTTGGGAAAGGTGTTTGGGGTAGAGGGAGGAGAGGGGGAGAGTCCCAGAGGTCCCTGTGCAGCCCCAAAGGTCCCTGAGGAGCCCCAAAGGTTCTTGTGTGGTCCCAAATGCCCCTGTGTGGCCCCAAAGGTCCCTGTATGGCCCCAAAGGTCCCTGTGCAGCCCCAAAGGTCCCTGTGGAACCCCAAAGGTTCTTGTGTGGTCCCAAATGTCCCTGTGTGGCCCCAAAGGTTCCCATGCAGCCCCAGAGGTCCCTGTGCACCCCCAAAGGTCCCTGTACAGCCCCACAGGTCACCGTGCAGCCCCAGTCCCCCTCACTGGGGGGCTCACGAGCTCTGCCCCAGCACTGGGACGTTCATTTCTGCACTGGGAGGATCAGAACCATCGGGGAGGTTTCAGTAACCTGCCAGCCCTGTGGGAAACTCACATTATCTGAGGGATGATCAATGCCACCTTGGATGAACTGTGCATTTCCTGCTGTTGGAACATCTCCGAGGGAAAGATTCAGTTCCAACCCCGGGGATGTGAGGGGCTCTCTCTGCCCCTTGCTGGGGTTCCTTTGGGGTCAGCACCAGAGGTTTGGGGATCTTTCCACTAAATATTGGTAATAGTGGTGCCTCCACACGCAGCTATTGGCACTACACTTTTGGGGAGTTCACTGGAAGCTGCTCTTGCCCAAACCTGCCTTGAAGATCTCCCCTGCCCTCTGCAGCCCCTCACACCTGGGGCAGAGTCCCTCGGTGCCACCACCATCTGTGACACCTCCCCTTCACCTTGGCTGTCCCCTTCCCTGTGCCTTTTCAAAGGTAAACTTTGATTTTAAACCATTCAAACACTGCCTTGATTAATTTTTATTTCCTTTATGTTAAGCATCTCCTACACCTGTGGCATTTTTGGAATAATTACATTTCTGGTACTTTAACAAATAGTTGCAAATGAAAGGAGCGCGAGCTGAAGTCAGAGCAGATGGGCTGAATAAAATTATGGTTTCGGGAAGAATACCAAGAGAAATAACCTCCCATTTTAGGGCAGGGAGAAGGGGAAGGACAAGGGAGATTAATAGTTAATTATCCTCAGGAAAAATTCCATGAAGTCAGGAGTAGGTGGAGGCTGGGAGAGGAGGGAGGGGAGGCAAAGGCAGGGAGGGAGAGGTTTAAGGTGGCAGAGGGGCTCTGGAACCTCCTCAGCCCAGCTGGAAAATGGAAATACCCCTGCTGGTCCTGGGAGGCACAGCTGCCACTGGAGGTGTTTTCCACTGCCTGAGGTTGCAGTGCAAGATGTGACCAGAAGTGTGTGTGCCATCACCAGCTGGGGAGGGTGGTGTTCATCTTTTCCATAACCCACCCCTCATTACTCTGGGGAGATATTCTCTGTTAATGGGACAGCTGTAAAACCAGGTGGGGAGGTTCTCTGCTGTTCTTGGGGCAGTTTTTTCTTTATCTCCCCCACAGCCAACCCTCCCTCCAGGAGATCTCTGCTGTCCATGGCCACTGAGTGTCCCTGCAGG
>JAWMRF010000271.1:62294317-62306067 GCA_035221435.1 Sphenopsis melanotis
CCAGTGTCCAACCTGGCCTTGGGCACTGCCAGGGATCCAGGGGCAGCCACAGCTGCTCTGGCAATTCCAGCCCAGCCTCTCCCCACCCTCCCAGCCAGGAATTCCTTCCCAATATCCCACCTAAACCAACTCTCTCTGAGATGAAAGGTATAAATACAGAGGCTCCTCGAGCTGGAATGATAATTCCACCATTATCCATTGCTGATGCCTGGAAAACCACGGAAATCCTGCGGAAGGGGAAGCCACCAATTTGATTTTTAAGTTTGTTTAAAGCAGTTTTACCACTAAACAAGTAAACATTTATAACTGAATAAATACTTTTTCACTTTAGTCAAGGAGCATTCAGTGGCTGTTGGCATAAATATTCAGTTATGGAAATGTTTGGATGGAAATAGATTTTTCCATGCCATAAATAAACATTGTCTGCAAGGAACACACTCCCAACAAGAGGCGTGAATTAGAGCCACTGGTGCCTCCTGCCAGCCCTTGGGAATGTTTTATTTAGAAGCACTTCAGCCTGATCCCATCTGCCTGGATTTTCCTGGCTGTTTATCCCACCAGATTGTTAAAAACTTGGAGCAGAATCATGGAATCATCGAGTTGGAAAAAAATCTTTGGGATCATCCAGTCCCAGCTGTGCCTGATCCCCACCTTGTCCCCAGCCCAGAGCTCTGAGTGCCACATCCAGGGATTCCTTGGGCACCTCCAGGGATGGGGATTCCAAACCTTCCTGGGCAGCCAATTCCAAGGCCTGAGCACCTTTTCCATAGGGAAATTTTTCCTGGAAAATTCTCCTGGTGCCACACCCTGTGCTCGGGGGCTCAGTCCAGCACTGGGATGGGGAAAGTTTAGCAGAGAACTGTGCTAAAGGAATAAATCAAATGATAAACTGGGAATTTGGGATATGTGAGCATCACTGCAGTTCCAGCCTGGTGCTGGGAATCAGCAGGGAGAAATCCGTGGGAGTCACCCAAATCCGTGGGATTGACCCAATCCATGGGAGTCACCCAAATCCATGGCATTGACCCAATCCATGGGAGTCACCCAAACCCATGGGAGTTACCCCAAATCCATAGGAGTCACCCAAATCCACAGGATTGACCCAAATCCATGGGAGTTACCCCAAATCCATAGGAGTCACCCAAATCCATGGGATTTTCCCAAGTCTCTGGTGCTGGGTACAGGAGATGCTTCCCTCAAGCTCAGCACAGCTTTTGGCCCCACAAAGTGACACCCAAATGTCCCCAAGTGAGTTCGACTCTCCTAAAATGAATTTATGGATAAAAGCCCTTGGGTCAGGAATGTTTGTGGTCCCAGTGAGGATGAGGAGAGCTCGGCAGGGGCTGGTGAAGAAGCAGGAAAAAATCAGGGATAACCTGAGCAGGGATAGAGAGCACCTGCCTCCTTTGAGTGGGATTTTAAACTTTTTGCCCAAAATGACAGAACGTGAATGTGAACATGACAGAGCATGAGGGAAAGGAACGGGGAAAGGGAAAGGGGGAAAAGGAAGGAAAGGGGGAAAGGGAAGGAAAGGGGGAAAGGGAAGGAATGGGGAGAAAGGAAGGAAAGGGGAAAAAGGAAGGAACTGGAATTTTGCTTCCAGTGTCACACAAACTCAAGCAGAGGTCGGCTCTGCCCCAGTCCTGCTGTCCAGCAGCAAAGTTACAAAATATTGGGATTTTTCGAACGAAAGCAAGGACAGGGAATCCACGGGACAAATTCCTGCACGCTGGGATTCAGGGACACAGCAAGGAGAAGGAATCGCAGGCTGACGGTGCCATCTAGCTGCGGCTCCTGGAGCAGGAATGCTGCACTGCCCCGGCACTGGGAGCCATTCCCTGGCTCCTGTCCCTCCATCCCTTGTCCCCAGTCCCTCTCCAGCTCTCCTGGAGCCCCTTCAGACCCTGCAAGGCCACAGTGAGGTCACTCCTGGTCTCTTTTCCAGGCTGGACAATCCCGGCCGTCCCAGCCTTTCCCAGAGCAGAGTTCTCCATGCCTTGGATCATCCTCTGGATTTGCCCCAGCAGCTCCATGGAATTCCTTGGGGGTTTTGGTGGCTCTGTTCTGGCTGAGGTTTGAGCTGATTGAGGCCCCTCCATACCCAGCTCCTCCAGCGTGCCACATTCCTGATTTCCTCCTGCTCCAGCAGGACACAGCTCCTTTGGGTCCTCCTCTATGAACAGATCTGGTGGATTCAGCCAAATTTGGGCTGGAAGAGATCTCAAAGCTCATCCAGTTCCATCCAGCTGCCAAAATTGGACAATCCCAACTCTCCCGGCCTTTCCCACAGCAGGGTGCTCCATCCCTTGGATCATCCTCTGGATTTGCTCCATGTAATTATTATAAAAATTATTATTTTATTAAATAAAATTTTATATTTAATAAAAATTATATTTCATGTAATAAAAATTATATTTTATTTAATTAAAATTATATCTTATTTAAGAAAACTGTTTATTTTGGGCATGCAACGCGCAGAACCAACAGCAGCTCCAGGGAAATTGCAGCTTTTCCCCACCTCAGCAGCAAACAATTCCTGAACAACTGGTGCAGGGTTGTTATCAAGGAGAAGAAAAAGCTCTTTGTTATGGCTGGGAGCATCTGGAATTCGAAGAGGTGGGAAAAGCTTTGTAAACAAGCAGGAAATCAAAGTCAAAACGAATTCCAGCCAAGAATTCTTCAAAAGGAAGAGTCATGAAGTCACTGGTGCATTTTAATAACTGCTAAAAGCAAAGGGATAAATACAATATTCAGTTTATGACTTCTTTCTTCACACTCCAGTGAACATAAATTTGGGTAATTGTATTTCCTGGGCTCGGCTGTCTTGGAAGATAAGGAAAAATTACATCCCTGCCTGATGGGAAGGAGCCTCCAGAATGATCCTTTTTTAATGCTAACCATCCTGTAATATTGGAGTTCAGGGTGGTGTCAAATAGTGACAAGAGAAAACATCAGCCAGGAGTGACTTGTACCAGCCTGGTGTGATCTGAATATTTTGTATTTCCACATTTTCATTGTAATGATAATTTTACCCAGACCTGAGATCCCCCAGCCCCTTTTCCCTGGGTTTCTCTGTTTTTCCATGGGCTGTGCTGAGTTTTTCCTTGCCTTTCTCAGTTTTTATTTGCTTTCCCAACAGTTTCATTGCCTTTTTCCCACCTTGGGGATTTCTGTCCATCAGCAGGAGATGCTGGGAAGTTCTCTCAGGGAACTTGGACTGGAAAATTGTGTGGAAATCCTAAAGGTGATGGTTTTGTGGTGAAGAGATTCCATGGAATTCTACATGAATCGCCTGGGAAATGATCCCACATCACCTAAACCTGTTGTACCTCCAGGCAGCAGGAGGGAGGTGTGGGGACACCTCTTCTTATTCTGGGAATGTTTTGGGACTGAGCACCCACAGGAGAATCCTGGATTCCCTGCACCTTATCCCAGCGATACCCCGAGGTTGGATGTGCCAAAATTCTCTTTATTTTCCCCATTTCTCTTGCTTTGGACCATTTCACCCCCCCCAGGACCGTCCAGGTGTTGTTCACACCTTCCTGGAAATGGTTTTTTCCTGGTGCTGCTGGGAACCCAGAGTGTCAAAGCCAGCTGGAATTCCTGTGGGATTTGACAACCTGCTCCCAAACCAGCTCTGGTGGCCCTCTGTTGGGACTTCACAGAAATCCCAAATTTATCTCCATTATTTCAGCAGGAATTGGACCCAGCTTTGCCAATTCTTAGGGTTTTTTCCTTCAGTTTTGAACACTGCAGTGTCTTTCACCCCATAAATTCATTTTGCTGCTTGTAAGAGTTTAGGAACAGCAGTTTTAGGAATATTTTTAGTGGTTTTGTTACAATTAAATACTTAAAATTACTTAATTTTTTTCTAACTATTGTTATAAAAACTCATGTGCTGCTTGTAAGAGTTTAGGAACAACAGTTTTAGGAATATTTTTAGTGGTTTTGTTATAATTAATTACTTATTATTACTTAATTTTGTTATAATTTATTGTTACAAAAACTCGTGCTGCTTGTAAGAGTTTAGGAACAGCAGTTTTAGGAATACTTTTTGTGGTTTTGTTATAATTACTTACTTATAATTACTTAATTTTGTTATAATTTATTGTTAAAACAATAGTTTTTATAACTATTCTTATAAAAACTCATGTGCTGCTTGTAAGAGTTTAGGAACAGCAGTTTTAGGAATATTTTTAGTGGTTTTGTTATAATTAATTACTTATAATTACTTAATTTTGTTATAATTTATTGTTAAAATGATAGTTTTTATAACTATTGTTATAAAAACTCATGTGCTGCTTGTAAGAGTTTAGGAACAGCAGTTTTAGGAATATTTTTAGTGGTTTTGGTATAATTAATGCCAATGCTGTAATTGCCATGAGGAGTAACTCATTTAAATGCATTGGTTACTAAAATCTATTTATCTGCTCTTTGAAAATAGACCAGGTGATGAAAGAAATGCTGCAGCCAAGGAGGTTCAGGTTGGAGATTGGGAATATTCCTTGATGGAAGGGATTTTTCCTGCCCCACAGCTGCCCTGGGCAGGGCTGGAGTCCCATCCTGGAGGGATTTAGAGCCCTGTGGATGTGACACTGGGGACCTTGCTGAGCTTACAGAGTTTTTCCAGAGGGTGACTCCATCTGCCCTGGGTGGTTCTGGAAGCTGGCCACTTCTCTGGGTGCAAAATAATCCCGATTTTTTTCCCTAAAACCCCCTTTTCCAGGCTGGGCCACAGCCCTGCTTTGCCAGGGGAGACTTTTGCAGGGAGGAGGAGGAGAAGACGAAGGTTTGCTGTGCTTTGGTGGCACCCAGAAGGCAGAGAGAGGGGGGGATTGAATGCCTGGAAATCCCTGCTGACATTCCCAAAGCCAGAAGGCAGAGAAGGGGTGATGGAATGCCTGGAAATCCCTCCTGACATTCCCAAAGCCTTCCCTGGGCTGGCAGGGAGCTGATAATGAAGGACAAAGAGCAGGAGGCTTCAGCAAACTTCTGCCTCCTCCTGCTCTTTAGAAAAGGGGGTGAACTTTATTCAACTTTGTTCTGAAGGTGCTGAGGATCCTCCAGCCCTCACTGCCTGAGCAGGAGCTCGTGATGTCTCGGCCAAAAATCAACAACCTCTCAAGGCCTGACCTTTGAAAAGCTGAGCTTTATTTTCCACATATTCCAATTTTTTATCAGTGAAAGAGCACCCAGAGTGAATTCCTGATTTCCCTGGGTGGGTTTGGGGCTGGGGATGGAGGGTGCAGAGGTGATCAGTGATCAGTGGTGCCCAGGAGAGCTGGGACAGGGACAGAGGGACAGGGACCCTGCAGGATCCCCATGGGCAGAGGGATAACGAGGGGCAGGACACAGGGAATGGTTCAAACTGCAAGGGTGGGTTTAGGGGGGATCTTGGGAGGGAATTGCTGGCTGGGCTGGAATTGCCAGAGCAGCTGTGGCTGCCCCTGGATCCCTGGCAGTGCCCAAGGCCAGGCTGGGCACTGGGACACCCTGGATGTGGGGGCTGTGCAGGGCTGTGCAGGGCTGTGCAGGTGGCTCCAGCCCAGCCCTCCTTCCCCAGGCGCTGCCCAGGCTGGCTCCCTGCTGCTGCACTGCAGTGTCACTGCTTGGTCCCTGTACCACATTGCCAGTCCCTGGCTTTAGCACGCACCCTTCATTCCCCTGCCAAAGCACAGAAGTGCCTTTGCCTCGCAGTTCACCATTCAGATTCCTTTTTTTGACATAATGTGACATAATGCAATGTGCTGGCTGCAATTATGTACAGTTTGATTGTGTGCTGGTTTGTCACTCAGGGCAATTATTTCTTTTTAATAGTAGTAATTGATACTCTGAGTTGCCAAAGATAAGAAATCCAGCAGTAAGCAAAGCCATTTGTCATCCCTGCAGCCTTGATAAATAATAATTGAACTGGCTGCCTGTATTGACAAACAGAAGGGCAGCTCTGATCCAAGGGAAATGTTAAAAACCAAAATTCAGCGTGTTTTTGAGGGAACACCATTTATCCATAAATAAATCTACCATTTTTCCCTAAATAAATCTTATTTATATTTTTTTAATTTACCATTTATCCATAACTAAATCTACCATTTATCCCTAAATGTCTTATTTCTATTTTTTTAATTTACCATTTTAAAATATATAAATATATATAAATATATACAGAATATATATAGAAGAACATATAGAGAAAACATATTTTTTTCTATACCATTTATCCCTAAATAAATCTACCATTTATCCCTAAATAAATCTTATTTCTATTTTTTTTTCTTCTGAGGAATATTATTTTACATAAAAAACCAGTGATATCAGACAGGAGGTTGTTCAGAGTTCTCTCCTATAATGCTTTATATTTATTTATTAATAAAGAGCATTGCTTCTTGTGCTTAATAGACAATCTTCTTAATAGAAAAAAATCACTAAAACCAATAAAATGAAGTAGCAGCAGTCTTCTGGTTGTAATAGGAAGACAGATGCAGTTGGGTTTGCCTTGGGTTTGCCAGGTTCTCTCTGCAGCTGCAGCTGGAGCAGGTGCCTGCTCAAATGGACTGTGTCACCCTGCAGGGTGACATGCACTGGGACAGGGGAACAGGGACAGGGGGACAGTGGCAGGGACAGGGGGATGGTTCCAGGGTGACAGGGACAGGGACAGGGTGACAGGGACAGGGGGACAGGGACAGTGACAGGGTGACAGGGACAGGGAGACAGTGACAGGGACAGAGGGACACTCCCAGGTTGACAGTCCCAGGGTGACAGGGACAGGGGGATGGTTCCAGGGTGACAGGGACAGGGGAACAGTGACAGGGACAGAGGACAGGGACAAGGACAGAGGGACAGTCCCAGGCTGACAGTCCCAGGCTGACAGGGACAGGGGGACAGTGACAGTGACAGGGTGACAGGGACAGGGGGACAGTGACAGGGACAGAGGGACAGTCCCAGGGTGACAGTTACAGGGTGACAGAGACATGGGGACAGGGTGACAGGGACAGGGGGACAGTGACAGGGTGACAGGGACAGGTACAGGGTAACAGGGACAGGGGGACAGTGACAGGGACAGAGGACAGTGACAGGGACAGAGGGACAGTCCCAGGCTGACAGTCCCAGGGTGGCAGAGACAGGGGGACAGTGACAGGGACAGAGGGACAGTGCCAGCCCTCACAGAGACCCAAGCAGGCACACCCAGCTCTGCCTCAGAGGGGTTTGGCCTGGTGGCGGCAGCTGGGCAGGAGAGGTGCCACCTCCCCTGGCTGCAGTGTCACACGGACTGAACAGACACACAGGGAACTCTTCTGCTTGGCCCTTTTTATTTGTACATTTTTAATCATCTGCTAGAACTTTGAACAGGCACTGAACCTGAACACCAGAGAATGAACCACCCTGCTGTTCCACCAGGTAGAGGCAGCTATTTTTATACTTAGATTTTGAATTAACAGTGCTTCTGCAACGAGATTTTTAATATTAAAGAATACCTTTAAAAAATGAATTTTTAGGCTAAAAGTCACTCCTAACAATCTTGCTTGGGTTGTGTTTGGGTTGTCCTGTGTAATATTATAAAAGGCCACAATTGCTTGGGCTAAGTCCCCTGAATTGGATAAATGCAGGTTCAGGGCAGTTCCTGTTTGGCTGGGAGTGTGGGGGTTGGCACTGCCCCAAGGCTGTGCCCACTGGCTGGGTGTGCCAGTCCTGCCCCCTCAGCCCTGTCTGCATCTGCTTATCACAAAAAGGAGCAATGTTTGGTGCTGGCTTTGGAAACGTTATTGTATTAACATCCCTCTGGCTGCCCTGGAGGGCTCCAGCCCCTGCCAGGGGGCTCAGAGACCCTGGCACAGAGCCCAAGACCCCTGTGCCTTTGATCTTGACCCATGGAGTAAATCACAACCTTTATACGAAGAATTACAAGTCAAGAGAGTTTAAGTAGAATAATAGTTTGTCATGGGGTGAAAAACAGATTTTTTGGGTTTTAGAACGGGTGCTTGGGGTCCCAAGATGGAGGAATTTGGGCATGTCCTGTCCTTCTTCTTTCGTCTTCCTGGCCTCCATCTTCTGCTGTGATGGTGGCACTTTTGGATTGGTTTAAGGTAGAAGGTCACTGTCTAACATAGGTGATAGGTATTGGGAAGTAATTGTGTGGGTGTACACTTATATCATAATGTACACATAGTTTTTAGTATAAAAGATAACACCACCTCCGAGGGCAGTCAGTGTGGCCCTGTCTGACCTGCTGGACAGACCTCAGCAGGCCAGAGAAAGAATTTTATAGATAAGAAACAATAAACAACCTTGAGAACAAGACCAGAAGAATCCTGACTCCTTCTTCGACAGCAGGACTGGGAAAAGAGACTGGTACTCATCTCGGGGTCACTGTGAGCAGCAGAAATCCCAAGACGTTATCACACCCAAAGCTTTCCCTCATGTTTTTATTTATCCGTCCATGAGCTCCTCTGTAGCTATAACAGGCTGGGGAGGTGAACCACCCGTGCTGCTCTCTGTGTGTTGGATATTTTCTCTCTTTCATGAACAGGGCTGCTGGGGTGTGTTCTCTGAGCTTTATTGCAGCATCAGCCCCATCACATGGTTGAGACAATGGGGAGATGGCACAGCTCATGTACAGCCAGCAGCAGCCAAAGATTTCTGTTACAGAGCATTTTAAAAACTTTCCAGCCAGAAGCACATTGCTAAAGCTCACAGACCATTGTTCTAGGCAGTCACTGAAAGCACCCATACACCTGCTGCACACAATGCCTGCCTGTCTGCCTTCTATTAACAACACACAACACTCCATTATTAACTTAAAACCTCCTGTATCTTGCTAAGCACATTTTCCTGCCGTCCTGAGGTGTATCTTAGCCAAACTCCAGCTATTGTTTAATGCAGCTGCAGCTGGTTCTGTGCTCCTTCTTCTTCCAAGGCCTGCATTCCCAGCTGTCTGAAATCTTCTTACCTTGGCTGTTTCCCACATTGTGCTGCTCCCCCAGAGCAGGGGCAGCTCTGGGGCTCTTGGGGCAGACCCCATGGCCAAGGTTTGCTCCTGTGGGGCACTGTGGGCTCTTGGACACATCTGTGGTGTCTGGGGCAGCCCAGCAGGGACCTGCAGGGGTTCACAGAGCCCTCATGGCCAGCAGCTCCCAGTTCCTCAGGGTTCTCATGGCCAGGCTGCTCCCTTAGGAGGGAATCCCTGGTTCAGTGTGGGGCCACCATCCCTGGAAGGGCTCAGAAAACAAAGATGTGGCCCTTGGGGACATGGGTCAGTGGGCATTTGGCTGGAGTTAGGTTTGATGGTCTCAGAGGTGTTTTCCAGCTGTGCTGGTCTGTGATGGTTCTGTGGCTCAGAGCAGGTCCAGGGCAGTGCTGTGGGGCTGCAGAAAGCACCTGGAGCACTCTGACAGGATGGGATGGATTCTGTGGTCAGCACCCCAAGGCAGAAACTGCCCCAGGGCGCCAGGATTGTGGGGTGGGGAGTTGGTGGCACCCCCTGACAAGGCATGGAAGGACAGGACACAGGGAATGGCTCCCAGTGCCAGAGGGCAGGGATGGATGGGAGATTGGGAATTGGGAATTCCTGGCTCTGAGGGTGGTAGGGCTGATGCAGGGATCCCAGCCCATGGATTCCACTGCAGGATTCCCAAGAAAAACTGATATGGCACAAGGAATTTATGGCCCCCACAAAAGTTTGTTCTGGATCTCTCATGTGTATTTGGCTTCACTGTAGGTAATTCTGCCCAGCCCTGCTGTTTCCAAGGTCTCATAACCCCTCACAACGACAGGAAAAAAGCCACAAATTCCTCATTTTGGGTCTCAGTGTTGTTGTTGATTTTAAGCCTGTGAAGGCTTAAAACAATCCCTGGAAAAGGCTAATCCCTCTTTCAGAACAGGATCATTCTGATGTGGGGTGACCTCAAGGACTCAAGGGAAAGGTTTCACATGAATATGTGGGGATGCAGAGGTGCAAAACCAGCTGCAAAAGCAGAAGGCAGCTGTGGTAAAGCCAAATGTGACATTTTCCTGTGTCATGGGAAGCCCTGGAAGCACTGCAGAGCCAGATGGGAAGCCCAGCCATGCCATGTCCCCATAAGTCACTTCCTTGGCTAATTAATTTAATCCAATTTAACATGGATCACACCCTCTGGAGCCCAGGGAGGGTTCCTGTGCCTGGAAAGGCAGCTCTGCTTTGCTTCCAGCATCCCAAAGGTCTGGAGCAGAAATTCCAGAAGGGCTCTGCAGGAATGCTGGGCTTGGACACACCACTGCACCCATCCACCCCTATCCCATGGATCCCATCCCATGGATCCCATCCCATGGATCCCATCCCATCCCATTCCATCCCATCCCATCCCATCCCATCCCATCCCATGGATCCCATCCCATCCCATGGATCCCATCCCATCCCATCCCATCCCATCCCATCCCATCCCATCCCAGGTTCCATGCCTGGCACAGCAGCACATCCATGACCCAATGGATGGCCCCAAATCCTTGGCATGACCCCGTTGCAGCCCCTGGCACAGGACAGGGGCACCAGGAGGGGACGGGGACCTCAGGGCCAGACCCCAAACCCGGGGGTGAAGCCTCAGGGAGGGGAGAGAACCCCACAATCAATGGGGGGCCAGCGGGGGGTGCTGGGGACAGAATCTGGGGTCACCAGAGGGGTGAAGGGAAAGGTGAGGGGACACCAGGGATGGGGGTTTATCCCCAGAGATGGGGATTTTACCCCCCAGAGATGGGGTTTTTGCCCCCATGTATAGGGTTTTGCCCCTGGGATGGGGTTTTTGCCCCCAGATATGGGGATTTTTCCCCAGAGATGGGGGTTTTGCCCCCAGGAATGGGATTTTTCCTCCAAGGATGGGGTTTTTCCTCCAGGGATGGGGTTTTGCCCCAAAGGGGCCCCCAAGAAGAGGCTGCCAAGAGGGTGGAGAAGCTGCAGGCTCTGGTATGAGAGCAGGCACAGAGCCCTGGAGCAGCAGGAGGAGGAGGAGGAGGAACTCCTCTGGCCCTGCCAAGCTCCCCGTGGCACTCAGCATCCCCAGGATCCCATCCCGAGCACACGGAGCAGGGAAAAAGGACAAACCCAGCCCGTGCCAAGCCTGGATCCCTCAATTCCTCTTTTTTCCCGTGCCAGGCTGGCAGGGCAGGGCACTCTGTGCCCTCTGTGAGTGCCAGGCCGGGCGTTCCCTCCCTGCTGCAGGCTGGGGACACGGCCAGGGGTCACCAGGTGACCTCAGGGCCACCCCTGGCATGGCAAAAAGGGGACACTGGACCCTGCTGGTCCCTGCTGTCCTTGCTGGTTTCTACTGGTCCATGTTGGTCACTGCTGGTCCCTTCTGGTTCCTACTGGTCCCTACTGATCCCCGCTGGTCCTGCTGGTCCCTGCTGGTTTCTACAGGTCTCTGTTGATCCCTACTGGTCCCTGTTGTCCCTGATGTCCCTACTGGTCCCTGCTGGTTCCTACTAGTCCCTGCTGTCCCCTGATGTTCCTGATGTCCCTACTGGTCCCTGCTGGTTCCTACTGGTCCCTGCTGGTCCCTGCTGGTCTCTGTTGATCCCTACTGGTCCCTCCTGTACTACTGGTCTCTACTGGTCCCTACTGGTCCCTGCTATCCCTGCTGGTCCCTGCTGTCCCTGCCGGAGCAGAGCTGGCAGTGACACCCTCCCAGCCACGTAGGATCCTCTCCCGCTCCCAGCAGCCAAATTCCTGGAGGGATTTCAAACTGCCTGGCTGCAGGAACACCCCATGCGCTCATTTATCCCGG